>OY776280.1:71392879-71855379 GCA_963675445.1 Linnaemya vulpina | reverse complement strand
CGAATATGTTCATATCGTTGGTCACCAGTAGCCAGAGACAATATCACATGTTTGTAACTTTACAGGAGAATGTGGAACACACTAAGGAGTTGATCATAATAGATTGCAAAAACTTGTTTAATCAGTATTTTTGATAGCATCGCACTGAATTTGTGTAATCAGCTGTGATTGTGTGAAGTATATTCAAATTGTCTTCTACTTGAGATTATAAGAGCTTAGGCATGGGATTTCGGAAGTTGAATTATATTATGAATAAATCATATATGATTTCATCCCAGTTTTCGGTATAAATTTAAGAAATACCACACAAAATTAAAATTTACATTATACATTAACATCCAACATATTTTGAATTAACTATCCATTCTTTTAGATTTTTTTTACTACTCAATTGTATATAATTGGCAACATGTTTTAGTGGTACAGTCCATTTTTGTTTAAGCCCATATGAACGAGTTTTGACATTTTCTCTTTAATGCTCTTATTCGTTGTAGCGGCAGTGTTGTTTTATTGCTTTCTGTGGCAGCTGAACGAGCTATTTTTATATTCGCTAAAAATTACTTAATAAATTGTATATTGTAAGAAAATTTAATTAAAAATGACCACATTAAGACCCTTCACTTGCGATGATCTGTTTAAATTTAACAATGTGTAAGTAAAGTGATTTTAATTCATCAGTAAAGAATTCATGTCAAGGAGATACCTACTTGTGTATACTGTTAAATTACAGAAACTTTGATCCCCTAACAGAAACATATGGCCTGTCATTTTACACGCAGTATTTAGCAAGGTGGCCAGAGTTTTTCCAATTGGCGGAATCTCCCAGTGGCCAAATAATGGGCTATAGTAAGTTTACTTATTTTTCTTAACTTCCCTTCTAGAATCGGCAATTTATTTACATCCGATTTAATTGTTTATTTATAATTTAAGTCATGGGTAAAGTTGAAGGCCATATGGAAAACTGGCATGGCCATGTCACAGCTTTAACAGTATCTCCTGACTATAGACGTTTAGGTTTGGCTGCTCTTTTGATGCAATTTTTGGAAGACATATCAGAAAAGTAAGTATTCCAACAGTCGTATTATTATATACATTAAAAATTAGTGGATTATATTATTTTTTAACATATCACAGATACAGATTTGGAAAATGTACATACATATATAAAAATGATGTGAATCATAAACGGTTTTAAATTCATAAAATTTTTTAAAATGAGCAAATGAAATCAAATCCTTGGGGAGACTTTGCCTTTCAATATATTTAATGTCGATAATCTGGCCCAGCTGTCAAAGCATCAAAGTCGCGTCAAATACGTTATCAAAATATAGCAAAAGCAATTTTAACTTATAAGCAGTCTCCTTTTAAATATTTTATTTGTTTACATCCTTTCCAAAGAATATTCTCGGTTGAGCTACAATTCTATTTTCACTTTCTATAATGGTCGAAAACTTCAAGAATATGAATGAAACAACTTATTAAGGACAATAATTACTAGTTAAAAAAAAATATTCATCTAACTGATTTTTCATTATATCAAGAAAATCGTAAAATATTTTAACTACCACATATAATATTTGTCATAAAGGAAATGTATTAAAGTTATTGATGTGGCATGTTACACTCCACTAAAACTCTATGTATCCAATGTTAGCGCTAAATTTCGAGTTAAAATTCGTTTTTTGTTGCTTAACCTTTTTTGGTGGAACTCGAGCTTAACAAGTATAACAAAATAAAATTAACAATTAATTTTATGAATTTTATTCGACCTTAATTTTAAAAAGTTTTATTTCACATTTTTATGACAAAAATACACTCTCTATTATTACATTGTGGTTTTCCATATAATTTAAATTTTGGTGTTCTTATTAACACAATTAGGACATAAATTTATCACCTATGCAATTGCATCGACGCATTAAAAATTTTGTTTTCTACAGCATTTACGAATACTGGATATTGCTAATTGACTGCACAGAATCAAGTCAACTAACATACTAGCTGTCCCTTTGACTAAATATAATAAAATTGCCGAATTATTTAAAATACCCACACGTTTATTTTCATTTCTAACTTTGCTTTCAGAAAACGCTCTTATTTTGTGGATTTGTTTGTGAGAAAAAGTAACAAAGTTGCTATCAACATGTACAAGAATCTGGGATATATAATATACCGCACAATACTGGATTATTATTCAGGCGATCAAGACGAAGATGCTTATGGTAAGCATCAAAATGTAAACATGCAAACATGATTACAATTTACTTTTCACATCTTTTATACATACTAATTGCAGATATGCGTAAAGCTCTATCGAGAGATGTGGAAAAGAAATCAATTATACCCTATACACAGCCAGTACGCCCGGAAGACTTAGATATGCATACATATTGAATGTTTTTCGTTTATCTATTTTTATCTCTTTTGAGTTTATTACTACTTTTTTATGCAAGCAATACCACATAGTTAATTTTTGTAATATTATTTATTAGCCTGAACTACTATCTCCTAAAAAAAGTTTTCAAATAAAAACCAAAACGAATTCCCATTTTAATATAAAAAAAAATTACATAGTAACTAACACAAATTTAACTTTATTATATCATGTAAAAGGAATTTGCAGTTAATAATTGAACTAAATGGTGAAAAAAAATATATAGATTTCAAATTTTAAAAAAGCAATCCATTTTATAAAACTTTTCATATAAATTTTTATATACTCGTTTTTGGCATCCAGTTAAAATTTTCAGATATTAAGTTGACATATTCTAAAAGTAATTTAAATGGGACAAAAAAACAAAAATCAGCAATTTATTAAAACTGTCAATTCCTTTGTAAAGTTACCTATCAAAATCTTTCTATATTCTGTGTATCTCTTTAAAATTCCACAAGGTTTCGAGTTCCGTTGAATTTTTTTACCATCCTAGTAAATAATTTTTAATTCTTTTCTGTGTTATTGCTACTCAAAGAATGTTTTGTACAACTAAGGTAAATAATACACATACAAATACACACACAAATTTTTTTCTTACTTCCGGTTTCACGTATTCGAAATAATCTCTTCTTTCGTACGATTACATTTGAAATAAAACTAATTTATAAATTATTATTTTTGTTTCAAATATATTTGTAAAAAAGAAAGAATTCTTTCGACTTTGTTTCGGCAATTAATTTAAATTCATTACTTTATTTATCACAGTACTTTGAAATTATTACTTTTTAAATAACTAAATGAAAATTGCAAGTTGTTTTTCAATAAAATACTACTACTTCTTCTTAATAAAAACAAGTTTTTGTACATATTCTAATAATTAACAAACTTTCATGCTACACTTATATTTAATATATACATTTAATTTTCTATTTCAGTTTTCTAAATCAGATCTACGCCATCATATGAATAAAACCAACTACATATAGAGTGATAAGCGTTAACGACCTTGATGGCAGTTGGCTTTTTTTCAACAAAATAACTTGTCCATTTCTGTGTTACAATAAAATTCGACCAATTACGAAGACTTGATTTTTCAATAAAACTTATGAGACTATAACTTAACGGCCCTATGCGGAGTAAAAGGAATAAATATATATAACTGAAATGGAAATGTGTTTAACTTTTAATAATGAGGCTCTGGCATAAACGAAATTTTATTTTAAAATTAAATTCCATACAAAATGCATATCTAAATGCATAAAGTTAAGATTTAAAAAAGAAATACTACTTTAACTGTTTCATAGGTTCCTTGAAAAGTATTCAATACAGGAATTGAATAACAAAATTTGGTTTACTCAGCAATTTAAAATCATGCGTTTTAGTTTGAAAATTTTCGGCTCTACGATCTATTTTATAATTATTTTACTATGCTGTTGTGTTCTATGTCATTAATTGCCGTTTTACAGTTATGAAAAAAAACTTTAAACATTAAAAATTTAGGGGAAAATGGGCATAAGCTTGAATTTATTTCGCAGTATTTCTGTAACGCTACTGGACGAAACTTCTACTTTTGATTATCATCAAAAAACGATTTTCGAATAGAACGTCGTCGCTCAAGCTTGTTTGGTGGTTATGGCACGGTAGTAACAATAGGTGTGATCCCGTACTTTTTGGGTAAAGTGAGAGTAAGCGAAAAATTCTCTCAAATATAGTTGAAAATGTACACAAGTACGGGAACACAAAAACCCAAAAGAAAATTTCGAAGTGGTCTGACATTGTAATACATGGTATATGTTGTCTGCATACAGATTAAACTCAAGCAGTACTTTATTTATTCGGCATTTACTTTTATTTTATTACAATTTTTATTTAAAATCTTTCAATAATAGCTTTTTGCTGCTTTTTGCAGTCTTTAATTGTTTATCTTTTTAAAACAGCTGATCGTTAGACTGTTTTCCCAATCTGCCCGAAGAAATTTTTCGGGCTGTTTCGTGCAAGAAGAATGTTGTTCTCTCACTTGTCCAAACCTTGAGTACGGGAACAGTTTTGGGTAAGATTGGGCACCTGCGGGCACCCAAAGTAGAGTACGGGATCACAACTAATTTAAGCATTTAATTTTGTATATCACTTTGCGTTAATGAGATTTATGGGAAAGCAAAAACAAATTTCCACAAATTGGTTATTATTTTGTACAAAATTTGTTCACCGAACAAGTGTACAGAAATTGAAGCGTTGCCTATCAAAATATAGAACAACTATTAAATATATGTATGTATTTAAATTTTTTTTGTACACATATAAATTTCAATAACGCAAAATGGTTTATAAGACTAGGGTCTGAATAAATATTTCGATAGTACAAGTTGGCATTGAAAAATTAAGTATCTGCTTTGGAATACGCTTTTCCTTATTTGTCGAACTTATTTCCTGAAGCATATGGATATTATTTTATATCTTCTATGGTGTCTAATTAAACTATTGTTAGTTCGATTTTTTTTTCTAGATAATTTGAGATCTTGTTAATACGAATCCTGGGATTATTTGAAATTTTTTACTGTTCTCTTGAATTTAAGAATTTGAAATTTTCGACTATATGTATGTACACACCATATTCGAATTTTAATAAGGGATTGCATACTTATAGACACATGCATAGCTATGTATGGTTATATGTATAAACTATTTCGAACATAGTTGCTAAAAACTATTTTTTTCCGAATTCGCTCTGCACAATTTCTTTCTCCTTCATAACAGACCTTGAAAATAAACAAGTGAAATCCCAAACTTCTCTTTTAGGCCATCGTCTTTTTTATTAGCAAAGACAACCGCAAAATAAATTTTGCCAATATTTTCACCATTTTCGGTAACATCTGTAAAAAAAACTACAAGCCAAATAGTACCCATGCATGTATGTATGTATGGATATATAAAAAGCTATTGACGAAAGAAAATCCCTAGAGTACAGTGGGCCGTACACGAACAAATATTTAACACGAAACATTCTTAATTGTGTATACACAATGTTACAAACATGCACATCTATATATATATATATATATATATATATATATACATATATATATATATATATATATATATATATATATATATATATACATATATATATATATATATATATATATATATATATACATATATGTATATACCAAATGGGTAATTAGCCAACTAGCATTTAAAGAGAAGCAATACCGTACTTTGACTGATGAACTCAATTTTTGCACACACAAGCAGTTGTAGTCGTCACTCACTCGTTTTTTTTTTTTTAATTTTATATCACAGAATATGTATATCCAGTTTTTGCACATTTTTGTTTTCAGGTTTAATGGGGTAATTTTGCAGCTGACTCATTGTATGAATGGGTATGAGTAGGCATAAGCGTGGTGAATATAGTATGAGTTATTGTTTTGTTCTGCTTACCTTCGTCAATGTGTTCTCATGCACTGAACTTGTATGAGTACATGAAAGCAACGAATCGTATCGTATAACAAAAATAATTGAAAACTACAAAAATACCAAATTACGTGATATTCCCATGTCTCGTATTTGTGACTGCAATCTCGAAACCAGCCGAATTTTCACGCCATTTTCGTGTGGGAATGGCTTTGTTAACAACTTGTTCTGTTTATATTAAATATCCTTTGCCATTAATCTGGAATCAAATTTTAAGCACGATTTTGTAGTAACCCATGAATATTGATTGCTGCTCCCGTCGCATTTAAGAATTGCATTTGGATTTTTTATAATTGTTGACCTGACTTTGAACAATATTTGCCTTAGCACTAGAGTATAATATGTATTTGAATTTACTATTATAAATAAAATTGAAGTTTCCACCTACACTAAGATATATAATTTTTTTTAGTAGGACCAGCAGTCAGGTATGACTCTGTTACATACATGCAGTGCATTGCACCGGAACTAGAAAGGAGGGAATAAGTATCGAAAGAACACAAGATAAGATACAGAATGTGTTGTAACCATTTTAGTTTTCAGTTCGCCGGCGAATTTTTGCTACAGTAACATATCCAGGCGCTAATGCAGATTAAAAAATTCAATATCATAGACATGACTGAGCGCAGAGTCAAACCCGGGATCTTAGGCGTCGTAGTCTCCGCGAACAGCGTTTAAAAACCACTTTTGTTTAGATATCTAAAAAATTATTAATTTTCTGAGATATGACGATTGTGTTGCAATAATGCAGCACGGTCGACTATTGATAATTAAAATCCCGCTAATTAGAATATCGCAATAATTTGAACGGTTTTCCCTCTATATAAGTACCTTGAAAAGCATTCACTATTTCAAAATGCGTATATGGAAAAGATTTGTATATCACTTTTTTGAATTGTTTTGTTCACGGATTTGCTGATTTTGGCCCGTTTTAAAAATTATTCTAAAACAAAACACTTTGAAAATTTCGTTTTTTAAGTCTTGTTGAGATATATTGCAATCTACCATTTCGAATCGATTCAAATTTAAAGGAAATCTAAGTTCAGAAAAGCTCCACTCATAGACACGCCCATAAACACACGGCCATACATAGAGACAGACTCTCCTAATTAGTCAAAAAACCTAAAGATCTAATTAGAATTCCATTTATTCAGAGCAGAGTAAAACCAATAATTTGTCGATTTTTTTTTTTAAATTTGGATAGAGGGCAGTAAAAAGAGTGAAACTGCGGTTTTAAAGTTGACACATTACAATTACAATTTCTTGGCTCTACACAAATGTTATTACACTATATACTATATTTATGGTCTTTGCTGGAAGTATTAAAAGTTTTCCTTTATTACAATTTTACTTAAACCACAAGGCAACGATTAGTCCAAGACAGGTTCATCTTACCTGATATAATAAGGAATTTTAGGAATATATTAAAACTTTTAACGAACATAAATCCTACTTTTTAACCACATGAAGTTGCAACAACTTTGCAACAGAGTTTTATATGTCATACATACAAAATAATGTCAAAATGCAACAAAATGAAAATGTTGATCGTTGTAAAAGCATTCTACTTGAGTTCGGCTCGGCTGGCTACTTTAGTATATCTTTCACACTTAAATTACAAAAATTAAATGCCTTAAAATTTTGGTTTTCTGTATTTGTAGAATTTAGTGCTTGACGCGTTTCATATAGTAGACCACTACAATCCTATTCAACTAATAATACTTTTTGGTAATTATTTCTTTCTATGACAACCAATTAATCTCCTGTTAATATTATTTTATATAAATTCCTTCTGAGATTTTTTCTTAAAATTAACTGTCGATTTATTGAAATTTTTCTGTCGTCCCTTAATTTACATATTATCGAGAGTCTGCTGTATATACATACGTTATAATCTTTATTGAACATTTCACAAAAAGCTATTCCAATTTTCTATATCCCACTGAAATACATATGTATAGAAAAGGGCATACACATGCATACATTTTGATATCCATACAAACATATAAAACACTATTATCAAAACCCAAATTGCTCACGAATATAATAGTAAAGCCAAAAAAGGAAACCTTTTTGGAACGTAACTTTAAGATAAAACGAATAATGAGTATTGAATATAAAAGTTGATAAAAAACATTTATATATATATATATATATATATATATATATATATATATATACATACATACATATATATATATATATATATATATATATATATATATAGGATTCGAAATAAAGTAGAGAACATCCACCTTTATTGGTTCAGACATTTGGAACACACTCAAACCATATTCATCAATCGTTCTCACTTACAAGCCATCGCACATCACTACATGTTTTGAAGGACTGAATACTCCTACAACTTTTTAATTGCGATTTCAATGCATAAGTATGTACATATGTACGAGTTTCAATAGGGTGGTCCGAAATAACGGAAGGGATTAGAATTGTTTATAACTTTTTTTATAATATTTTTTTCTTTTGAGTACCTACTTTATTAAGAACACTTGTGGAATTTGTAGTAGAAAAGTACAGAATTTAATAAAGAGCCTAAATCGTTTAACATTATTTCTAAAATCGGTTGTCCATAATTATGACTCAGCGTTCATATCGACGGTGTTTGAATGTGCTATCAAAAGGGTTCTTTAATAGGTAGTTAAATAACGTCAAAACACTCATTATTTAAGTGTACTTTTTAGTGCGGAAAGGATAATAGCACCATGTTTTTTGGTAAAATTAACACGATCATTAGATATCGGATAAATTTGGAAAACATTTTAAGGCCAACCAGCCGTGGTAAGTTAGCCAGAAGTATAGTTCCAATGGGATGGCGTCGCAGCAAACACTGTGATACACAATCCCTCTTATTCTGTAACTATTTATCGAGGTCACGTCTAGACAACATCAAAATAGGACCTTTCTGTACTCATTTTATTCATTCGTTGTAAATTTTTGGCAGCTGAAGACAATTTAAAAGGACCTGGGGAAATCCCCATATTATTGTATAGTTCAATTAGAGTTTAGCTACTGCTGATTCCGATTTCAGGACTGTGTAGTTAATACAATAAACAAGCAAATAAACTGCTCATATTTTAAAACTTTTCAAATAAATTCATATTTTACAGTAGCGAAAGGAAGGAAGGGAGAAGTGCTGAAATTTTTTTTTATTTCAACATTCATATTATCATGAGTGCACTGTACACCCATCAGGTTTTTCGCATTTTGCTTGACATTTTGAGGAACCGCATTCCAAGATATGGCGAACATGCTTCATTGTTACTATCAAGTTACTTTCAGCATAATTTCATACATCCATACATATCTAAAATATGCATATCTAATATATGTATGTAAGTATGTACCTGCATACATACGAATGTGTGTAAGTATGTACCCACTTTCATTATTAGGTGAAGGGTTATGGAATTACGTACGTACATGTGCACATGAGCGTACTAATATCTTTTGAGCTGCATAAACATTTCATTATTGAACAATTAAAATCCAGCAGAACGTACATACATATGTACATATGTGCTCATTTAATTCTAACACACTCTACATTCCGCATATCTATACTAATTGCTTCATATGTATGCCGTATTGTTAAACGATTATTTTGCCATTCTATATGATACAAGTTTCTTTTAATCGTGTTTTCATATCGACAGCAAATGTATCCGCAGTTTAAGTGAATACAAATTATTTAAGAAAGAGAAGAAAACGACAAAGAAATAATGTTAAAACACAGTGTAACTAAACCAAAAAAATATGTATATACCTACACACTGCTATACTACATTCGACACAAGCATACATATGTTTTCATGCCACGAACACTGACAGTAAAATAGAATTGTAAAATAAGCAATACAGAAAGGAGAGAGAAAACGAAATAAGAGCAAAAATCCAACAGAATGTAAAGCAAAAAAATAAAAATGAAAAATATACATGACAACCACGAATAAGGAAAAAACGAACAACAATAAAACAGTATTACCGATTAGCACCACTGGCAATGTAAACTATAGTATACACAGATACTTATGTCCATATGTGTGTGTAGAATTTATTTATTTTATACATGAACCAGGCACAAAGTTGCTCTTGGGTTCGTTTACAGTGTGACGACTGGCTGATGTTTTTTTAGGTACGCCGTATGTAGATACACATTTGTATCTACAACTGTTAAATATTTGCAAGCGTGTTTGAGTTTCTACATTTCGTTGCTTGTTCGTTAATTCGTTAGCTGGTGTCGCTTTTTCCATTATCGAAAGCCAGTCAACCAACGAACTGATCAACCAACCAGCCAGTGAACCACTGTAGCTTAGTTGTATTGTAGCTGCTAGCTGCCAACAGCAATTATTATTTTTCTTGTTGTTGTCCGCGTCTGTCCGTAAATCCATCTGTTCGTTTCATATGTATACATGAAAAATCTCCAAACCCATACAATGTTCTGTATTCGTTGAATGTTTTTCCATGAGGGTCGCTATCTGTTTTTGTGTTCCATTTTCTCATGTTATTTCGGTTTTTATATCGCATACAATCGTTGTTAAAAGCATTCGTTCGTGCGAAGGTTATCTTAAAAGTCTTTTGAAAATCATATACCCGCATAATTTTTCTTCACAAACTAAAATAACGATGTGGCGAAGAAAACATTAATACCTTTGTAAATATTCACAAATATTTCTGAAGAAAGTCTCTATGAAAGACTGATTTGCTGTCATATGACCGCAAAAGAACTTATTACTATTTCTATAGGTCCTATTAGTGGTGCTGAAGTTTAATCAATATATACATATCTGGTTCCAACGTCTCCTAGTCTTTAGTTTGTGTGTATGTTTTAATCCCTTTTCAAAATGTCGAAGGTGACGGTGGTACTAAAACCAATATTTAAGATGAAGCTTTTCATTAAGAAATAATTAAGTTTGTATAAAGTGGAGCTGTTATCCAAGCCAGATTATACATCATTTTACAGAGAAAAGTTCTTTCAGTTCCACACAACTATGCGTAGCCTTTTTACAATTACTCACGCCTTAGAGACAACTGTCATAATATCTAGTTTTATAAGCGTGAGCATATAAAAACTCAAGGATTAAAATAAAAAATTATGCGATACTCAAAATAGTTATTTAGAAATGTTGTGAAAAGCCATTAAGGTACGAAAACGAATAGTCGTTTTGTCATAATTAAATTTTTTTAAAAATAGTTTTTGCCCTGATTTGTAATGCATTTCTTTCCATAGTTCTGCTATATTTTTTATATATTATCTTCTGATGTATTCTATACAAGTCAATAAGTTGAACAAACATATGAATGCATGTACATATGTACGTCTGTATTCATGTTTAAATAGTATATATTTGATATAAAATAACATTTCAGCCAGCCCTCGTATTCACATACATACAATGTTCACATTCGTTTTGTTGCTTGGGTTGTTGTTAATGATGATGAATCAAGTTTTTTTTATATTGTATGTATTCGTACCTAAATTACGAACTGAATAACATTTTATAAAATTGTAGTTACTTATTTTTGAAATATGAGTATACCAACATGTTTAATTTTAATTTAATATTTAAAAAACTTTTAATTTCATTGGTAGATATATTAATATATTATACTTTATAAATTATAGAGCATATAGTTTTGCATAATGCCCAGCTAGTCGTATTATCTTTTTCGATCTCTTATTATTTTGCAATTATGTATGTTTGGGGATATGTAAATATATTGATGTGTATGTGCCTATAGGTATCGTTAGCTGAGGCAGTTTGTTGAAAACAAAACATGACCGTTAATAATAGTAAATTCAAATTTGTATGCTTTAACCGAAATTTAAAATTTTTGAGCGTGTAGTGCACAGTGGGCACGAAACGCAGAGAGAGCGCATTCATATGCACGTGTTTATTTATAGGCAAATCCATACTATGTAGGTATGCATTTATGTCCTTCCAAGAGAGTATAACAGATGCTCTTTATCGATCCATTAGGTTCGTGTACCAAATCAATATGATTTAAAAAACATGTTTGGCAAAGTTATGTCATATTCAAAATTAATATATCTATTTGAGAAACAATTTTAGAAAATCTGTTTGAAGTTTTAAAATGGGTTTGGTTAAAGAAGGTGTTCTTTGGCATTATCTTAAATTTTTGTGTGTGTAATTTTGCAAGAAGTTTTTTTTTAGGTATAGTACTTCCCGAAAATAAATAAAATTTAAGAAAATCGGATGTTATAGATTTTATGATGCTTAAAGAAAATCAAGGAACCTTTCCTAACTAATTGTGAGAGCCCTCCGCTATTTGTGTGTGCGTGCAAGTATGACCCACTTATATGTAACTTTTGAACTGCTGAACTGAACAAATCGTACCGGTAGTGTATTAAAAATTAAATTTTCTGTGAATTCGAACTGAGTCAAACCGGTAGATTTCTAGATATCTCAAATAACTAAAAAATATAATTTTCCCAAGGATCAATGAACGGCTGATTTTAGTATTAAAATAATAGTGTTTTAATCCCAAGAGCTCAAAGAATTGCACAAAGGCCAGGCTACGATAGCTTTGCGGTTAAAACTAACCAGAATTTACAAGAACGCCCTTTAGGGTTAACCTTTTTCCATATTTTATTTTTTCAAACAACATTAATGACTTCAAACCGAAATAAATTTATCCTTTTTAGTTTACATATATACATATATTGCAACATTCTGTGGTATTTTTGTATATTTTACACAAGTACTTTGCCTCTATTGTGAATATGGAATTAATAAAGCAGTAGCTCATCAGATTTGGCTCGCCGAATCCACAGCTGCTGCCTTAAAATTTTATATACACACAAAAACAGCCAGCCTCAAAATTTTAAACCAGATGTCAATGTCTTGCTGATAGTATAATATCAGTTATAAAAAGTAAAATAACTATATACCTGTTTGTTTAAAACTATTGGAGAGTGCTTAGTCCCGATTGGCATTCTTCAGCTTTTGCTACTCAAGTACAAGCAACACCGTACTACTTTTCTTTGTCCGAATGAAATAGATTCATATCACTGCCTCCTTCTTTCTCATAGAATATGCAAAAGGTAAGCATCGCAAGTTCCGGCACGTGAACCGGATCTTACCTACTAGTATTTTACATAATCAAACATATGACATGTACATATGCAACTACGACTAATTGACATAATTAAAAGAGTTTTGTTTCTATACGAATTTGTCATAGGTACCTATATCAACTAAATCAATGAGCAGAAGAAACCACTTCTTCAACCCACTCATTCATCGCACATTTTATATGCTATTAACCCACTGTTGCTATCGTCACATACATACATTTGTTACTTTGTACATTTCCGATGTAAAATTCTACGTTTTTTCCAAGTTAAAGTAAAATATATAAAACAGATTTATTGCAACCCTGTCAAATGCATTTCACTTTAAATGGAGAAAAATGCAAAAAACAGTGAAGAAAAAGAAAAACATTACATTAAATGGAAATAAAATAAACACATTGGGCCAAATGTATACCCATCTAGCGCTATAAACATATTTATACATATAAAAGCCTCAAGAATATTGAGACAAACAACAAAAACAGAAGACCTGAAATATTGGCAAATATACGAAAATCTATAGGAAAAAAGTATACAACATAAAAAGCAAAGAAGAAAAAGGAATTGAATAAAAATTTACTAGGTGTGTATTTGATGAAAAGAAGAGAGGAAACGAACAGGGAGGTATCTATGAAAAAAAAAACACCGAAAAAGATGTGAAGAAAAATACACATTTTAAACGAGACACTACTACTACACCACAGTGACACAAGTACTGAAATCGACTACACAACGCGACGAGGTTGTTGTTTGTACGACTTGATGAGAAAAAGAAGAACACACTGTAAAAAGCTGGTTGTTTGTATAGTGTTGTGTGTGCGCTCAGAAATTCGAAAAAGAAGTGAAGAAAGAAATAAAAATTCATTTCATATTATTGACTGGTGAAGGAATTACGCTGAAAATATTGCAGTTTAGATTCATCTTCAAATATATAGAAATAAATTAATAAAAATAATCTGAAAAATTAGATAAAATTCTAATTAAGCAAAAGGGTGAGTTGATAGATAATCATCTGTAGAAAAAAAACGCTGAAATACAATTTTAAAAATAGTGATTTATACAAATACATACGAATATGAATGAATGGTGTTACTTTGCAAACAAGATAATGAATACTCAAGAAAAAGTTTTAACAAATTATTTTATATTGTACCTATATATACATATGTATATATATATATATATTTTTTTTTTTAATTTTATTTTGTGGCAGTATTGAAAAAAGCCGATTGCAATTTTGGAAACCGTACAAAACGAGTTGGAGAATCAATATTGTGTGGTTACTTGTGAAGCTGACAGCAAGCAAGATTACTCGCCAGTAGGAAGAGGTTATGGTCACAGAAAAAACGCTGGAAAGGACTTTATTGTAAGCTGCAGGACGTTTATTTAGAAGTGCTACAATTGTTCATATGCACACTTTCACCACACTCGCATTCAAAACACCATTGTGGAAAGAGTGGAAGCAATTTATATAAAAATGAAAACTCACCACTAGAATTATACAGCTGCCATTAAAACACGATTAAAATAAAGCAACAAAAACAAATTTCAGAAACATCAACCACCATCAACACTTCCACTATTGCTGCCGCTAAATTAACACCACCGTCATCACCATCATTGAAGGCAGCAACATCATCTGCCAAACTTAACTATAACCTAAAGCAGCAAAAAAAAAGTTGTTGTAACAGCAAATACAAACGCATTTATCATCAACAGCAAAAAAGGAAACAACAAGCAACATTGAATAGAGCTCAACATTTTGTTGTTGTGATTGTTGCCTTCTCTTCTTTCGGCTCAAGTACGACGTGCCGCCATTGAGCAACAGCAAAACATAAAGCAAAAAGAAGACGAAAGAACAAGAAAAAGAAAACACATTACAATACCATCTGTCATTTCTCAATTTAAAATTTCTCTTATTTTCCGATTTTATCCCTTCCTATCTTCGGTTTTGTGCCGTGTGTTTGCATGTGTAAGAGTGTTTGTGATTTTTTTATTTTTTTTGTGTCTCAAATCGATCTTCGCATTGTAGCAGAGACGTAAAATATCTAAACTGAACAAAAATAAAAAAATAAAACATCACAACCACACACCACTCAAACAACTATCTTATACAAAAACTGAAACATGGCCAATGCCGGCAAAGATACGGCTTCATTTTTCGAAAATGGCACTTCGGATCAATTCGACTACTGCTACAAATTGTATCCCCAAGTTTTGAAAATCAAAGCAGAGAAACGTAATAAAAAACCGCAAGAGCTAGTACGTCTCGATAATTGGTATCAGAATGAATTGCCCAAAGTTATTAAGGCCAGAGGAAAAGATGCCCATCTTGTTTATGATGAACTAGTACAGACCATGAAATGGAAACAGGCCAGAGGTAAATTTTATCCCCAACTCAACTACTTGGTAAAAGTAAATACGCCACGAGCAGTCATGACAGAAACTAAAAAAGCCTTTCGCAAACTGCCCAATTTGGAGCAAGCTATAACTGCTCTCTCAAACTTAAAGGGTGTTGGCACCACAATGGCTTCAGCACTTTTGGCTGCCGCTTGTCCCGATTCAGCTCCTTTTATGGCTGATGAGTGTCTTATGGCCATTCCAGAAATTGAAGGCATCGATTACACCACGAAAGAATACCTCAATTTTGTTCAACACATTCAGGCGACTGTAACACGTCTAAATACACAGGCGGGCGGTGAAGATCCTGCTTGGTCACCACATCGTGTTGAGTTGGCACTCTGGGCTCATTATGTTGCCAATGATTTAAGTCCGGAACTATTGGACGAAATGCCCAGTGGCAAGGGAGGCGGCGGAGTGGCAAAGTCAAATGGTACCAACACAAATGACAATGCCCTCAATACTTGCGGTGAAGATACTAACGATGCTGATGATGAAAGTGCAGGTGAGTTTCCATTCTAAAATTTCATAGGTAGTGAGTGAGTTAACTGCTTTTATATTTGCCCACAATTTTCATGGAAAATTTTTAATGCGTTGCATTAGATACCTCGATCCAACCAAGGCGTTGTCAAAGCGTGTGATATATTTTATATATACTGGTATGGTACCCAATACCAGTAAATTTGAAAAATACTTCCTATTGGAACTTGTCCTATTTAGAAATATTTTCAAACCATTAGGTTTTTATTATTTTAAATTGTATTGTGATAAAATTGTAGAAAATATTTTTGTTATATGTACAACTGTTATCTGACAAGTTTCTAATATTATTTCGGTCCACCCAAGCGCAAAGTAAAGTTGTTTACTATTTTGATGATTCAAAATACAATACTTTTTTTTACTTATTTATCAATTGGAAGAAATAAGTTAAAGTTATTTTTGAAATGACGAAATTGAAAACGTGGGATTTGAAAAAACATGCTAATCAGATATTTACACAAATTCTTATGCTGCGCATTAATATATGGAGTTTTACATATACAAAACGGGACTAAATTAAAATGTTTTTTGGGGCTCTAAATAATTAGAAATTATATTTCATTTTTGTATTGTAATTAGTTGAGAGAATGTAAAGTTGATTTGGATTTTACGTCTATGTAAAATTTCAACTTCGGGTCCATGTCTTTCCGTTTATGTACAACATAGTCTTTGACTATAGCAATTGAAATGAGGCGTTTACAATTAAATAATGTGTTTGTGCGTATGGTTTTATACATATAAAATATTTAGAAAGTAATCTTTCTATAAAGATTGTGATATATTTAATACATTTAATTATAAAATACCTGAATTAATTTTCAATTCCAGATCGCATCGATGCTAACAATGTTGCCACAGAATCCGAAAATGAAAACACCAACCCAACACCTCAAGATGGCGATTCGAATTTCGTTTCAAACGATTCAACATCACAGGAGCCCATTATTGATGAAAACACCACACAGACAACAGCAACCGAAACTACTGATGATGGTGATGGTGTTGTTACAACTCCACTTGCTTCTGATTCGGAAAGCAACATTGAAGCTCCAGTTAAGGCTATGAACAGTAACAGCACACGAAAAGAGGCAACAAACTCCACATCATCATTAACTGCGGAATCTGCAACAGCGGCTTCGAATGGCAATGGTGCTATTTTGGCCGTATCAACAGCTGGTCTTGAAGGTGAAAACAGCAACAGTAACTGCTTACGGGGATCCGAATATGACGAAGACGACGATGAAAGCAGTAATAGTCGTGCATTAAACGATAGTGTAAAAATGCCTTTAATAAATCATACCACGGATAATGATTCATCGACTTTAAGTAGTGCAGGCGCTATAGCAGCTGCCACTATAGTGGGCCAAAAGCGGTCATTAAATTGTGCTGATGAAGCCTCATTGGACGCACAACCACAGCCTGAAATGAAAAAAATACGTAGTGATTAAAAGTCCCAGAAGAGATATATACAATTATTAATACATGAAAGATTAAGCTGAACAAATTTAAAAAAGGAAAATGTGGAAGTCCAAGCAAAAGCAGCCTTCTTTGTCCTAGTAACTGAAAAGCGTAAAGAAAAAGACAAACATTTACTGACTGAGGAGGTATAAAATAACAACAACAACAACAACAATAAATCGTTTTTCTGTTAAAGGGTCGAGAAGGCCAAAGGCAGTTGTTTAATGAAAGTAACAGAAATTAAAATATTACACATTAAAAAAACCATTTTAACTTTTAAGGCAAATTTATATTTAATTAAATAATAAACACAAAAAAGAAAAAATAATAATAGATCATTTCTCCCTCTCCATTACACGAGCAGCAAAATGTAGCTACCCTGAAAGAAAAATCAAATCATTATTATTTTAATCATTATTTTTTTATTTTTTGTAATAATTTATAGAGTAAAGCTTTAAACGTCAAAAGGTTTTCTTTTAGTTACAAATTTCAAACCATTTAAAACGTTAAAGAAAGTAAAGCAAATCATTACTATTATTTTTTTTATATTTATAGAAATTATAGTTTTTTATGTTTAATTTAAAATAATAATTCTCAAAAAAAAAAAAAAAAAAAAAAATAGTAATAAAACAAAACAATAACAAAACATTTACTTAAGCGTATATAAATAAATTAAGTTTTAGAGTTTTAATGAGTATAAAAACAAATAAAATAAAATCTCTATTACTCCACTGAAACAACATTTCACTTACAAGAAAAAAATAATATATAAAATTTTCTTATGAAATGAAAAAATTTTCAAAAAGATAACCTCAATTTTCTCTCCAAAACTTTATTTAATTTAGGGTACCTTGTTTTTCTTATTTTAATTTGAATTTTTAATCTAACCTTAAGGACAAACGTTTCCCAGAAATGATCTTTTGTGCAAAATAAATCCTTTATATACCTTCATATCCTCTCGATTTCTACAAAGAGCCAAAAATAGTTTCCAATTTTCTTTATCAAAACTTTCAATACCATTCACCAATTTTTTTCCAAACTTTAAAACCTTCTGTTTGTTTTATTATTTCAATCGGAATTCTTAAACTACCAAAAAGATAATTTCCCCCTTAATTTTAGCAAAGTGATAAATTATAAACCTGTTCATCGTATTAGTAAATTCCCCAATTTAGCTGTTATCCTTTAGTATACGACTATTAAAATATATCAAGTTTAATATACATACGAATAGAAAACAAACAAAATTGTTTAAAATAAACAATATTTTTACACCATAAAACTGGACACCCAATTCTATTCGTTGTGTTAACGATAGAGTTGACTCAAAATTTATATGATGAACTTGAACATTAATAAAAGATATGAAATATATTTAAGATATTATAACTGAAACAGAAACCTTTCTTCACTTAAAAAATTAATTATAGAAAATAACTTGTTTTATTTATGCGATGGAATCGAGTAATTTCTTCGATTTGCAAAAATTGTAAATATTGAACACCCCGCCAGGAAAATTGTTTTAAAATGAAAACTCTTAATTTTGGAAAACTCGTTCATTTGCTCCGGCTTAATTCGTAGGTGAAAAACTTTGATTGTATGTTGTTAATTATATATACATATAATATATTGAAATGATTTTTAGTTGAAATAAATATATACGTATAGACTGGGAGTACATAATGGCAACAAATTGTGAAAGGCTCTGTATTGCTCTTAATACAAAGAATCCGAGAGCTGCCATATTTGGTTGCATATTCAATATTTTACGTGAAAGGTGCTGCCACATCAGAAATTGACAGTTTAAGCAAATGAGTAAATAAGACAACCAAAAGTTATATATATATATATATATATATATATATATATATATATATATATATTCTAATTAACGTATATATAGCGTATGTAAACATTACACGTATATTATACGCAAAATATTCTTAAATTTTTAATGAACGCATGTTGTCCAAGCCACTTGACTATGTAGTTCCAATAGAAAGCATTTGTCACTCATTTTATCAACAACAAAACAAATCACACTTTCTGTAAACCCTATCTAAATATTAAGTCTTGAAGTCGAAGAAGAGGTTCAAAGAATATTCTCAGGCAGTTTTATAGTTTGAAGGTATAGTTTCACATTTATAGCCTTCACATAATTCTCTGACTGAATATGATATTTGCCATACAGGTGAGTATACACTTAAAATTGCTTTATTGTCGCAACTTTCCTCCGCTTAATTGTCAGTTTGATTTTATATGGAACTTTTAATTTTGTATATACAATTGTTTTGAAACTCCCAACTCTGCCCTTATTCCAATTGCTTTTTTTTTTCGTATTAATTAATCTCAAGAAGAGAGTACAACAACAAAGAAGGGAAATGTAATAACAAATTTCAGTAGAATTCGCTCTGTCAACTGAATAAGAATGTGTTTTCGGAAAGTGTAGAAGCGTGCGTAAAAAAAACAACAAAACAAAGTTAGTATTGCTTTAAACTCTTGAATGGAAAAAATGTCTACAATAAAAAATTGATGAAAGCAAAATTTTTTAAAATAAAATCCCAATAAAATTAAAGAACTTTGTGTAAAAATGATGTTTACGACTAAATAAATCATAAAAGAAGGTGTATATGTATTAACTATTAAATTATAAAAAAAAGTCGAATGTGTTAATTCTGTATAAGTAGCTTTTTTTGCAACAAAAAAAAAACACTCGTGCAAATTGTAAAAACATGAAAAATTAAAGTCTTTCTTTTTTATTTTCTTATTGCATTGTGGTTAGTTTTTCTTGTTCTGCTTTTTGTCATCATTTGTAATAAATTGGTATTTTAGCACGCATACACAGTTGCCAGACCAAAGTGGATATAAAAATCGCCAGACACTGGAACAAATCGTCATAAGGACTTTCCTCAACAAAGTACTGTTAAATAATTTTACTGGTATAATTTTGGTCACTATAGTTGACGACTCCACGGAGTCAACTTTTTTTTGGTTCTACAAAAATATGCAGAAATGCTTTGTTAAGGATGGCCATTTAATTTAATTCGCGTAACAATTATTATGATTAGTCCTAAATATAATTCAAGTTGCCGCTGACTTTCTATATTCTGAATATTCTCCTGAGGAGTTACCCCGTAATGCGATGCGAAAAGACAAGTTTTCGCATTTGTATGCTACTTACATTGAAATGCGAAAACAATGAAAGTAAACATCGTTTGATGGAGGATTTGGTTTTCACTCCAAGACCGATTCAAACGAAAAATAACGTTCTTACGATAACTCGAAAGCTGCGTTTGTAAAAGAATTATTGTATTTAGAAGTGAACTATTTGTGAATATATGTATCGTATTCATAATATCATATATGTAGGTACTGAATTAAAAAAAACTGCACCAGAGAAATAACTGGCACTTTTGGGAACTTCATCAAGATACCTTTAATTAATCATAGGCTACTAAGCTGTTCCAAAAAGTCACAAGTAATTACAATAGATTGCTTAACTTTGTGTGAGTTATAATTATATATAATCTCAAGTATATAAATATGTATGTTTTAAAATTTTGATTAAATTGATTTTTTCTTAGTAAAGCGGCAACACAAAAAGTGTTGTGCTCTTAATCGTTTGTTATATAAGATTCTCTTGAAGCGGATTGCTGCACATTTAAGAGTTCATTTCCACTATAAATTTCTTATTATTGGCAATGAAAGCTTTGTAAACAAATAAATTTTAAATTTACAAATGTATGATTAATAAATTAATTTTAACAAAAAAAAAAAAACTCTAGCATTTAAAAGACTTAAGCTTTTTTAAATAAACCAACAAAAATACTAATCCAAACAAAATATAAATTTTTCGATAGATAAAATTTGATACAATATTATTTATGTTTGTATTGTACATAAATGAATGCTAGAGAAATTTCTCAACAGTTTTATAATTTATTTGGTATGCTTTCGTTAATTTTTTTAAAGGGCATAAAATTTTTGCGGGTCAGTATTTAATATTAGGGACGTAACGATCTGCCTTTTTGCCGATACAACACAGATAATTAATAAAATATTGTTAATACCGAAACGCATATTGGAATTTAATTGGGAAATCTCAAGTAGAATAATATTTTTCATTACAAAAATGATATTGCAAGATATTTTTAATTGATGTCAATAAGATTTATTTATGGACTTATCCCCCAATTTATGACTAGGATA
The DNA here is from genome assembly GCA_963675445.1 of Linnaemya vulpina. Classification (NCBI taxonomy): domain Eukaryota; kingdom Metazoa; phylum Arthropoda; class Insecta; order Diptera; family Tachinidae; genus Linnaemya; species Linnaemya vulpina. Next base: position 71,833,756 of record OY776280.1, on the reverse strand, counting down.
CGTTCTGTGAAAGTACACACGTATCGGATATTCGTATAGCATTCCACGAAAACTAGACTGATACGTTGCAAAAATAAAATCTATTCGTAAAGGGTGAACCTATTTTATCCTAACTTTGTATTAAAAATACATAATATGTACCCAAAAATTTTTGTTATGCGAAGACCCTTTTTTAAATATTTAGAACAAGATGATATGGAAAGAAATTTATTCGTTAAAAAAAATTAATAAGAAATTCATTAAAAAACAAAATAAAATAAATATCGGACCAGCTGCCTGCTTGCCGTAATTTCACTACGACTTGCACACGTTCGTAATAGGCAATTTTTCATTCATATAACGAATTTTATAATTTATTAATAATGTTCGTTGTTTATTATATACAGTTATTTATGCAAATATAGTTATTTATGCAAAAGAAAATTTATAAAACAGTAAAATATCGGCGGTAAATATAGGTGATATCGATATATCGGCAAATCTGAAATATCGTCAATTTATCGGTATCGGTTATGACCTTATTTTATATTCCATGGATCGAAATAGTTTGCATTCGAATAACTTTGCATAAAAGTATTTTTAACGTTGTTCAAACTGGTTTGTTGAATTCTTTTCAATAAACACACAAATAAAAATGCTTTTTAAACGTGTATGCGTTTGTACAGACATATCGGCGTACTCATAACATATTGATTATTTAGTGACGACAATGATTGAAGTCTACTGTTTCTATTTAGTAGTTATGCAAACATATTGGACATTTCTCTGCATAACATTTCTATAAAACTTGTAAAGTTGAATGAAAGTAAGTCCACAAAATGTTTAATCCCTCGCTGATTAAAATGTAGTCATCCTTTTGCAATACACAGTAGTCAAACTAGACGTGAGATCTCCTCTAGGGATATCATCATTCACGGTTTACCGATACCGAAGTTAAAGCAAGACTTCACTATGCCTGCATGGTTTATTTTGATGGTGCTATGACGTCAGTAACCGACTACAGGTTCTGGCTACAGTACAATTAGTATAGTTTACCGAGGAGAATGTACCATAGAATAATTATAAATCAACATGTTACTAGTCCTCGTATTTAATAATTATTTTGAAAATTAATTGTATGTTTGTGGCAACACTTCTATATCCAAGAGAAATCTTCAATATAATATCTCTTAAATTAGTTTCAGAAACAACATCAAGTTAAATCTTGTTTAAAAAGCAGAAATTTTATTTGATTTAATGCAACAGAAAGATAAACTTTTTAATACTTCTTTGGTCAATTTGGAATGTTTTCGATATCTTGAATAATATACAATTTCGTATCTATCCATATTCTACTAGAAATATGTACTAAACATTTTTTTTTTCAAAACTATTCTCTTACATTCAAATTATTTTAATTAACACAAATAATTGACAGTAAATTGAATTTAAATTGAGATGATCAAGTATGAAATACTTTCCACTGACAGACATACAACTTAAAAAGAAAACGATTCTACCTCTCTGATGTAATTCGTTATCAAATTAAATACTTTAATAATAATAAAAAACGTTAATATGTATAAATTATTAGAAGAGTTTAATTTTTGATGTTTTATGCTAATTATTTGAACAACGGTAAAACAAAGAAATGCCGAATTAAGTTGGGCAAAAAGGGCGTTATGTTCATGAACAACGTGCAACTTTATTTATGAAATAAAATTTCCAATTATTTTTTGGTCCCGCCTAAGATTTTGATAATTGAGAAATTAATAGGCCACACAGACGGGTTTGTTTTGCTAAATGCTTGTGTTTATTACGAATTATTTTTTTTTATTAAATTCAAAAATGTTCTGTGTAACAGACAACTTCTTTGTTAAATAATGAGTGTGTTCAAATTCGACAATTTGTAATGGATTAAATATGAAAAGCTGAGTATTTTGGAACTTGTAGGTGAAAAACGCCAACCGGAACCAGGGTACAGCTGATATGCGATCTTCTAAACGTCCAATTGGCAGTCGAAATAAAATAATTTCATATTGCAAGGATTTCCACATTTTATCAAGCATTTTATTACGCAATAATATTGCGCAGTCTACGCGTATCTTTTAGCTACTGAGTGAAACAGGAAGTGCACATAGTTATACTGACTTGGCATAGCAAATATTCTAAAGATTAAGTATAAAGTATTCAGTAGTTTTATGTAAAACACAATTAAAGCTTTTAGCGCTTCGCTTTCTTAAAGTTGGGAGCAACAAATATCTGATCCAATGGCTATAAAGCGGAAAGAAATGTTATAAAAAAATATATATATTAACACGAAACTCGGCTGCAAGATACAACTCAAAGATTAAATTCTTATTTTGAGAAACTATTTTAATTTGTTTTAAAGTGTTATTAAGAAAGTTTTTGGCTTAAAAATTTCTTAACATAAATTAAAAAACGTTTGAAACATCTGTTTCAATATTTAAATTTAAAAAATATGTTTTAGAATAAATAAACAAGAGTTGAAGAACTTTTTCTTCTTATTGTAAATGCTACTGGCTGTACAGAATTCCCTGGTAATTTATTTTTCAATAGTTACTGATGGAAAAGAGAAAATAATTAAACATAAGATTAATAAAAAAAGCACAAATTGTTGTTTAAATAATTTATTTGTTTAAAGAATTTTAATGTATTTACGTATTTGCTGTTTATTCAAAAACACCTGAGTTTTGGATACCGATATTTTGCAAACACTTTTTCGGGTCTAACTTATTTTAAGTGTTTTAAATAATTTGTGTATTTGATTTCGTAAAGGTTTTAGTTGAAATTGCATTTGACAATAAAATGAATTTTTTGAATTGGAGGATTACAAACATGAAAATTAGTAATTGAATGTTTGCCGATGCGTTGGCATTAACAATTCAAATGCAGTCATATACATTAACTCAATCCACCACAAATTCACTCCTTGGTGATATGCCTGCTGGCGGAAGTTTTAAATGTATTTTTCAGACCTCAAGCATATGTTGCTTTGGCTGATTGAAGTTTCAAGAAACTATTCGGATTAGTTTATTGTGTTGTTTTATATTTAATAATTTATCATTCGCTACCCCTACACATGCAGTGTATTGTGTCCGGATTAGAATGAGAGGATACTGTTGAGGGGACAGATTAGAAGATAGATAATTCGTTGCAGTTATTATCGTTTTTTTTACCGAACGAAGGAAGTTGCTGTACACTGCTTTTTAAGGAAACGATGATGCAGAGTTGAGGGCGTCGTAGTCTTGTGTTAATTGCTTCAGCCAATTGCAACCTAAACTTGTGAAGGCCGTTCTAAAGACGAAGAGTTGTCAGAGCGTGACAGAGGCAGTGGAGATGTGCGATTATCTTCTCCTCCGCATTGTTATTGAGGCAACAGGGATATTCAATACTGAGTGCGGAATCGAATTCACGATCTTCTGCTTGGTAACCAACGTGTTTTTGTTTTCTGCCAGAATTAAAATTGCATTAGAAAAGAAATGAAAGAGAGTGAATTACACTTGCAATTGAAGACGACTAAACTTTCGTGAATGGAATTTGAATAAAAGAGTCTTTTAGTTAAATCTCAACTATCAGAATAACTTAAGGCTCATCTGGTTAGTGAACCTTCACCTGGTTAGCGTTCCACAATACAAACAATGTTTCATCGGCGAGCTTTTTGCTATGGAAAATCTGGCAACATTGAGAAAGAGAGAATTACAGTTGCAATTGAACACGACAAGTTTAAATAGAATTTGAATAAGAGGCGTTTAGTTAAATTCTTATCAGCAGAAAGTAGTTTTTTTTTTGCTTTCTATTACTAATGTTTTTCTAATAGTTTTATAGTGTTATTTTTGTTGCGGTTGTTCCATACTTTCGTGTGGCATTTGATTTTTGTTTTTGCTAATTTAAATGCTTAACAAAATTGTGCACTTTTCAAAACAACCGCTTAAAATTTAAAATATTCCCATAATTAAGTTGGATTAAAGAGTAAACAGATAATAAAAAAAAACATATTATAAAAGCAAACAAAATGAGAATAAACATTTCTAAATTGTAGATAATTAAAAAATTAAAGCTTAACAACAAGAAATAAATAATATACATACATGTTTACCTAAGAACATATTCAAGTATGTACATGCATGCATGCATAACTACATATACAAACTATATATATTGTAAAAAAGTTAAAAAATTTGCGTGATTATTTTTTTGTAAAAAACAAAAATATTGATTGAAAATTCTATAAAAAATTAGTTCTAACTAACCGCATACATTTAACCCTCTCATCTCAACAAACAGCCAGTGAAGTGTTCCGCCACAACTACCACCACTAATATCACCACCACAACAACTGCAACAAATTTAATTTAATCAAAGTAAAGCAAAATCAATTGAAATAAAACCCACACTACCGCCACCGCTACCGCCGCCGCCGCCGCCGCCGCCTCCACCTGCTGCGCCGTTTTATGAAAAATTTTTACAGATGTCATTGTTACGTCAGTTCTTTGGTACATCATCGAATTCATGGGTACGCGCCCTTATCATATTCTGCCTAGCTTGGGCATTTCTAGTATATGTCTTTGTCACCAAACTCAATACACAGAATGCAGTGGAACCTGATGTCACATCGAAACGTATCAATCAAGCGCTGCAGCTTTTGGAGGCATCGAAACAACGCAATCAAGAATTACAGCAAATGATTGATAATTTATTGAAGTGAGTATAAGATATTTATATTTACGACTAAACAATAACTATTGTATTCATAAAAAATTTTTTACAATTAAATTGTTCATAAAAAGTGGATTTTTTACACACATTTCAACTATAGTTTTATGAATATGTCGGAAGTATTTAAATATAAATGAGATATTTTTTAATCAATTCAACATTTAACCAGATGAAGATTTTAATTAGGCCGCTACATGATTAGTTGAGTTGACAAAACTTTCAATTGTGCTTTCTCATTGATATCGTTTTTAATAAACTCTGGTTTTCACAAATAAACTGTTAAAAGCTGCAGCCAAATTGCCGCATTCGATAGCGGTTGCAGTTTCAATACATTTAAAATAAAAAATTACGATCGAAATCGATGACCGTTATTGCTAAAGCCAACTATTAATTTTGAATAGGTTTTATGAAATGCAGTCTTGTTTTTGTCTGTGCTAAATTGAGTGCTGCCAAGTTATATATTGGCTGCTAAGTTATATACTGCATTTGCATGTTTTTTTTTGTTTGTAGAATTTGCATGATTTCATATGAAATAATGTGTTTTCGAAGCATTTATTCACTCTGGTTAACCATTTTTTAATACTTTTAAAATATTGAATTGTAAAATATGTTTAACACAATTAATAATTTAATCTGCGTACCTTTTTTTTGTTTAGAAACAAAAACAGCTGCCGTACAGTTTGTGCATTAAGTGTTATAAAATGTGGAGGAAAATACTACAACAAATATATCAAGTTCTATTTGATTGCGATTAAACTTCACTAACTAATTTTAATCGCAGTCATCGTTAACTGGTGTTGTGCTATTCTAAGCTTTTGAGCTCTTCGAGCTTAAACACTTATTAGTTTTCAAATCAACCGATTCCCACGTGATAAGATGTGATTGATGTAGTTTTCGGTTACTGTAAAAGAATCGGAAACGCTAAATGATCAGATATATAATTTCGAATTAAAAAAAAAAAATCACTTTCAAATGTATTTGTTCACGACATTACAGGAACTGATGAACTTAATTTGGCCCGGTTTACAATGATCAGTTTGGCTTATTTCGGTTAAGCCGTTCAAAAGTTATAAAAGTTATATACTCACAGCCATAGTGACGGGCTCAGGTCAGATCAGGGAAGCTTCTTAGGACTTCAAAACGTCGAACTCTGAACTCGATTTTTTTAAAAACGATATAGACCCAATAACTTCTCGATTTTTCAACATTTTCAGTCTTCCTTACCGGCTCTCGAGAAGAATGGAAAAACTGCTTTGTCAAACGGTTTGAACGGATGCAAAATTGTATTGATTGTCAAGGGAAATATTTTGAAAAAGAAAAAAAAGACATATTAATTTAAAAATCTTTATTATTTCCTATTGAATAGTACCTACTATTGAATAGTACCTCCTCTCGTGTTAAAGTCTTAAATATTTTCCATAATCATCCAATTCTAGATAATTTAAAAATTTATGACTGCATTATTGGGCATCCCTGAGTTCAATAGCGTTCATAATTAAAAGGACCATATTATGGCATATGTGATCTGCTGACAATTATTTAATGAACTTTAATCAAATCCGGATTGGAACCACTTTGATAATATCATTTGAGCACGAGGTTTTTCATATACAACTTGATTCCCCGCTGACCCATTTAAATTCTTGTTAAAACAATTAATTAGGTAACATTTACTTAACAGTAAGAGTATCATTTAAAGATGTGTGTGGTCTCCTTAAACTTGAGCTAAGTCTATCAACACCAATTCATTCATTCATCCATTCAAAGAGTCCACTCACTATGGAAGTTGCACATATAACATGCTGCTTAGCACGCATTATTTAAAATTTATGCACAACATTTGCCCGAGGTGGGTACAAAAGATGAACGTGTAAAAGTGTGTGTGAAGCATAAGAGAATCGTTTAAAAACTTGGAGGTTTGCCCAGATTTCATTGTGTTGTTTCTTCTGTGTGGCATGTTGTACAGGTGCATACACAGGCACATTCTATGCGTCTTGCATTACGCTTTGCCTCGTTAGTTACTTGGCGTTCAACCTGGTGTCATTTCCGGCGCTTATTTATTATATTGTTGTGTATTATTTATTTATTGTAAAGTTGTTTGTGTTTTGTATTCTACTTGAAGTAATCAAATGCAATTGTTTGAAACTATTTCAAGGCATTTAATTCTATTCAGAGCTTGGAAGAAAGTAGAATAAGCAGAGGAGAATTATGGAATAGATTCGCAAATTTTAGTTTTGCATTTTCAATCCTCATGTTCTTTCGAATTTGAGCTCCTGTGGATCTTTTGGGCTCTTCCGGAGGTATCCAAAGTAATTTGATTTGGTCGTCTAGAGAATGTGTTTGCCTCTGGAAATATAAGATAAAATACAGGAGTTATAAAGGATTTTTCAATAGGGACTTCCAAAGATTGACAGTTGATAATGGCCATCTTGTTGCAGCTTCATCTGTCAAATTAGTTGTCATTTATTCAGTCTGTTTTGTGGGATGGAAACAATTGTTTTATATAAATCACTTTCAGGATGAAGATGAATAAGTACGTGCACAAACAAAATTGTCGAATTCGGGACGATACGATTCCACATGAGATCCAAACGCTTCCAAAGGGTCCAACAACTCACTGTTTGTTGCGAATTTTAGTCAGGCGATGTCATCGATCCAAATTTCATTGAGAACGACGTTGTCCAGGCGAGCGATATAGATCGATGATTCTGGAATTCTTTTGGACTGAATTGGTTTCAACAGGACGTCACTGCTCATGTCATATTCATGAGCATGGTCATCTCATTTGGAGTTGATATGAACTGGCCGCCAAGATCACGTTAGACTTTTTTTGATGGGCTATCGATCGAATTCAGCCCAAAAGATTGCATATTTCGAATGCACTCTCTCTCTCTCTCTCTCTCTCTCTCTCTAATTTGTTTATTTTTCGAGTGTTCCGATAGGCCAGACTATAGTTGTAGATTCGATTCTTTCCATCCGACTCTCATCTGTTTCACTGCATTTATTTTCGTTTAATTAAGTTGTGACATAATTTGTGTAACATTTCATAATTAATGAAATTTGTTTCTTTTGTATACTTCGTCTATAGCGATCAAGTGGACAAGCAGACTGCTCTAGAACTGATGCAAAAGCTCGAATACAATATACGAAATCCCGCCGATGGCGAAAACAATAAAATTGAGTCTCCTTTGCCTTATGGCAGTGCCACAAATGAACCCTCTCTTGAATATGAGCTGATGCGCAGACGTATACAAAATAATATTGGCGAAATATGGAACTATTTTAGCAGTGAATTGGGGAAAATACGTAAACAGGTGACACGTGAGCCTGGCACAGATATTTCAGATGATATTAATCGTGTGCTTATAATGGGAGCCGAACATAAACGTTCCCTGCTAACCGATATGGAACATTTAAGACAGCTAGACGGCTATGAAGCGTGGCGACACAAAGAGGCTAACGATTTGAGTGATTTAGTACAGAGGCGTATACATTATTTGCAAAACCCCAGCGATTGTACAAAAGCCCGCAAATTGGTGTGTAAACTTAATAAAGGCTGCGGCTATGGCTGCCAACTGCACCATGTTGTTTACTGTTTCATAATGGCATATGCCACAGAACGTACCCTAATTTTGAAATCACGAGGCTGGCGTTATCACAAAGGCGGTTGGGAAGAGGTTTTCCAACCAGTATCCGAAACTTGTTTGGAATTGGATGGTGCTCGAGCCAATAACTGGCCGGGTAGGCCAGAAACACAAGTACTAGTTTTGCCCATTATTGATTCTTTAATGCCCAGACCACCGTATTTGCCTTTGTCCATACCAGAAGATTTGGCGCCGAGACTGAGACGTTTGCATGGAGATCCTATAGTTTGGTGGGTGGGGCAATTCCTGAAGTATTTACTAAGGCCGCAGCAAGGCACTAAGGAATTCTTAGAATCGGGCATGTCAAAACTGGGCTGGAAGAAACCGATAGTGGGGTAAGAGCAATAAAATTGTCTTTGTGGAAATTTTGTTATAATACTTTATATCCTTTTAGGGTGCATGTACGTCGCACAGACAAAGTCGGCACCGAGGCTGCTTTCCACAGTATAGACGAATACATGACACATGTCGAAGATTACTTTTTGACACAAGAAATAAATGGCACCACCATACCCAGACGAATTTTCCTGGCCTCCGATGATGCTCGCGTTCTTGAAGAGGCACGCAAGAAATATCCACAATACGAGATCATCGGTGATGCTGAGGTGGCTCGTTTAGCTGCCGTATCTACACGTTATACAGATACTGCATTGAATGGCATCATATTAGACATCCACTTGCTTTCTCTGTCCGATTATTTAGTTTGTACTTTTAGTTCACAAGTCTGCCGTGTTGCATATGAAATTATGCAAACATTATATCCCGATGCTGCGCATCGTTTTAAATCGCTGGACGATATCTACTACTATGGCGGACAAAATCCACACAATCGTTTGGTAGTGATACCACACAAGGCACGCAATCATGATGAATTGCATATGCAGCCAGGCGATTTAGTGGGGGTTGCTGGCAACCATTGGGATGGTTTTTCAAAAGGTAAAAATACACGCACCAATCAAGTGGGATTTTTCCCCTCCTTTAAGGTGGTGGATAAAGTTGAGACGGCCAAATTGCCCACGTATCCAAATGTGTAGAACGTATTGCTGCTAACAAATTAGAACTTAGATTAAGTCTATAATTTTTTGTTTGTTTTGGAAATATATTTTGTCTTCAAATATTTTTGTAATGAAGAATTTTTTATAAGTTCTGAAAGTTAAGAAAAAAAAAACATTATTGTCATGCTGCTATTAGTACTCGTACTATGTTTCCTGTTTATATATATATTGTAATTAGTTTAAAAATATTTTTACAAGTCTAACATGCTGGGCCACCATGTCGAAAGAATTCTTTTTTTTTTAATGGTGACATACAAAACAAATATTCTTTCGAAATGCTGGCACGGTTAGTAAGTAATAATTGAGAAGGACGTACAATTTAGTTTTAGCTATAATTTTGACACTAAAGGAGTGGAATAAAATTAGATTTTATCTACATCGTGCTTGTGGTGGCCAATGCAATAACAAGGATATTGTTTTGGAACTCCTTAAAATTAAATTTACTCTTTCAGTAATTCCAAAGTAATTTAAAAGTAACATTAAAAAAATTGTTTCGTTTTCAAGATATATTCCTCAAGGACCGTAGCAAAAAAATCAAAATAGTATTCTTTTACAATATTAATTTTTTTTTCATGAATAGAAAACATTTATAAATCTTGATTATTAAACTCATATTGCCTGTTGCTCTAGTCACAACTCCTGTCTCTCCATAAAGCAACAGCTATAGATGAATAATAATAAGTTTTAAAGTTGTCATTTAATTATTTATATTCAGCTTCTCAAACTTGTTTTTGCTTTTACTTTTTTCTGACATATTAACATTTATTGTTTAATTTAAATTTCAGTCTAACTTCCATCCTGCCAATAAACTATTTTCATATTTACGATTATTAAGAGCATATATTTTTTGAGATTGCACGATTTTTGCAACTAAAACTGAATTGTAATATTTTACATTGCCTTCTATACCGAAGGTTCCACTCCTATTAATAGTGTATTAATAATTATTAAGATTGTCCAATGTTTGCCGGGCAAGATGTTTAATAAAAACCGTTCCTTTTTGGCTTAATTAAACCTTTTTTACAAACTAAAAGCTCCCTTAACTAAATTAAATTAATATTCAAAAAAATATATATTTTTTAAGTAAGAAAAAACATTAAAATTATGGGTTATTTATATGACGCATTTTGGCCATCACGCATAAAAGCTAAGGCCGAATTGTACATCCAATAAAAATTTATAATTTAATTATAATTTATAACCACAATCTTTTAAATTATTTGCTTTAGCACAAAATATAGTTTTAGTTTAATGTAAATACTAAAATTTATACAACTTTGTGAAAGAAATCTCAATAGTCTTTAAGTGCAATATACAATATATTTTAATACATAAAATTCATTTAGGTCATCTATATAATTAGGCTTTTGCTTTTACACTTTTAACGCCAATACACAGCTCGTTTTAAATACTATTTTGTTCCAGCGAAAGAAATTAACATTCTTAAAAAGAAAAGAAAAATATACAGCACAAATGTTTTTTTTTTTATAGAAATTTGCAAATTTAAGTTTGATTTAAATATAAGTTGCAATAACAACTATAATAGCTATTACACATGTTATCATGCGTTACATGTTGTAAAATCGTGTTTAGAAATATTTTTTTAAATAGTACACTTTGATAAGAGCTTTACGGAATTCCAGCCATTCAAAACACTATATCAAAATGGATTCCAAATATGATATTTAACACATTTTAGTTGTCAAAGTTTGAAACTAAGTTCAAATTTTCGAACATGCTCAAAATTATGACTTTTGTTGTATTCATATGTAATAAAATTATATAGAATCAGATATTCGGTACAATGAATAAATAACTTTTTGAAAGACTTGGAGTTTTTAAAACTTGCAAAATTTTAAATTTCATTGATTTTTCATGCAAAATAAATAAAAAAAATCAGATTTCAAATATGACCATTTCTTTGTTTTTGAAATTAATTTTGTAAATTCGAATATTAATGTAAAACATTTTTAGTTTTTTTTTTTGTGGCTAAATATTTTATTCAAAATCTGAAAAATTTCATAATTTTTCTATGAAACACTTTGAAATACAAAATAAAATCTTTAATTTATTAATAATCATATATTTTTTATAAAAAGCAATTTTTGTATGTATGTAATAGAATATAGGAACCAAAAAAATTAAAATTTTTTTTATCCTTTTTTTTATATATATATATCACACAATTAAATAAAATCACAACAGCATAAAATTAAGAATTTAGATTTAAACGCAGAACACACAAATATTATAAAAGAAAAACTAATTTATTTAATTAAATTTAAGTAGCCAACAAAACACAATGACTTTATTACGGTGGCCAAATTTTCCCTTCTACACTTTGTACCAGATTACATAGAAACATTGCATGCTATGTTTAATTTAATGATCTAATTCCAAGTTGAACAACCGTAATAGGGTCCAAAATAATTTAAAAATATATATACATGAATGTATGTTTAAACAAATTTACAGATACGAATTTTGAGAAATAAAGCAAAAATATTTCAACAAAAACCTTAATTGAAATAAGAGTTTTCATATTTAAATTTAATGTCAATTTCTTTTCTAGAAAAAAATGCAATAATTTTCACACTTTTAAACAGAAAATGACAACGTTTTGCCATTTCGAAATAAGGAAATGATTAGAAATGAATCCAACATCCTTCACGAAAAATAATTTCTGTTTTAAAACTTTTCCGAACCGCCACTTTTTAGAAAATAAGTGAAAAAATGTTACATATTTTTTAGAAAAGAAAAAGCCACAAGTATAGAAATATATATCATATTTTGTTTTATATGTATTTTATTTTATATGTGAATTATAGTTTTTTTTTAAACTGTTGCAACATTTCAGCTTTGAATTTCATTATCTCTTTGCTACACTTTGATGATAAAGTAAACAAATTATCAAGTTTTCGTTTAGAAAATTAAAAACCTACTCTCAAAGTTGGCACATTTTCGAAATCGAACCTGCTCCAATCATTTCATTTCAATTATATAAACCTTTTGTGAAGTTAAAAAGCAGTACAAGACAGCCTAAGAAAGGCTTTAGCCAAGTTTAATTTCGAAAAGGTTCAAAATTAAATTAAAATAATGGAAATTATCTCGTCATCATAAGTCAGAAAGCTATAAATAACTTTGTATTTAAGTAACTTTTTGTATTTAAGCACTAAAGTCAATTGAATTTAATTAAGTTGATTTTAACTGAATTTTTAATTAACAAAAATTTTACTGAATTGCTATAACGTTATTGTCTAGGGTGTTTTCTATAGAGTGATACAAGTTTAAATCATAGTAAAATATAGTGACATATTTTTGATATCAATGAAACGGTCTTTATTGGATAGACAATTTTATGACATTAATGTTTAAATATGATATCGGCCATGTGGCCGCCACGGCTGGCGCAATCTGGAACATAAATTTTCACAAACTTTTCGCAGCATTTGCGGCCGTATCTCGCCGATAACTCTTCGAATGTTGATTTCCAGGGTTCAATAGTTTGTGGTTTATCCCTGTACATAAGTGACTTTACATAACCCCAAAAGAAAATAATCCAATGGGGTAAAATCACACGATCTTGGGGGCCAATTAATTGGGCCATTTCGTGAGTAAATCAATTGTAGCGGCCGCTGTGTGGCACGTGGCTCCGTCCTGTTGGAACCACATATCAGCAAGATTAATGCCAGCTAATTGAGGTACGAACAAATTTCGAATCATGTTCCTACAACGTTCACCATTGAGAGTAACATTCTGACCATCGTTTTTGAAGACACATGGGCCAATGACTCCGCCAGCCCATAAAGCTCAACAAACAGTAATTTTCTGCGGATGTCACGGTGTTTCGACAAAAGCTTGTGGATTCTCCGCACTCCAAATGCGACAATTCTGTTTATTTAAGTACCCATTCAACCAAAAATGGGCTTCACCGGAAAATAAAATTTTGAATGGACGAAGTGCACGATAAGTTTGACGAACAGAACGATTATTTTGATTAAAAATTTCCACAATTTGCAAGCGTTGCTCTGGTGTAAGTCGCTCCATAATGAAATGGCAAAGCAAACTAAACAAAAACCAACTATCAGCTGTTAAATGAGTGGTCAAATAAAGCAGTTATGCCAACTCAAAGTTGTATCACTCTATAAGAAACACCCATTATTACAAATCTCTTAGAATTTCTTTTTATATAGAGGTTTCTGTATGGTAGAGACAACAATTTACATATATTTATACAACTATAGCAAAAACTACCTCGAGCCTAATAAATATGATAATATTATTAAATATTTCTGTTCTTTAAAGGATGGACACGTTTTTGTTTTATGAATGAGAAGAAAAATGTATCAGTATTTGATGCCAATAAGTTCGTTATTTGCATTTTTTAACAATTTAAATTAAAATGGGCTATTTTCAGTAAATAATATGAAGTATAACTTTTTATTTCATTTCAATAAGGCTTTTTAATTAAAGAACTTTTTTAAATATATTGCAGAAAAGTCTAATTCTGCAGTACAACAGAAGATTTATTTTGAAACAATTGATTAGATAAAAAATTAAAAATTTTGTTTGAGGAAACTTAATAAAATTGCAAATAAAATGCGGAGAGTAAATATTAATGCCCTAAATTCTTTTAGTAACTTTTCTTTTAGATCATTTGTGTTTACATAAAAGCAACATTAATTTCGAAAATGTCCAGAAAAGCAAATATAACCAATGATTTATTTTAAAAGTCTAATTGATTCGATAAGATTTAAGGTTTAAGGTTTAATTTTATTGAGACTTTATGTTAACAAAGTTTTAATTGTATAAAAATAAAATTAAAAAAGGGAACATTTAAGATTATGATGTATTGCCTTAAATAGTTAAAATGAAAATTACAGTACCAAACTTAACTAGAAAAGTAAAAATAAAATAAAAATTTCAAATTTAACTGGAATTTTAATGTGTTCGAAATTTCAAATGTTTTCAATTTAATAGAGAGCAAATTATTAATGAAACTAATTTCAAAATATCAACATTTTGTAGGGTAATTTAATTTGTTATTAAGACACAATTTGAAACACTTAAAAAATGTATTGTGCACAAATAAAAATTGTGCTTTTCAAAGCTGGGACTAGTATAAAGCTTTAAACACAATAACGGCAGCAGTCTACACGAACACCGACTACAACAGCCGTTGGCTACCCTCGTAGTCAGCTACTTAATTATTTTTAAAACGGCACCACCAAATCAATAACCATGACTTTTTATTTGTAGTAGAATTCTCTTCAAATGCCAGTGTAGCCGCTTTCATTTATTTAATGGCGTTTTCTTTTCTAAAAAACATGGACAATTTTTTCAAGTATTTTCTAAAAAGTGCAAGTTTGGAAAAGTTTTACAGCAGAAATTAAATAATAATAAATTTCTTATTTTGAAGTGGCAAAATATTGCCATTTTCTGTTAAAAAGTGTGAAAAATGTTGCATTATTTTCTAGAAAAGAAATCGGCATAATACTATTAAATAGTATTATTCTAATAAAATATATTTAAAATCCAAAATATATGACAAGAACTCATTTCGTTTGCTTGGAAATTTAGTTGGCTGTTTCTTAACAATAATTTAATTTATTTATATTATACTGGCAACATTGCATCAAGCTCATTGTCGCTCAATTAAATGGAACTGCAACAGGCCGTGTTTTCTGTTGTAGTAAAAATAATCATTCTTATATTTTCTATTTTTGACAAGTTGTAGTCTGTAGCCTGCTGTCATTATTGTGTTTGATGGCAAACTTCTATCATTATCAGTTCTTCATGTACATAAATGTTTTATTTTTAATTAATTATTTTATTAACACTTTAAATTGTATCACATATTATTGGTAAATCGATTGATTATTTAGATATTCATCAAAGACTCGGCGACATTTAGCCATGCCAATTGCTATTCAAATATAAAATCCATTACAAATATTAACCATCAAGTTTTCACCCGTAAATGGGTGATAACAAGTGTGTGTGTGTGTAATCTTTTTTAAAATTCATTGGCTAACAATATAATTTAATTTCAACTTGATAGTGTGCAAAGATAAATTCACACAATCCATAGCAATTGAATTTAGAAAATTTTGTAGCAAATTTCGTAACTTAACGCTCTTGTAATTGACATTTTTCTTGTGTATGGCCCAAAAAGTTTCCCATTAACATCTATTTGGTGTCTTGTACACCTAAAACAAAAGAGTCGACCTTGTTATGGTTTCTCCAAATTGAACGTAATAATTACATCACGTCTCACAAATCAGTCAATAAGAGTTCAGTTTCTTCAATTTACTTTATAGGAGTAAAACAATACAGTCACACACCCGCCCACACTTAGACATTGAATATGCCAAATTATTCATTCATCCCAACATTTGCATGTTCTCACAGCCATCCCAATCATTCATTCATACAGTGATTCGAAGGGAATGAAACGACTGAAATAATTTGTTAGATTTTCGTAAATATTTGCCCATCTTATTCTGCAGGTAATCAAACTATTTTGCAATCAATTGTTACTTTTAAAACTATAGCGTATGAGTACGGAAAGTAACACGCTGTGCGAGTGACTTGAATGTAAAAAAATTTTGTTTTCTTTTCTAAAAAAGAAGGCAACATTTCTTGCACTTTTTAATAGAAAACGGTAGCACAATGTCATTTGAAAATAAAGAATTCATTGGAAATTAATACAATATCTTTTACAAAAGCACACTGTGCAAGTGACTCGAATGCCAACAAATGTTGTTTTCTTTTCTAAAAAAGAAGGCAACATTTCTTGCACTTTTTAATAGAAAACGGCAGCACAATGTCATTTGAAAATAAAGAATTTATTGGAAATTAATACAGTATCTTTTACAAAAACTCACTGTGCAAGTGACTCGAATGCCAACAAATTTTGTTTTCTTTTCTAAAAAAAGAAGGCAACATTTCTTGCACTTTTTAATAGAAAACGGCAGCACAATGTCATTTGAAAATAAAGAATATATTGGAAATTAATACAACATCTTTTACAAAAACACACTGTGCAAGTGACTTGAATGCCAACAAATTTTGTTTTCTTTTCTAAAAAAAGAAGGCAACATTTCTTGCACTTTTTAATAGAAAACGGCAGCACAATGTCATTTGAAAATAAAGAATATATTGGAAATTAATACAACATCTTTTACAAAAACACACTGTGCAAGTGACTTGAATGCCAACAAATTTTGTTTTCTTTTCTAAAAAAAGAAGGCAACATTTCTTGCACTTTTTAATAGAAAACGGCAGCACAATGTCATTTGAAAATAAAGAATATATTGGAAATTAATACAACATCTTTTACAAAAACACACTGTGCAAGTGACTTGAATGCCAACAAATTTTGTTTTCTTTTCTAAAAAAAGAAGGCAACATTTCTTGCACTTTTTAATAGAAAACGGCAGCACAATGTCATTTGAAAATAAAGAATATATTGGAAATTAATACAACATCTTTTACAAAAACACACTGTGCAAGTGACTTGAATGCCAACAAATTTTGTTTTCTTTTCTAAAAAAGAAGGCAACATTTCTTGGACTTTTTAATAGAAAACGGCAGCATAATGTCATTTGAAAATAAAGAATTTATTGGAAATTAATACAATATCTTTTACAAAAACACACTGTGCAAGTGACTTGAATGTAAAAAAATTTTGTTTTCTTTTCTAAAAAAGAAGGCAACATTTCTTGCACTTTTTAATAGAAAACGGCAGCACAATGTCATTTGAAAATAAAGAATTTATTGGAAATTAATAAAACATCTTTTACAAAAACTCACTGTGCAAGTGACTCGAATGCCAAAAAATATTGTTTTCTTTTCTAAAAAAGAAGGCAACATTTCTTGCACTTTTTAATAGAAAACGGCAGCACAATGTCATTTGAAAATAAAGAATTTATTGGAAATTAATACAACATCTTTTACAAAAGCACACTGTGCAAGTGACTCGAATGCCAACAAATGTTGTTTTCTTTTCTAAAAAAGAAGGCAACATTTCTTGCACTTTTTAATAGAAAATTAATGTTTTCACGAGAAGTCACGAGAAGTTTTAGACGAGCGAATTGTAGCCAGAAATCATTTCCTTATATTTTTTTCAATTGACGACGTTGTTAGTTTTGAGTTATCGGAAGAATTTATTGCCAGAGAAAGTCGAAAGATCTTGGCGGGCCAATGTAGTGCAGCTATTAGCGAATACAAGAAACATTTTTTTTTTGGAAAATTTATATGAAAATGCTTTTTACCATCAAAATAAATTCTGTTTGATAAAAGTAAAATAATATTGAATTATTATTCAGTGAACTGGTTTTCGAAGGACACAACATGAATAAAATCCAACAATAATACACTTTTGCCAAAGTTTATTTTTCCTATACCAGCAGCAATTTGGTACAGCCTTAAGCTCTTGGAAATATCCATTTTCATAGGGTCCTTTTCAATTTTTAAAGCATTTTGAAGTCAAAGGGCCCAGTGTGCAGCGGTGGAATTTTGGAATTTGTGTCTCAGCGTTCTTCTCTTCGAGCTCGAGAATTATTTTTCACTATTCATCTCTAGAATACATATAAAAAAAAAAAAAAATAGGACACTGAAGTACTCCTTGAGGACACCAGTTGACAGAAGTTCTTAATTTTTATTGTGTTGACGTTACGTTGACAAAGAGTTACAGAATAGGGAAAATAAAGAATTTATTCTAAATTAATCCAACATCTTTTACAAAAATTATTTCTGTTTTAAAATAACTCTTTCTAAACTGGCAATTTTTAGTAAAAAAGTGTAAAAATAATACCTTTTTTTCAAGAACAGAAAACATCATTAAAACTGAGAAATCACAATTTCTTTTTGCATTTCCAATATAAACATTTAAAATAAAAATATTTCCAGAAATAATTCTACTACAAAATTTAAGGAAAAGATTTAAATAAATAGTGGAAGTTGAACTTTGGATGACTATATTTATTATGGAGGATGGGCCAATTTGAAATTCTTAAATGTCAAGAATTAAGCCGTCATCCTTTTATATTTATTTAGTAAAATTAAAAATTATTTAAATAAAAGAATTTTCAGAAGTGATTTTTATTGTAAATTTACACAAACGATTTCAAAAAATACCGGTAGTTGATCTTTGGGCAGTTGCATTTATTAAAGAGGACGGGCCAATTTGAGGTTAGGAAGTAAATTGGCTTGCAAAAACGTTTAATTTTGACAAAATCAAATTTTATTGATACCAACCAAAATGAAAGATATGGGAATTAATAATAATATATATTGTGGGGGGAGTCACTACCTGTAGCAAGTCGGCAGACGTCCGCTTTTTTTTACAAAATTTTCAACTACATTTTACAAAAACAATTTGATTATTTGGTCAAATATCATCTCTCAGATCATTCACATAACGCCGGTCTTTCAAATGGCTGTAGAAAATGGCGTTTAATCAAATGGAAAGTCGGCCTTCATCACTTAAGATGAGTTTTTTGAAAAAGGCGTTGTTTTCGTTTACACGATGTTATATTTTCACAATTGAAATTATTTGTTTAATAAAATAGCGTTAGATTTTTAAAATTTCTTAACTCCCATCTCGTCATTTGACAGCCCATTTATTTGGTGACCTCAAATTGGCCAAGTTTTCTTATATAAATTAAAAGATGGGAGATATTAAAGAATTTTAACTTTCGTGTTAATGCTTATCGAAATAACTTTTCTTTTACATACATATGAAATTATATATAGCTAATCAAATATGCCAATTGAATTAAGTCTCTATAAGAACTATAAGAAACAGCCATTATTAGAAATCTCTTAGAATTTCTTTTTAAATATATTTTTCTGCATGGTAGAGACAACTATTTACAGGAAGACTTCTGCGAATATGCAGCTACATTTTTTACACAATTTCTATTTTGTAATTTATTTTATAAAGCAAAAACCACCTCGAGCCTAATAAATATAACAATATTATTAAATATTTCTGTTCTTTAAAGGATGGACACGTTTTTGTTTTATGAATGAGAAGAAAAATGTATCAGTATTTGATGCCAATAAGTTCGTTATTTGCATTTTTTAACAATTTAAATTAAAATGGGCTATTTTCAGTAAATAATATGAAGTATGACTTTTTATTTCATTTCAATAAGGCTTTTTAGTTAAAGAACTTTTTTAAATATATTGCAGAAAAGTCTAATTCTGCAGTACAACAGAAGATTTATTTTGAAACAATTGATTAGATAAAAAATTAAAAATTTTGTTTGAGGAAACATAATAAAATTGCAAACAAAATGCAGAGAGTAAATATTAATGCCCTAAATTCTTTTAGTAACTTTTCTTTTAGATCATTTGTGTTTGCATAAAAGCAACATTAATTTCGAAAATGTAATTTCGAAAATGTCCAGAAAAGCAAATATAACCAATAATTTATTTTAAAAGTCTAATTGATTCGATACGAAATGTGTTCGAAATTTGTTTATAATTTTCGTGTTAATGGTAATCGAAATAACTTTTCTTTTACATACATATGAAATTATATATCTGGATTAACTGTTGCTGCACTTTTCGTAGGTATTGACCCATGAGAAAAATAATGGTAAAAAATAGAAAATTTTCTAAAATGTTATTAAAAATAATAACAAAAAAAAAATTGTCATGCTCTTAATTGAAAATCTAAAAGCCTTCAGACTGAAAAGTAGCCACAGAATAACAAAAGACTGGGAATGCAGACGACTAATGAAAACTGCACATATTTTAATATTCCCCCCTTGGCCATTCACCAGCATTTAAAACATTTAAATTTTAAAATATGTTCTGCATTACAATCGCCTTTCGATTTTCATGCCACAAACAGTAAAAAATAATAGCTAAACGATTTATAAAGTGTTGGCAGTGAAAGTCTTTTATTTTAATTTATTTAATTTAAATTTTTTTTTGTCAAAACGGTCGACTGAATTCCCCATTAGGTTTTTGTGATATTCATTCAAGTTTGGATTTCCATTGTAAATAAGAGTATAAATTTAAGCTTTTACCAAATGGAAAAGAAAACAATTGTTATATAATTTCAGTTTTAAAAATATTGTTTGCGGACGTGATAAAATTGGTTTGAAAAACTTAATAGGAAAGTAATTATTGAAATTAATTTTATTTGATTGGCTGACCTTTAAATTGAAGAAATATTTGCATTAAAAAGTTTCATGATTCGGCAAGATTTGTAGATAAATAAGTATTGATGTTGTTTTGTAAATTATATTTTGCAAAGAGTTTCAAAAATAAAATCACTTTTTTTTAAATTTTTTTTTCGATATCTTGCGAATTAACTGATATTTTCCCGGTTTACTACGTGATTTTAGAATTTAAACAGCTGTTTAGCTGATCTGTTTATGGAATCGATCGGTGAAGCAGCTGAAAAGTTGTTCCAAATAAACCACTTTGAAAAATAAATTTTTTCAAGTTCTTTTTTAAATATCTTGAAAACTACCGGTTCGATTTGGTTAAAATTCTTAGGAAATATAATTTTGGACACGCGCTTTCTTTATAAAAAGAATCTTTATAAAAGAAGCGAGAACACTAACTGATCACATATATGATTTTGGACTTTCCTAGATAAATAATGTTTTCTCCGAGTTTTTTCGTTTTTGACCCGATATAAATATCGATGTAGTTTATGAATTTAAAGAGCTGATTAGATTGTGGAATCGTAAAGTGAAGTAGTTGAAAATTTATTCCAAATAAAACATTTTTAAAATTAGTTTTTTCAAGTTTTTTTTTTTTTTTAATATATTGAAAACTACCTCCTAGAGTCGGTTCAAATTCTTAGGAAATACAAGTTTAGAAACGTCCTTCTTTCGATTTTTATAAAAAAATCGAGAACACTAACTGGGGTTTTCCGAATAACTTTTTTTTCGATTTTACCTCGATATAAAGATCGACGTTTATGAATTTAAAGAGCTAATTAGATTGTGGAACTACTTTTAAAAATGCTTTTTTAAAGTTTTTTTTAATATCTTGAAATTTATCTATTCGAATCGGTTAAAATTCACTGAAAGTCTAAGTTCAGAAATGTTCTTCAACACGCCATCTGTTTGGTTTAATTCGGTTCAGTAATAAGCGGGTCATATATTGATACAAATACACACACACACATACAGTAATAGTGACGGGCTCCCGGAATTAGTTAGGGAATAACCTCAAAATGATCTGATGGGAGCACGATTTTTTCAAAACGGGGTAAAGCCAATAACTTTTCGATTTCTGAAAACTTTCAATTTTAATAGTGGCAAGTTAAAAATAGAACATGAGGAAAATAAATTGAAATAAAGTTCAATAGAATAGAAAAAATAAATAACAAAATATAAGTGAAGGCGCAAAATTATTCAGCTAATCGGAATAAGTGGATCGAATACTTTTTTTTAGGTTGTGTAAAGAAATTTCGAAGATTCCAATTTCAAATATTGTTTTTAACTCTTTTTTTCTCTCAATTCGAAACAATTTCGATAAAAAGTGGATATAGAAAATTTTGCTGTGGCAACCTCCAACAATACTACGCTTTTATGTTCTGTCGTATGTGCTGGAATTAATTAGCGATTCTTTTTTTTTTTTTTTTGATACTCTGCCGAAATATTTCTTAACCGATATTATTTTATTGCCCCATCACTGTTGGTAAGCAAATTATTTCCAGTATTACACAAATACCATGTTTGCTAATTCAATGCAATTTACTTTTGTTACAACTCCCAACGCCTAAGCGCTGACAGATGATCATGACATCTTTATGAATGTGTTAGGCAACACCTAAATCCATGTAATAAAAATCTAATCACATTTAACTTCTCATGTCGTTCATTGCCAATTGCTTTGCCTAAGATCGGCCGTTTGACAGATGGCCAAAAGCGGGGAAGGGGAAAGAAATAACAAGACATCAAACACAACCTACCACAAGCGTTCATCCAAATAAATTTAATAATTGTTCAATGGAAGACATACTTCGTTGCTGAGATAAAGACCAACATAAATTTAATTAAATGTCACAAAATATTAAAAAGACATGGGAAGCATTTTAATGAAGAAGAGAGAAAAAATAGCAGGAGAGTGGAAAAGAGCAAAAGTTACTCGCACTTGTGTTTAGGGATACAGTAAACAGCTGAAGCACACTGCCACCGAATTCGTTAGTTTGCTTACAACATGTTACGAATTTTAATTAATTTCAGTTAATTTTTTTCTTAAAAATATAAAAAAAAAATCACTTCATAAATGACTGGGGTTGGTGTTTTCGTTTTTGAAGAGCGCTAAACCAAAAAAATTTATATTTTTCTTCTTCATTTATGCAGAAAAATGCATTTGAATAAAATTTTTATAAATATATAAAACTTTTTGATTGAATATGCACGTCCGCTAGCCTTAAAAAATAATTGCAAAATATGCTGTCATTGTTTTACGTTGAAAAAAAAGAGAGAAAATGGGAGAAAGAGTGTTACCAATAAACCGTTTGTGCGAATCATCAGAGAGCCGCCAGTTGGCTGCAATGGCAAGTTTAATTGTTACGAAAGACATCCGCTTTATAAATACACCACAAACTAAGGAAGTCCATTTCATTGTGCGTACAACAATTGACGGATTGACAATAAACTCGCCACTTATAGTTTGGACTGGCTGCCATTTAATTGCATAACTTGGCTGGAATAAATGAGAAAATTAATAGGAAACAAGTGAAAATGAAATCGTTTACCTTGACATTTGTGGCCTTATTGCTAATAATAAGTACCACGGCTGCAGCTAAAGTAAAACGTAACGAAAAACGCACAGCTTTGGAAGAGGCGGAACCCGTTGAAAAAGAAGTTTCCACAGCGGAAAAAGTGGAAAAAGCAGAAACCGCTGCTGCAGACAAAAAGGAGAAAGGAAAAGTCCACAAAAGAGGCATTTTGCATTATGGCGGAGCTTTATCTAGCCCAGGCGCCTTGTGGCCGAAAACTTATGCCTCCCATTATGGTTATGGTGGCTTACACTTGCCTTCTGCTTCACATTTACATTCTCCTGTTTTCGGATTGAAATATAATACCGGCATTCAATACAGGGCTTTGGCTGCCCCTTCAGTACTGTCGTCGGGAGTTGCTGGCTTAAGTGCCGTCTCCGGTTTGAATGCTGTTTTGCCTAATTATGCCGGTCTCAGTCCAGGTGTAGCTCATGTCCACCAACCGGCAACCGCCCAGCCGTTTATTATTAGACCTGGTGGTGCCGTGGTTCAATCGTACAGTGTCACTTATCCTCATCGCAAACATGCAGTTGCTGTTAAGCCTGTTCATGCCTTCGCTTCAGTAGCTCCTGTAAATACTTTCCAAACTGTTCAGCATGTACATCCTGTGCAACCCATTGAAACTGTGCAATCGGTACAACCAGTAGCTGCTGTACAGCCCATACAACCAGTCCATCACTTCCAATCAGTGCCACATTTGCATCCCGTAGCACCAGTTCAGCCTGTACAACATTTGCACCCTGTGCCACCAGTTCAGCCAGTACAACATTTGCAGCCTGTGTCTCCAGTTCAGCCAGTACAGCATTTGCACCCTGTGCCACCAGTTCAAACTGTTGTTCAAGTACAACATTTCAAGCCGCCCATACACTACGATGTCACTCAACAATTTCCTTCATTTTTCCAGACTTCATTTATACCACCCGCGTCCGTTCCTGCCATTCCGCAAGTTCCTACGGTGGCCTTTAGTCCAGCCCCACCCGGTTTTCCGGCTATACCAGCTTTCCCCAATCCACCTGCCTTCCCCAATATTCCCCAGCAACCTGCCATTCCGGACGTTCCTGCTGTACCGGCTGTTCCCAGCATTCCCACCATACCCTCAATACCCAATTTTCCCCAACCCCAGGTACCAGCCAATGGTTTCTTTCCCGTTAATGTACAGCCACCATTGAATCAGAAACCGCCCGTATTTGCAAATGTCAATCCTCAAGCTCAAGTTCCCGGTTTTGGTCCAGTTGCAGGCCAAAGCCCGGATTTTGGCAGCGCTGATGCCTCTCCTCAAATTCCTTTACAGCCTGCGCCTAGTCCAGAGCCGGAATCACCACCTCGCCAGCCCGAACCGACTCAGCAGCCGTGGAAGCCGATATCACATCATCCTCCTGCAGCTGAGAGTCCTGTAGGCCGCCCTTCACACACTTTGCTGCCTCCTTATGGTAACTCCCCGGCGGAAGGTAAGAGAATATAATCAAATTAATAGAAATATTTAATATAATTAAATTTAAATATTTAAAATAATTCTGACCGACTCAAAAACATCGGCCTTACCTTACGAAATGGTCCACATTGAGGAAATGTGAAACAAACAAATTCTGTATCACTTTTAATTCTTATTTCCATGTTGCTCCGTTCCAAGACTACAATATCAGCTTAAACGATTTTCCTTTTTTCCCTCTTTCTCTAAAATCCTTTAATTTAGGTTACCTGCCGCCAGCTCCCTCCTCACACAGTGGCAGACAGCAACACGAATACACCATCGACAGCAGTTTGTTCGATAATCTTTCGGATGCTGATATTCAACAAATTTTCGCTCAGGCCAATTTAGCTGCTCAGAATGATCAACATCAACATCATCGTCATCCTCATACTGTACACAACTATCACACTCATTATTAGAGCAAAGCACTGCGTGAGTTGCTACCTGGAAGCGAGTATTCTCTAACAACTTGTACATTTAAGCAGGAAAGTTGTAGGAATAGAAAAAACCAAAGTAAACTGAATTTCATATTCTGCAGTTTTATTGCATATTTTGTGTTGGCCAAAAGAATTAATTTTGTAGTGCATACTTTAAGGCTTTTAATTTAGTTACTTGTATATTATGTAGATAATATTTATTATTGTTATGTTTTTTTTGCATAAGTTTAAGATAAAATAAAAAATTAATATAAAAAGAAATTATTATAAAAAAAAGAGAGAGTTATATTTGATAAGTTTTATGGAAAATAGAAGAAGCTTTCCTTCCCCGCTAAATGCAAACAACATTTTAATTATTAATTTCAGTTTCTTTTTTCAACTGATTGAGCGCTTCAACAAGATCTCAGTCCTTTTAAGTAGTTGTTGTAACAAAATGCCGTTTAAAGAGGTTTTCTAAAAAAATTCCCTTTAACTCGATTTAAGTTGTTTTGTGCCAACACCGCAGATATAACTATTTATGGCCCCTTTTACACTAGAAAAGTCTACTTTGCAACGTTTTTTCCTCAGTAGGTAGGAAAACAGAAAGCCAAAATATTACTCTCTCCCTCTCATTCCTCTCTCTGTCTTTCTACCAACTGAATGAAAACTTTGGCAAAGTAAAATTTCCCAGTGCAAAAGTGGTCCCTGTTAATGAACTTGGCGTCCAACAAAAGAAAATTAAAAGCTTTATATTGTCATCAATTGGAGAAAAGCTTTTCATTCATAAAATTTATTTCAGCAAAATTTTCACGTTTTTATGTACATAAAAAACAAACACCAACACAATGTCATGAAAGGCCGGTCGCAATACAAACAAACATAAATCAACAAATACTTGGGGTGTACTATTAAGAGCGGTGCGTTGTTGGGTTGGGAATATTTCTTAAAGACTTCAAGAATATTTTATCCTCAGTTTTTTGTATGATTTCGAGGAAGTCGCATGCTTTTAAACGGTTGGAAAAGAAACAAAATGTTTTAGAGCGTGTGAGCGTAAATATCGGTGAAATTGTTTCTTGACTTGAAAAAAAACTACTATCAGGAATAAATAATTTCTAAAGTTCTGAAATATTTTTTTGTTATTTTATATGGTCTCTAAATTAAATAATATTATAGAATAATTTGTTATATAAAATTGTACAATTTTTGAAATACTTTAAAGTGACAAATTTGTATGTAAGAGAAAAAATTGTGTGAATTAAAAATAAAAGTTTAAACTTTAATAAATAATTAATAATAAATAGAAAAGTAATGAATAAATAATTAAATAATTAATTAATAAATAAATAATTTATACAAATAATTCATAGTTTATAAATATATAATATTTAATAATATACAATAATTTATATAATTAATAATAATTAAAAAATTAATGAATAAATAATACATAATTAATTAATAACTAACTAAACAATTAATATGTAAATAATTAATAAACGACTAACTAGTAAATAAATAATTAATAAATAAATAACTAATAAATAACTAAATAATTAATATATAAATAATTAATAAATAACTATTAATTAATAAATTAATTAATAATTAATTAATAAATAATTAATGAAAAATACAAAAAATAATTAATGAAAAATTTCAATTTTTTTGAAGAGTAAAATATACATGAAAATATATAAAAAATTAAATAAGTTAATTAATTAATAATTAATTAATGAAAAATACAGAAAATAATCAATGAAAAATTTCAATTTTTTTGAAGAGTAAAATATACATGAAAA
The DNA here is from genome assembly GCA_963675445.1 of Linnaemya vulpina. NCBI lineage: Eukaryota > Metazoa > Arthropoda > Insecta > Diptera > Tachinidae > Linnaemya > Linnaemya vulpina. The sequence goes on along the minus strand of OY776280.1, from coordinate 71,806,887 downwards.
CATACAAAAAATTAAATAAGTTAATTAATTAATAATTAATTAATAAATAATTAATGAAAAATACAGAAAATAATCAATGAAAAATGTAAATTTTGTTAAAGAGTAAAATAGACATGAAAATATACAAAAAATTCAATAAGTTAATTAATTAATAATTAATTAATGAAAAATACAAAAAATAATTAATGAAAAATTTCAATTTTGTGGAAGAGTAAAATATACATGAAAATATATAAAAAATTCAATAAGTTAATTAATTAATAATTAATTAATAATTAATTAATGAAAAATACAAAAAATAATTAATGAAAAATTTCAATTTTGTGGAAGAGTAAAATATACATGAAAATATATAAAAAATTAAATAAGTTAATTAATTAATAAATAATTAATGAAAAATACAAAAAATAATTAATGAAAAATTTCAATTTTTTTTAAGAGTAAAATATACATGAAAATATATAAAAAATTAAATAAGTTAATTAATTAATAATTAATTAATAAATAATTAATGAAAAATACAGAAAATAATGAAAAATGTAAATTTTTTTGAAGAGTAAAATATACATGAAAAGATATAAAAAATTAAATAAGTTAATTAATTAATAATTAATTAATAAATAATTAATGAAAAATACAAAAAATAATTTATGAAAAATTTAAATTTTGTTGAAGAGTTAAATATACATGAAAATACATAAAAAATTATATAACTTAATTAATTAATAAATAAATAATTAATGAAAAATACAAAAAATAATTAATGAAAAATTTCAATTTTGTGGAAGAGTAAAATATACATGAAAACATATAAAAAATTAAATAAGTAATTAACATAATTTTTATTATTGAAACACAATAATTAATTCAGAAACATGTGTATGGTATGGCACTTTAGAAAATTGTTTAGCCCATTTATTTAAAATTTGCAGAATAAAAACGGCCAAAGGCGAGTGTTGAAAAATTTTAAATTTTGAATGTGTAATAAATTGAACCATTTGGCGTTGTGTATTAATTAAATTAATTATTTTAATCAATTATTATTTCAATTAATTATCAATTAAATTAATTTTAAAGAAACTTTCCTCGCCAGTACTTCTCGGATTTAAAAAAAAAATTTGGTTGTAAGAAAAAAAAAACATGGTTAATTAAAAAGCAACACACATTTTCGAAATTATTAATCCAAAAATGTTTACAGATTTTTTTAAATTTTTTCTTTACAATAAATAATTTTTATTGTATATGGGGAATTCCATATCAAATCTACAAAGAGTTAGACACGACCGCTTTCGATTTGTATGAAATTCGAGAGTGAGAGGCTATTTTTCGGTTCTATTTAGTATAGGGTGTTTTTTATAGAATGATACAACTTTGTGTTGGTATCACTGCTTTATTTGACCACCCATTTAACAGCTGATAGCTGCTTTTTGTTTACTTTGCTTTGACATTTTATTATGGAGCGACTTACACCAGAGCAACGCGTGCAAATTGTGGAAATTTTTAAGCAAAATAATGGTTCTGTTCCTCAAACTTATCGTGCACTTCGTCCATTTAAAATTTTATTTTCCGGTGTAGCCCATTTTTGGTTGAATGGGTACGTAAATTAACAGAATTGTCGCATTTGGAGTGCGGAGAATCCACAAGCTTTTGTCGAAACACCGTGACATCCACAGAAAATTACTGTTTGGTGCGCTTTATGGGCTGGCGGAGTCATTGGCCCATGTATCTTCAAAAACGATGATGGTCAGAATGTTACTGTTTGTGAAAATTGGTGTTCCAGATTGCGCCTTGCACGCGTCAGGCGTGGCGGCCGCATGCCCGAAATCATATTTAAACGTTAATGTCATAAAATTTTCTATCCAATAAAGACCGTTTCATTGATATCAACAAATTTCACAAAATTGATCAGATTCTTTCAATATCTCAAAAACCATCTCGTAGACAAAATGTTTCTCACGCTATTTTAAAGGGAATATCAAAGCCTACAAAATATTTGAAGAAAAAAATTATTTTTTGGAAAAATGGTTTTGAAATTTTAAAAACTGAATTAGCCAAAGAGCGTGTATAATTTTAGGCCAATTAATAAAATATGATGACATTTTAAAGGTTGTGTTTTTTTCTGTTTGAAATTTACATCCTAATTCATAAACGATTATTGACGTTAATGAATGCTTTAAGGGATATTTAACCATACAAAATCCATACTTTAAAGCAACTTTAATTTTAATAATCGTTTATGAATACCAGCGTTAATATTTTTGCTTCCTAAGCTTTTAAGAAAATAATCTATGCCCCCTGAGATTCAAGACCATGTCGTGTACAAAAATAAATTAGTACCGAAAAAGAATTTTTTTTTTTTGGAAAATGTGATATCTGCAAAGTTTTGGAATTTATTTAAAACTTTTTACTGATAATAATTTTAAAAAATATATTATGCAATTCTACACAAAAATGCCGTTTAAACTAAACCTGTTTCATCAATATTTTTCAACGAGAAGATACTTAAAAAAGTACCACAATGTCTGTTATATTAATAAAATATTTTAGAGCTATTCTTTCCACACTCCAGCACATTTTCTTTCTTCCGCTGGTTTTACTTTGATTATTAACGCACTCTCACCATAAAAGTCGTATCACAGTGAAAACTTGCGTTGTGGCAACGTTTTTTAACATTTTACTTCTACATAAAATTAATTGAATCATTAAAAAGTGAATGCACAATTTTGAAGAACAATAAGAGTTTAAGAAATAATTGCAAAGTATTTGAGAAATAATATAAACAAACATTTTGGCTTCAATAAACAGCCATTAAGTTTATAAATAAAATAAAAAAATTAAATAAATTCCAAAACACTTAAAATAAAGAAAAATATATTTTTTTAAATATTTTTAAAATTTCACCAACAATTGCAATCATTTTTATGATCAATTAACAACTGATCTTGCAAAAAAAAAAAGAACACCATAAGTTGCAGTTGTCTCTGCGGACGGCAAAAGACCACAGTTTGTTGATTTTAAGCAGACGCTGGAGGAATCAAGTGCATTATTTTGTTGTTAAAAATCCAAAATATTGAAAGAAAATACGAAACCATTTTTTATGTTTTAAAGAATAATCTGCCAGACTAATTGATTGTTCCCAAACATGAAATCGAATGTACACCGAATTCTCCCCCCTCAATGGCGTGTTTGCTTCGCTTGCTTTGTGGTTTCTTCTTGAAATCACATGCGAAAAAAAAAAAAAAAAAAAAATTACTGTAATTATCGCACGATAGCGCTTCTCATTCACTTGGGGAAATTACGGTCCAGTGATGCCACCCGTCCACAATCCACATCGAACTGTGTATTTTTCGGAATAAATTGACGATTCTTGCAATGCTTCTTGCTGCTCTCCCTCAATTTTGATATTTAAAAGCAGTGTTGCCAAAAAGAAAGTTGCGAAAATTGCACTCATTAAAATCAAAGTACACAACATTAGTTTGCTCTCCTCTCCGCGAACATATCCTTCATTTTCCCAAAGTCGTGAGCTCAACCAATTTTGCAAATTTGCCAATTTTTCCTTTATGTCCACGGCCAACTCTATCATGAGGTTCTGCATACGCTCAAAGGTTTTTTTTTACTATAAAAACAAGTAAAAGTGCTATATACGGCTGTGCCGAATCTTATATTTCAATTTTCCAACCCTGGAAGAGAAACTTTAATTGAAAAAACTTTTTTTTATCAATGCAAATCTTCTACGAGATATAAAGTAGTTTAATTTTAGAAAAGCTCAATACTTGTAACCATTTTGGTTACAAAATATTGCATGTGCCAAAAAAAAAAAAAAAAACTTTAATTTTCCCAACCCTGAAAGCGAAATTTTAATTTCGTTTGTTTTTTTTTTATCAGCGCAACTCTTCATGAGGTATGAAGTAGTTTTATTTAAGAAAAACTTAAATTTTTAACCATTTTGGCCACTTGCATATTGCACTTGTCCACGCCTGGATTCGAAATTTTGATTTTTTCTTTTTAACTTTTGACACCAATTTTCTTGTTCCTAAGTTATAAAATAGTTTTAGTTAGCAAAAAAAAAAAAAACTTCAGTTGTCTTTTTGGTTACGTTTATGAATAAAAAAAATCCATTTCCCATGCCTGGAACTGTAATTTTATTTTATTTAATTTTCTCTTTTACCAAAGCAAATCTTCCTCATGTGTAAAGCGTATTTATTTGAGGAAAACTTAGAAGTTTTAAACATTTTAGTTATTACCTGTATAGGGTGTTTTTATAGAGTGATACAACTTTGAGTTGGCATCACTGCTTTATTTGACCACCCATTCAACAGCTGATAGTTGCTTTTTGTTTAGTTTGCTTTGACATTTCATTATGGAGCGACTGACACCTTTAATCAAAATAATGGTTCTGTTCGTCAAACTTATCATGCACTTCGTCCATTTAATATTTTATTTTCCGGTGAAGCCCATTTTTGGTTGGATGGGTACGTAAATAAACAGAATTGTCGCATTTGGAGCTTTTGTCCAAACACCATTACATTCACAAAAAATTACTGTTTGGTGCGCTTTATGGGCTGGCGGAGTCATTGGCCCATGTATCTTCAAAAACGATGATGGTCAGAATGTTATTGCTTGGGAAAATTGGTGTTCCAGATTGCACCTTGTATGCGCTAGCCGTGGCGGCCACATGACCGAAATGATATTTAAACATTAATGTCATAAAATTGTCTATCCAATAAAGACCGTTTCATTGATATCAAAAATATATTACTATGTTTTATTATGATTTAAACTTGTATCACTCCATAAAAAACACCCTATACTACAAAATACTGAATGTGCTATTTTCCATCCCTGGAAACTTTTTTTATTTTTTAGCTTTTAATAGACAATTGAGGCTTCCCAAAAACTGAAATAGGTTCAATTTACAAACAAACAAAAGAATCGAGAAATAGGTGTAAGTAAGCTTAACAGCTCTGGAACCCTGGAACCGTATTTTCTGAATTTCAATAACATTCTATTTAAGTTCATTTCCAAACCATCAGTCCGAGAGCAAAGTCTCTAGCTCTTCTGGGGCCTTGGGCAAAGAGACAGACGGACATCGCTCAATTGTCATCGCTATTTGTAAGATTTCAGAATATGTATACTTTATGGGGTCCCCCCATATTAATATCGAGAAAATTACACCCTTTCACTATTTTTGTGAAGGGTGTAGAAATCACCCAACAATAATTTGCTTGCGTTGAATGACACCAAAAGTCTTATTTCCCATCAATCATTTATGTTTCCTTAATTTGAAAAAAAGAAAAAAAAATTAATACAACATGTTTAAGCATTTCGGTCATCTATTTTTTTATCTTTATTTTTTTAATGACCCTTGAGTTAATATTATTGAATGAAACAAAAAAATTAATTGTTTGGGGTAGCATATTTCCCGTACGTTTCATGACATGACAAAAGCAAATAAATAAATAAAATAAAAATGGAAATCCTACGAATTATAAAGGACTTTTGTCAACCACATTTCGAATCTGTGGCGCACAAATACATTTAAATAAATATTTGGAAGAAAAGAAATGGAAACATGTTACTGCTAACAAAACAAATGCTGGTAGTTTTGTTAGCAGTAACATGTTATCATTTCTTTCCTTAGCGTCACATTAATATCCATTTACGACTTTAGTATTCAGCACAAGCCAAAGTTTAGAACATGAACATCATGATTGATGTGTCCTTTACAGCCAACAAATGCTTTTTACATTTCAATGGCTAAACGATATGAGTATTTGCCAGTATCTGGAAATATTCTATGAATTATTTATGGTTTTGCTGTCAAATAGCCGGGTGTTGTTATGATTATTTTTATTTATTATTATTTTTTTTTCGTTAAAAACGGAAGACTTTAAGTTGTCAGTAGATTTGCTGTGATTGGTAATTCAACAGTTTTGTTTAATCCAATTTACACTGTCCAATTCTGATTATTAAATTTGTTACTTTCTCCTCTTTGCACTTTCATTGGCAGCCACACAATGCAAGTCTAATTGGTTAAGCTGGTTTTTTATTTGTATGAACGTTTTGACGTTAATAAATTTCTAGTTTCAAATCCATTTTGTGGCAACACTGTTTTAGGCAGAACAGCTGTTTTTGTGCAAAATGTTACTGCGTTAAACAAGTTCTATTAAATTTAAAAATAGTTCTATTAAATTTATACTATTCGAGCAAGAAGAACGGCATCTTCTCTGTCCCTGCAGGGGCTTAGGGCAATATATTGACGCTATCATTTGCTGCGGCACCTGCACCAATTAATGGAGTTTTCTTTTCCAGAAAAAATGTTAAATTTTTTCTCTTCTTTTCTGAAAGTTGGCAGTTTTAATTAAGGAGCTTTAAAACAGAGATTACCTTTTGTAAAAGATGCTGGATTAATTTATAATAAATTTCGTACTTTCAATTGTCGAAATGTTGCCATTTTCTGTTAAAGTGTAAACAATTTTGCACTTTTTTCTAGAAAAGAACAAGAACTGCGCAAGAACGCTGGCACTATACTCCAGCTTTTTGCCAGACCTGGATAGTCTGGCGAGTGTGGTGGAGCTGGTTAGAATTTCTTCAGGCCTTCCTCAGGACCACAGGACGGCTCAGTACGACAGAGGGTAACTCATGAGCAGTCCTCTGCTAAAGGGCATCACAACGGCATCGATATAACGCAGCCAAGTGCATTGTCTCGACAATTGCCCTTACAACCTTACCTAACCTTCTAGTGAAGAAATAATCGCAAGAGTTGCACCACTGGCTAAACTTCTTGGGACTAACAAAAGAGTTGCGGGTGGTTTTTAGGAACTGTAACAGCAGAACTTCTTAGCATCGACTAGAGCGTACACTTCTAAGCATTGCAATGGCCCGCAAGTGTAATCGGTTGCAAGAAAGCCTGAGATGCAAAAGATAAGATGCCAATTCCCACAAACTTCGTTGGCAGAAGTATAACAAAATTATTTTTTGCATCTTCAAGGAGGAGACATCTCTGTGTTGGATCCGTAGTTTATGTGGCACTAACAAATTTCTACTTTTCTTACCGCTTTAAGTTCTTGTCCAGATCCATCTGAATCTCTTGTATTAACTGCAAAAAATCGCCTAAATTAAGCGCTTGAAAAACTGTAGAACGTAATTTGGGAATACTTTTAGCTCCTGCTAACCCCGCGGTGCTGCTACTTGTCTATATGGCGGACAAAGCAAAAGAAGTGTTAATAAATCCCCTGTAAGGGTTTCCGGATGAAGTAAATATTTAATGCAGCACCTGCTAGAGCTATTGCAGTAACAGTTTTAAGCTGCTGTCGCCGCCCCCGAGATGCTGTTACTCCTCTACATCGTGGGGCTAGTGATATTATTGAAGTGTAGGCGATGGCAAAAAAAAAAAATAACGAATCTCTGTGGCATAGATCGGATGTCCACTAGTAAATGTTTTTATCTTCTAACTATACCAATGCGTTACTACTCTCCTCCATCAGGGCTAGCGACATATCAAAAGACAAGAGCCAGCTCGCCTCCATAAATTGGCTTTCCAAATACAGAAAATACATGTTTCAGGACTTGCCAAAATTCTCCCAGTAACAGTTTGTAACTTCTGATGAGCCGAAGGTGCTGCTACTCACCTTTATCACGGTTAGCGATTTATAAAAGTGTAGGAAGTGATCAAAATAAAGCTCTCCGCCAAAGCTTGGATTTCCGGCTGAAGAAAATATTTAACGTTGGACTTGTTACAGCCCTGGTAGTAACAGTTTTTAGTTTCCGTTGAATAAAAGGTGTTGCTACTCCCCTCCATAAAAGCTCTCTGCCCGTATATGGGGTTTCCGGGTAGCGTTAGAAACATCTACGTTTAAGGCTGGACTTGCCAGAGTTGTTATAGTAAATGGCTTTAGCTGCCGCAGTCCCCGATATGTTGATACTGCTTTATAGCGGGCGCTAAGTCAAGGTGCAGGAGAGTACCAAAACGGACTATTCCCAAATTACGGTCTACAGTGGATGCAAAAAATGAGTTTGTATTGAATGGTATTTCGGAATGCAGCGGAAAATAATGTTGACCCAAACAGTCACCAACACCCGGATAACTATTTCTTTGTATGCATAAAAAAATAGGTTGGTCACTCATTTCAAAAATCTTTAGGTCTGAATTTAAAGTTTCGCATATCAAAATTTTAGACGATAAAAGACAATTTTGTTTCGAACAAAATTTGTTTGGACAGTTAATTGATTTGTAGCTTTTTTATATTTTTTTTTCGTAAACACTGTGAACACATGAAATTTGAATTAAATTTTGTAAATAGTTTTTCGGTCATGTGTAAACAAATTTGCTTAACTAAATATTTCAACAAAATATTTTAGTTAATAAAACTAAAAAGAGAGAAAATTCTTCTCCAGATTTTCATCCTCAATTTTAAATACACGTAAATATAGAAAAACTAAAAGAAGAGGGAGAAAAAAAAAACTAAAGCAGATGCCTGAATAGTGGAAAATTTATTTTATTTTGTTTGTTAATAAAAAACTATAAAAACAGGTCAGATATTATAAAATCTAAACAAAATACTAACAACAACGATTTAAACGCTTGTTTGTATGTTGGCAAGAATTGAAAAAAAATTAATAATACTTAAAGTGTTTGTTGGTTTAATTGGCTCAAAAGAGTATAAATTTCTGCTTGATCCAAATGATACGTAACATATTTTGAAAGAATAGGAGCTCTTATAAACTTCAAAGGAATGTTTCTTCATCAGCGTTAAGAAGAGTTCACTGGACGAACACGTGTCAGCTACAAAAAGAAAAAAAATTCATAAATTCCTTTTAACTATTTGCACCACAGCCAAGAGGAAGAATGCAAATAATATGGGAGCCGCCATCAAAGTCTTATGGTGAGTAGGTCTTTAACTATTTCAATTACACGCTTCCATTGAAATAGCAATTAATTTTCAATTCTACGAAAACAAACGGTTTCGAAATAATAAATAACGAAACCGTTAAGAAATACTTCAAGTGACATGAATCACAAAGAAATACACGAGCTTTTCTCTTCTTTTTGAAACTAAACTCACGAGTATCCTGATTTCTTTTTACTTCCGGTCTGCACACACGTAATAAATAATTAGCAAACGTGTGAAGGAGAACGTAACACAAAATTACAAATTTCTTATATATTTCGAAGAAGAAAAAATAAAAAAGAAAAAAGCCAATTCCAAGATGTCCTCATTCCTTTTCCTTCTTTTAGTCCTACCCAAAGGTTTTTCTCAATAACAATCAACTCACCCCGGACGATTTATTTGTTTTCTAATCGTTACTTATTCCTGGGTTATAATATTTATAATAAAAATTTTTATAAATTTCGTTCCAAGCCAAAAATAAAAAGAATTTCTATTTAAAAAAAAAATAATTATTCGATTAACATAAAAAAACGTAATCGATTAATGGACAAACATTATTCAATTAACGATTAAACCTACTTTCATTGATATATAAAACTAATTCGATTTGCGAACAGAAATTATGATATTAACGAATGAAAATTTTCCGATTCAAGAACAACAACATCGCGATTTTGATTGAATGATAATTATGCAACTAACCCATAAAAGTTCTTTCAACTAGTGAATGAAGGTTATTCGACTAACATATGAAAATCATTCGATTAATTATTCGATTAGAATAATTAATCGTAGAGGAATTATTCGATACGCGATGAAAAGTACAGAATTAATTGTTAAACAAATTTAAGATTAATGCATGAAAATTATTCGAATAATGAATAAAAATTCTTCTATTAACGAATGAAAGTTATTCGACTAGAGAGTTATTCGATTACACACTGAAAATTATACAACTAAGGAATAATAAATAACAAATTAAAGCTTGTCCACAAACGAATAAAAATTAATTGATTAATTTATAAATCGATGAACGATTAAAAATTGTCGAGAAGCGAAGAGAAATTTTTTTACAATTAACGAATGAAAATGTTTCAACTGAAAACCAAAAATAGTTCTATTTTGAAATTGTTTGATTACCGATTAAATATTACGCGATTAGCGAATTAATATGTGAAAGTTATGAGAGAAAATTAAAAAAAAAATTCGATTGAAAACCAAAAACTAATTTGATTTACGAATAAAAACTGTTTGATAACCGATTAAATATTAAGCGATTAGGGAATAAAAAGATTAAAAATTATTCAATGAAGGACTTAAATTGCCTACAGACAATTAAAAATTATTCGATTCATGCATAAATACTAATCGATTAATGAATAAAACTAATCGACTCTTATATAAAAATTATTCGTTAGACGATTAAAAATTACAATTTCAGCGAGACTAACCGATTGAAAACCAAAAATAATTCGATTTACGAATAAATATTTTTCTATCAACGATTAAATATTAAGCGATTAACGAATAAGAACTATTCTACTAACAAATGACAATTAATCGACTAGAGATTACAACAATTTCGGTAAAGAACTAAAAGTTATTCGTTTAGAGAAAAAAAAATTATTCGATTAACAGATAAAAATTGTGTGATGAACGCACGATAAGGTTATTCAATTAACGAATAAAACAGGATCAGCGAACAAAAGAAATTTCGACCAACGAATTAAAATCAATTGACTATCGAATATAAGTGATGCGGTCAAACTATAAAGATTATTCGAGCGAATAACAAATAATTCGATTCGTGAATGAAAGTTATTCGATTAACTATTGAAATTACGCAATTAACGTATAAGAATTATTCTATTAACGATTGAAAGTTATTCGACTAAAAATTATACGATTAATAACTGAAAGTTATTCGATTAATGAATAAAAGTTATTGGATCAATAAATAAAAATAATTCGATTAACCAACGAATACAAAAAAAAAAAAAATGTGCCATGAATGAATTAGTGATTCAAAATTATGCAATTTGCGGGAAAAAATTATTCGATTGTCAAAAAAAATTAAAAGCTGTAGCATCGAATAAATATTACTCGATTTTAATACAGATTATTCGAATACATTTAGATTCTCATATATAACTAGTCGAATAGAATTTTTAGTCATAATTAAATTGCTTGTAAATTCCAATTTTTATAAATTTGCATTAGCCCTCCTGCGGTTTTTTCTTACATTCTGCATCATCAGTTGCCATGAGGTAGCGAAATGCATAGTCCTCAACTCAAACCAAGATGAAATTATACTGCTACCTGAAGATTCCGAGGCCCATTGTCCCATGGGTTATTTCAATTGCAACACAACGTTGCAGTGTGTACCACAGCGCTTGAATTGTGATGGTTCGGCGGACTGCGATGACGCCTCCGATGAATGGAATTGTGTTAATGATGCTGATTCAAAATTTTGGGATCATTTATTTCGCAAACAGCCGTACGGAAGACATGATGATATACCGATTGGCACATGTTGTAAGTGAAGATGGTTTTTGAGAGAAACAAAAATATTATTTATTTGCTTCCAAACAAGTTGCAACATGTTTAATTTTGATCGTTTTTGTTTTGCTTTTTTCCAAAAAATTTTTATTGTTTTTTTTTTTTGACATTCAGAGTTATTTGTTGCTGCTTCAAAAAATCGCATGTCTTTATGGCCTGTTCGCCGATGTCGTATAAATAACATGTAAAACAGAAACAAATTCGATCGAGGTATAGCTTGTGTCCGCGGCGAATAGGCAGTTATTTTTTTTATTAAAAATAATAGCAAATAAAAACTTAAAAAAATTTACTTCCTTATTCACAAACGATTGCTTAAGTTAATGCGTGCTTTAAAAGCGTTCTTACTATACAAAATTTATGCTTAAAAACAACTTTAAATTTAGCAAGAGTTTATGAATAGGTTGTGATGTAATCTTTTTTAAAAAGCAAAACTATAAACTTCTGATCCAGATTATGCGTTTGATGCAATTGGCAATTTGAATTTATTTGATTTTTGTAATACTTTTGCAATTGTTTAGACTGGCCCCCAAGTAACCTGAGTTGCCCATGTCGGGGCAATGAAATTTTATGCCGCAACCAACAATTAACAGCGATTCCAGCGAATTTGCCTGACAATGATGTGACCATGTTGTAAGTTTTCTACCATCATGTTCTGTGATAAATTCTTAACTAATTTCCATTTGCAGGGATTTAACGGGCAACAATTTTACTCATTTAAGTGAAACATTTTTAAATAACCTGCCCATGACAGAGGAATTGTAAGTATTAGAAAGAGGGGGAGAGAGAGAGAGAGGGTTTAAAAGTTTTTTGTGTGGCCAAAAATAACAAAAGAAACTCAGAACAATTATTTTCTGCTACAAAATAAATATATTGTGAATGATAATTTAATATAAAAGGCCAAGTTGTAGCAGCTACAAATAATTGATATACGACACTTGTTAAACATCGCTAAGCAAATTGAGTTAATTAATTAGTCGTTTGCTGCTGTTGAAAGTTAAGGCCGCTTACTTCCACTTGTGTAGTTAATTAGCGGATAATTAGTGATTTATATTAAATTTATTGGAGACATATTCTAAATATGCAGCAGGTGGGTGATAAGCTGCTTGGCATTGCCACTAGATATGGGCCATTTCGTGGGCTTTACAGGGTATTTAAATACAAAATATTTTTCGTGTATCAACTTCATTTCTTAATTATTACAAAATTAAAATATATTGTGCAATTAAAATGTAAGTACATGTTGAGTGCCACGCAAAACTCAATAAACTAAAATAAACTACAGATTCTGCTGGGCAACGATTTGTTTTGAAAAAGGCAAAAGTTGTAATGAATGTTAAGTTTTTGTTGTTTATCAATAAGTCTGAATGTATTTGTTTGTGTTGGCGCTTTTATTAGACTTGCAGGATGATTCATATAATAATTAATATGTTAAATATTCAATGGATCGTCTTACAAAAACAGACATGACAGGCATGATTATAATTATTATAATTCTTTTTTTTTTTGAAATGAAAACTTCTGACAAGTAACAGCAACCAGACAGTGGCGACAATAAAATATATTTAAATATTTTGAATGTAATAATTGTTATTCATCTTATATTTCTTTCCAGGGTATTGAAATTGTGCTCTATAACCACTCTGGACTCCCAGGCCTTTAAGCAATTTTCGATAGTGCCGGTTAAAACATTGTAAGAATATATTGTTTTTGGAAGATTTTCATCGCTATCGTAAATAACTTTTTACTCGAAAGCGAACAAAAAAAAAAAAAAGTATTCCTGATCTCATATTTCTTTCCCTATGATTTCTTAAAATCATTTTAATTATCGAAACCGACTTATAATATTCAGACAATTTTGGTCTTTTACTGCGAAGCACCACCAAACTGGAATTAATGGTGTGAATCTAAAAGAGGAAACTGCAACACCCACTTCAAGCGATCATTAAAAAAATCATGCTTTTTATTTATTATCAAAAGTTGCTTTGCCCATGTTTTAGACAAGGCAGTTTTTCTTGAAGCAATTCTCTTCTCTCCAATTCTATTTTATTATTATTTTTTCGCCAAAAGCTAATACAACGCTATAATGCGAAAAAAATAACAAAGAAGAATTGTAATAACTTTTTCGTTACAAGCAAGTCTGTACCCCTCATCTCATGCTGTTTTCTCTTCTGCCAAAGAATGCTAAATTTCTTACACTTTTTATTAGAAAAATAAGAATTTATTACATTTTATTGAAAATAAAGAATTTATTACAAATTAATCAAACATGGCTTACCAGAAATTATTTCTGCTTTAAAACATCCTGCAGTTTGTCATTTTAGGGAAAAGATGTGAAAAAATTTTACATGCTTTCCAGAAACGAACACGCCATCAGACTTGCTTGTGAAAGAACTGCCCTTTCCAAAACATGATTTATAAAAGTAGTGTACATTTAAAAACATTATTTTTTGGGTTAATTTTCCTTTTTCTATGTTAACATTTTCTTCTATAAACAATTAAAAATTCAAATTAATTTGTATTGTAAAAAGCTGTTAAATATATGATTTTTTTTTGTTGTGGGTTAAGTTCGTTTACATGCCTGCATATTATTGGTTCTTAAACCACATCATCCATGGACTCGAAAGTAATTCGAAAACAGAAAACCCTTTCATCTTGTCCACAAATTTTCAGAAACCAATTGAGAATTATGAAAGAAATATGAAAATCACAACAGACACTGATATATTGAGAAAACACAACAAACAAATTTTCTTCAATATGAAAACATTTTAATAAATTATTTATGACAATTAGCCCGTACAAATTACAATTAAAGTGGAAATGAAAAATTACATTAACGTAAAAAACCTTGTTAAAAAAAATCACGGAAAAAATCATCATGTGAATTGTTTGAAACCCCCTTAAACGCCTCAGTTTCCTTAAAAAACTTGTAGTTTTTGCAATTGAGCAAGAAGAATTAATATAATACCAACAAATTTCTAACCAAATCCCGAATGGTATAAACTTATTGTCTTGGGATAATTTCTAGAAGATTTTAAAGACTCACAAAGCAAAGGTGTAGATGAACAAATATTTCATGCGAACTAAAAGATATTTTTTATTTTCCGCGGAATGGAAATTTCATTTATATTCGCGATAGGAGTGATTTTTATATCTGAAAATTTTTTAAATTATATATTTGAATTGATTTGTTTAGTAACGTTCCATTTTCGTTTACAGATATTTGGATGAAAATAAAATTGAGCTGCTGCCAGAAAATCTATTTCCCAAAGGCAACGCGTTACAAACTTTGTGAGTAAATAAGTTTTATAAAAATAATATACGAGAACTTCTTGAATACAAAACTGCTGTTAAGACACTTTAAATCCCAGTGTTGCCGTTTGGTAATTTTTTTCATATCACATTTTTATGAATTTTTCATTGTATTTTATTCAAATCAAACAATTTGCGCTTGAGTTTTATTCTTAAATTGATGTGAACATTTTGAACTCAAGTTCTTCATCATTTTCATTTTAAAATATGATACTCTACAATTCATAACACTTAGATTCAGAGCAACTTGAGCAGGGGAAATTTCGTTTAAAATCGATAACTTTCAACTGTTAATACAGCAAAATGGAACAAATTATTTTCACTGCTTTTTCAGAACTATTAATTTTAATTCCCTTTTTCAGAATCTTATCCGGCAATCGTTTACATATTTTACATGCATACGACTTCATCTACTTGGAAGAATTATTAGAGTTGTACGTTGAATTGGGATATTTTTATGTTTCCAAATATTAATCGATATTTATATTCACAATTTTCTTAGAGATTTACGTAACAACCGTTTGCGTACTTTTAATGCCCGAGTTTTCGAACCTTTACAAAAATTGGAAGTGTTGTAAGTAGAAAGAAAATATTTCCTAACAAGTTAATTTGATATGAATTTTAAAAAACACGTACAATAAAAATATATAAATTAAAAATAAATAGCTTAAAAACCGAAAAATAGTTCTCGATATAAACGTAAATTTATGAACAAATAATTCACAATAGAGAAATAAATTTATAGAACAAAATAAAAAATTAAATTGAATTAAAATGAATAGGCTAGTGTTCAAAGGACATGCCAAATAATCCAGGGACTAATTGATTATCATGTCGTTCGAACAGAAGCCTTTTAATTATATTTCAATTTAATATTATAAAGAAAGTTCGATATAAATTTCTAAATATTAAGAAATAGTATTATTGTGAATGATAATAATTCACAATATGGAAATAGATTTATAGAACAAAATAAAAATTAAATATTAAATTTAATTAAAATCAATTGGCTAGTGTTCAAAGGACATGCCAAATAATCCAGGGACTAATTGATTATCATGTCGTTCGAACAGAAGCCTTTTAATTATATTTCAATTTAATATTATAAAGAAAGTTCGATATAAATTTCGAAATATTAAAAATAGCATTATTGTGAATAAAACTATTGTGATTGAAGAACTGATATATGGAGCAATTCACGCTTTTTTTTTACAATAATTTTATATTTTGTTTATAAATTTATTTCCATATTAAATGACAAAATCGTTAGAATTTCATTAATTCGACGAAAAAATTATTCGACTTAAAATTTTTCGATTAATCAGTTCAATATTATTCTAATAAATATCGCTCTTTTGCTTGATAGACTTTAAAATCGTTCACACAACGATTTGATGTTTATCATCATGCAGGAAGACTAAACTTTGAGCAAATTCAACAGGGCACAGTGGGGTAGTTTGAAAAAAAATTGTAACAATTCTGCCATTTCTAATTGGATGAAGCGATTGTAATGATATTAGATTTTGGATTTTAAGCTTTGAGCAAATTCAACAGCGCACAGTGGGGGTAGTTTGAAAAAAAAAACAATTCTGCGATTGTAATGAAATTAGATTTTCGATTTTAAAATGATTTTCGACAAACGAAATATTTTATTGTTGTATTTATTATAAATTAGAGCAATCACTGTCGAATGGAATGAATTTCAATTATGAAGCTTAAAAGTGATTAAAATCATAAAAGTGCTACCTTTCATGTCACCTGTTTGCTCAGTAGTTTTTTTTTATATTGTGGTGGTTTACTTTCAGGTATTTGAATAGAAATCAAATCAAGCAATTGCAGGTGGGCATGTTTCCCCAATTGCCAAATGTTCACACCCTGTCTTTGGCCGACAATAATATATGGAGTATCGAAAGCAACACATTCACCTTTCCACGTCTGCGATATTTGTAAGTTCGAAAAAAGTGGAAGAGAATCTTGTCGTATGACTTTTATTTTAAAATATTTACAATTTTAGATTTTTAGCCGGCAATTTTTTAAGCGAACTGCAATATCGTACTTTTTGTGACCTGAGCATGCTGCAGGGGCTGTAAGTAGTTAAATGTTACTGAAAATTTATCTACGATTATATTGTTAAATAAAATATGTTAAATTTTAATTCGAAAATCTTTAATGTAATTGCAGACATTTAAATAGTAATTCTTTGCGGAAATTTGATTTGAATGCTTTTGATTGTTTGGGCAATTTAACATCACTTTTATTAAATGACAATGAATTTCGTACTCTGAATCCAAGAGTTTTACAAAACTTAACCAATTTGGATTACATGTAAGTGTGTAGAGAATAAAAAAAAAATTAACAAGTTTAAAAATAAAGCTCGAAAGTTTCACGTGTGCGTATACGAAATTTTGTGAAAACTATAATTTTTTTCAATTTCGTGCTTCAAAATTAAGTTCGAATTTTCGAACATGAACTTTAGCAAACAAAAAAGCAAATTGAATTTTACGACAGCACTTTATATGACTTTATATTGTTAAGAATTCAGTTACAATGAAAATTTTCGAATTTAAACTTTCGATAAAGAGCATGAAATTCGATAAATAACTTTAAGTAATAAATAAACAGTTATATTATTTTATTTTCATGATATTTAAGTGTGTAAGCTTCTTTTGGATAATCAGTAATTGCTTTCTGACTAATTTTCGAATTTCGAAATTATGTTCGAATTTTCGAACATGGCTTTTTACGGCTGCAAAATGCTAATTTATTCTAAATACAAGAAAACAACTCAAAAAAATATTTATAAAAAATAAAACTCAAGTGCTCCTTTTCGCTCTGTCAATTTACTTCGAAAGTTTTTAATGTCGAAAAACAAGATCTATTTAATTTCTCGTACAACACCAATTTTGGAGACGCCCTAGCATAGATTAAAAAAACCACCTTTGATGACCGCGTGAGATAATACACTCCCTTCCTCTGCCATACACAAACAACATAAAAGCGAATCCTTTAGTTTACTTTTCCAGTAACCACTTAAAGGGCGCATCTTCTATGTCCTGGAACATCCTTAATGGAATATTGCCCCGTCAACGTCTTGGCTTCCCGCCAAACTCTCATACACTCCCACTCTCTTTTTCTCTCTATAAGTGGCGAAGAGGAGTAGCTGCCCACATGACTATTATCTTTCTGGTACCTGCTATGGCCAGATATTTAACATAAGGAAATCTTAGGATTGCATTTCAAAGCAAGTCTAGAATAAAGTCCCCAAGGAAGTAGAGCCTTCTGAGCTGTCCGTCCAGCTTTGCCTTTTCACCTACATAGATCGAAATGGAAAGCCAATAGTGAACTTTCTACCACAACTCAGTTACCTGTCCACTCTCACCCGCGAAATATCCAACAGTAATCTCGTGGACAATGCATCCAATCTCGACGAATGTCCTGTGACAGAATATCCTCTATATGAATACCCATCCTAAAAGCAGACGATTTTATAAAGGCCCAATAGCCTATAATCCTCTGGATTACAGCCAATTTTGTTTTTATGAGTAGGACCAGCACTCAGGAGAAGAGCCCTACATATGCAGTGCCTTGCGCTGGAACCGGGAAGGGAGGGGATAGTGCTAAGAGGACAGACGAAGACAGATTAGAAGATAGAGTTCTTGCTGCAGATACTTACGAAGAAGGGTGCTGTATTCTGCTCTTTTTAGTACATGACGGTGTTAATCGCTGTCGCTCGACAACAATTAACATAATCCTGCACTATTGCAGATCGGGATAATTCGACACCATATTCATGTGCGGATTCGAACTCGGCATCTAAGCTATCGTAGTCTTGTGTCTTACTATTTCAGCCAAGAGCACCCTCAAAGCGTCAACTACTAGTCTAGACGTCAGCTAAGATACTACGATGTCGTATGATATATCACTTTACATATCCTGGGGCTCAGCCCCCTGTGCAATCACCAGTAGTACACGTCTTTACCGCTCATACTTCTTTAGCGGCCTTTTGGGCGATTGAATCAAAATGATGATTCTCTTAATATATTTGATTTGTTTTTTATTTCGCAGCTACTTTTCCTGGTTTCATTTGTGCAGAGCCGCAATGCATGTCCGAGTATGTGAACCACATGGCGACGGCATAAGCAGTACGTACCATTTATTGGACAATACGATATTAAGAGGCAGGTAAGACGCTTAAAATTAAGGAATTTCCTTCTCATTTGCGTTTAAGATTTTCGTTATAAAATCAAATCAACCAGGGCTAACTTTGTTATTTTAAATTTCTCTTAATAAAATCAGAAATTAAAGCAAAACCAATGATTTGGAATAATTAAAGAAAAATTGTATTGTCCCAGACATTCTTCCTAATAAAATTCAATCCTTGAAGTGTTAAGGCACAATTTCATGCTTTTCTTTTTGCATACATTTTCCAATTCAATAATTTCAAAACATTTTCATTTTCTTTTCAATTTGTTCTACTCTTTAATTTCATTTCCAGTGTTTGGATTATGGCCTCCATTGCCACTGTTGGCAATCTGTTGGTACTATTGGGTCGTTATTTCTACAGAACACGCAGCAACGTGGAACATTCATTGTATCTTCGCCATTTGGCCGCCAGTGATTTTCTAATGGGCATTTATTTGGCCATTATTGCCTGCGCAGACATGCGTTTTCGTGGCGAGTATATTGTGCATGAGGAGGCTTGGCGCCACAGCAGCCTCTGTTCGTTTTCAGGTTGGTTACTGTTATTTGTTAATATATTCATATTATTTGGAATAACTTTGTAAGCAAATGAAAATAATAAAAACAAACTGAATTGGCTTTAAGCCAAAGCTTATTTATAGACTCACTCTTCCATCATAAAGAGTAACGAGTAGTTGTTAATAATTCCTCAATTATAAAGGCATTTTATTGAATTTGTAACACATACTTCAGGGTCTTGTATATTTAATCGCTCGTTTAGTTAATCGCGGTTTGCATTTACTGGATTAGTAATAGAATATGCGGTTAACGCCTTAATACAAATTTCATAAATTATTTAATATTTCTTTAGACTTTAAAAAAAAATTAATAACATAACAAACAAAACAATTCTTGAACTGAGACCGATAGCAAAGGAATTCACAACTTTTGAAATTAGAGATGTGCAAGTGACTAAAGTATAGTCTCACAATAATGCCAGTTAAGGATATTAATTAATTAATTTACTCTCCTTTTAAAACCACTACTATTTCACAAAATGCCCACATGCACAAAGACAGACATCGACTGTCTTTGTAACAACAACGGCCCATATTCATACTCACAATTAAAATGTACTTTAAGAATTAAAAACTAGTATTTTCATGCTCTTATCTTCAGTTTTACACTAAAAGCCTTATTCACAAAAAATGTTTAATACTTATAAGCTGTTTATAAGACAGATATTGTGTAGAAAACTTTAAGAATTAAAAAAAATCTTTAATGCTTATAAGACAGATATATAAAAAACTTGTCTTATAAGCAGCTTATAAGAA
The DNA here is from genome assembly GCA_963675445.1 of Linnaemya vulpina. Lineage (NCBI taxonomy): Eukaryota > Metazoa > Arthropoda > Insecta > Diptera > Tachinidae > Linnaemya > Linnaemya vulpina. The sequence goes on along the minus strand of OY776280.1, from coordinate 71,786,612 downwards.
TGAAATATTTTTTTATGAATAAAGTGTTAAATATTTAAGTGCAAAAAAATTTTTAAATATATTTATAAGCTGTTTATAAGACAGATATGTATATAGAAAACGTGTCTTATATGCAGCTTATAAGAATAAAATATTTTTTAAGAATAAAGTGTTAAATATTTAAGCGCAAAATTATTATGCCGTTCGCTAAAAATAATAGGGGTTTGTCCTACCGTGAGCCATTGCCACAATATTAATATACGAATCCTTGTGAATAGGGAAGTTGTATAAGCGATGTCCGTTTGTCAGTATTTATAATCGGTTTCCCGAAGCTTGCAGAAAAGCCCAAGACTTCGCTATTGGACTGATGTATAGGATATATTCCCGAAACGACTGCTATTGAAAATCAGCAATACTCTATATATGGTTCCAGAGCTGGAAACTTATATATATATATATATATATATATATATATATTGGCATATAGAAGAAATTAGCTGAAGCTAACTTTTGCTTTATTTTGTTAATTAAAACTATTTTATATATCCAGCTAAAATTAAACTTGTTATAAAAATCAAATATACCATTCCAGGGCTGGACAATTCAAAATTTTTGTGGGATAGTTAAAATTTTTGTGGCATATAAAAGTAACGGCCGTACTTGAGTGAAGGTCCGAATATAGAACTTTTATTTCTTTCATCATAATATTAACCCATTTTCATAGTCATAACTAAAGTATACTTTAAATCAACTTCTTAACCAGCAGACTCTCAACTGCGGTGTTAAGTACAAAATTAGCAAATTGTTTTAAAAATTGTTTAGTCTCAAACTATTTTTGATATTTAATTAAGACAAACGTGCAGCAGCACAATTGAATGATAACGAAATTTATCGATAATTTCTCCCACGAATATCATCAGCGAAGAATATTTTTGAAAATTTTATAAATTGATGCATTATTTTTTAGGATTTTTAAGCACGTTTAGCTGTCAATCTTCCACGTTGCTCTTAACACTGGTTACCTGGGACCGTTTGATGTCGGTGATGAGGCCATTACATGCCAAGGACCCAGCAAAAAAGAGGTAAGTTGTTATGATTTGTAAAGTATTTCTTTCATTGAGTAAATAAAAGGAAAACTTATCTTGTAACATGTCACTTTTATTTAGCTGAACTATAAATTGAAATCTGTGTCACTATTTACTTTGTTTCTAATTTTCATTACAAGAATATGTCGGTAATTAAATGTACGACAAAAGCTGTGGCGTAGCAAAAAAAAAAAAATTACGATTTTCCACGCCTGACAGAAGTTCATGGCTGAGAAAAAATCAAGAAGATGTGGCAGCAAGATGGCTGCATATACAGGCTCGTATATAGATTTTGCAATAGTATGAGCTTGAAATCGTAATCAGCCCTTAAAGGACTCAAATCTTTAAGGACATGAAAAACATGTTTTTTCTCTTCTTTTTGATTGTCAGTTGGATTTTAGTGATTTGTATGAAAATAAATTTGCTTCTACACATTATCAAGCGTTATGTTTAATTTTAATATAAATAAATAAAATAAAAACTCCAGGAAATTATTATCATTTCAGAATTATTACACGTCTTGTGATTTTGTGGAGCATTTCGTTTATACTGGCCATCGCTCCTTTGCTTTCTATTCCATATTTTGGTCCATATTTCTATGGCACAAATGGTGTTTGCCTATCACTGCATATACACGATCCCTATGCTGAGGTTAGTAGCACGATTTTAGTTATTTGACATGAATAAATATTTTTTTAATTACAACATTGATTTTACTGAAAATTTTGCAGGGTTGGGAGTACTCAGCAGTTTTATTTATTTTCATAAATACCTTTTCATTGGTTTTCATTTTCACCTCATACATAAGAATGTTGCAGGCTATAAAAGATTCTGGCTGTGGCATTCGCAGGACCGTAAATGGCCGTGAAGGTGTGGTAGCAACCAGGTGGGTATTAAGTATAGACAAATATGTCCCAAGCGAATAAAATTCGTTAAAAATAATTAGCGCAAACGAAAAGAAGCTTTCAATGAACTTAACATGTTGCCAAACTTGTTGCTTTTCAGATCAACAGATTTGAAAATATATTTACAATTAAGATTTTTTGATTTACAAAACTTCCTTGTTGCTTTTAATTATTATTTAATTAATTAAATTTATTTTGCTGATATTTGAGAATTTATTTAATTGAATTATTTAATTGATATATGGCCGAGTGGCTTGGGAATGTATGTACTGAGCCCACGAAATATGTAAAAGAAAGATTTTTGGATTTACCAAGCATGTAAAAAGCTTTCTTAGTGCATTTAATTAACTAATTTATTTATTTATTTAATTATGGCCGAGTGGCTTAAGAATGTATGTACTGAACCACGTAACATTATCTTGTTTAAGAAAACTTTTCTATTTACAGATTTGCCATCATTATAGCCACTGACTGCGGCTGTTGGCTACCCGTGATAGTTGTTAAAATAATGGCCTTGTCAGGTAAGCATGACATCAGCTTCAATGTGAAACCCTTTCAAAGGATTTTAAAAATTTCATAAATTTCTCTTCCATCTCATATCGCTCTCAGGCATACCCATATCACCTTCCCTATATGCCTGGTTAGCCGTATTGGTTTTACCCGTAAACTCCGCTTTAAATCCCATACTTTACACTCTTACAACGGCGGTATTTAAACAGCATTTGAGACGCTATCGACAAGCCTTGCCCAACTGCGCGCACAATTTTTCCGAAAGACAAAGCACACAAATGGGCTACGAATCGGCTGTGAGTACTAGTTTGGGACAAGCTGGCAGCGGTAAATCATTCAACAACAATTCCGGACGTTCGCATAACTCACGCAGGGAGTTACAATATTCCACGACGCTATTAAATGCCAATTACGAATGAGATAGAGAGAAAGTCGTTGGTTATTTTGAGGACACAGTGCTGTAGTGCTGCTCAAATTGGCTGTACAAAATGGCAACGAATATTTTAGATATAAAAATTGTCAAATACAAAAAGTATTATTCATGTGGTAGGAATAGTGAGTTTTTGAAGACTCAATTAATTGCGAACAAAGAAAAGTATTGTGATCATTTTTATTGTTTATTGTTTATCTTAGTGAAGGTATTAAAAATTAGTTTTTAAGAATTAATATTTAACTAAAATTTTCTATTGCAAACTTAAGTGGACAATTATGACTCTTATTTAGTCCTCGTTTAAAATCGAGAAAATGAGAGACAGATGTTTATTTCAATTCCCTTTTGGAGTTTATAATTTTATAATAAAGAAATGAATTAATTTTTATGTTATGCAAAACAGTGTTGCTAACTTTACTTATTCTGTTAAATGTTTCATTGTAGGGCTGATCGAGGACCCACAAAGTAAGATTTTAATAAAAGGTTTCATTTAAGTTTAAGTAAATAAATTGTAAATTATTATGTAAAAATAAGTAAAATAAATTTGTATTCATGTAAAGAAATGTTTCATTAAATGTGTGTGAAATTAAAATAAGCGTTTTGTTTCCTTTTTCGTATCAACAATTTCGAACTTTGTGGCTGCGTAATGAAAATATTCGCCAGATTACTGAATTCGTTTAATAACACTATATTAATAGAAAAAATGCGTACAATACTAATATGCTCTTACCAAAACAAAATGGTTATTCCCTGAGTGCCCGTCCCACAAAATAGTTTTTCCCTGATTAATTCATAATCGAGAATTTGTAAAACAAATTCGTATTTTGAATATTTCTTGTAATTGGTATTTCCGTTCTGACATTGAAAACAGATTTATCTGTTATTGTTTTTATTGTATGATCCAATAAATACTGATGCTCTCTAAATTTAAACAAGTCATTCTTAGTTAGGACAAGCTGCAAGATATTACAAAACCTTAAAAGTGTAAGCGAAGAGGCACAGATGCCCCCCATATAAAGTAATTTTTAATTTTTGCAATGGTGGGACATTTGATGTCGGCAACTCTTAAGTGACTCATTTGGGGAAAGAGGGAGACGGGTGGCCCTATATAAAGTAAGCACGAATTCCCACCTTTGCACGACCACAACAGGGAGACAAGATCTGGTTAACTTTTATACAAAGTAAATGTCAGTTGATCACCAGGTTTTTGATTCATACTGAACGATTTCGGGTGCACAACTTCGGAGGCACAACTTGGGATGACCTACGTTGCATGCACGACTTTGGATGCGCTAAATCGATTATGTTTCAAACTTACCAAAAAAGCACTCATGAAAACTTAAGAATTACAGTTTTACAATCACGCACGCTGCTTTCAAAATCAGTCACGTATCAGTCACGCATGACTAAGGTGTAGCTCATGCATAGGAAGTCACGGCTTTGGCACATTTCGTATATAAAGACAGAATTTGTGACAACAACAACCACCATCAAGTGTTAGCAGACAGAAGTCGGTAAGCCCTACATAACTTTCGACACGCAGCGATGCTCAACGTAGGTTTTGTTGTTGTAAATAACGCTTATTTATTTACGCTTTAAAATAAACTGAATATATCTGCTTAATTGATCTTCATTAATAACCTAAATCGAGCCAGTTCATTTTTTCCATTTCCCATTTTTATAATTCCATACAAAAATTATTCCGCAAATAATTTTAATTGCAAATTTGTGTAAAACATTTAAATAAATAAATAAGAATTTAAGTGCTATTAATTTGTTAAATTTGCTCTCGTGTATTTATTTTTAAATATAGACTGTGAGGAAATGTACTGTTGTAGTCCTAAAAAATAATGAGGACTTGAAGATTGTTTTAAAGTACATTTTTAATCGCAATTATATTATAAACCCACTTTAAATCCATATTATTTTCCATGAATACGGCAGAAAGTCTTCAAAATTAAAAATAGAATTAAAATTAAATTAAACTACTCTTTCCAACATTTCACTAAGAGTTGAGTTGTAATTCCAGCATTTCTTGCCATTGGCGACGCACCCACTCCCTCTTTTAAAACTTTTTTTCTCAAGGTCCAAGACTCGAATTAGTCCTCAAATTAAATGTGTTTGTTTTGTTTTCCAGCAGGAATAGAAAATTGAACACAAGATTAATGCAAAGAGGCCAACAATGAAGCAACATTAATTGTATTCTTATGTATGAGACAGATTGTTTATGTTAGTGTGTGGGTGGGGCGGAAAACATAATGAAGCTGCTTGTGTTTTTATCTTAATTGACTCATAATTACTAAAGTCTTTCATTACTCCTCTATTAGGCAAATAACAATGACAATTCCATAAATTTTTTGTTTTCTTATTATTATTTATGATTTCGATGAGTTTTATATATCCACAGGCTCAATGTTAATTTAACAATATTTATTTATTTATTAAAAAAGCTTTAATATATGTTTTGGGACAAAAAGTATAGCAACAAATAAATAGAATTGAGGTTAATGGAATATTCACCGTGTAGAGAAATTTACAATATAAAAGAAATTTAAATGATGGGCATATACCTGGTATGAGTTTCATAGCACCACCACACTAATTATGAGATGTGATTTTTAAAAATTATTTGTTAACTCTCAAATAGTTTATGAAAGTCTGTGCATGAGATGAAAAAAATTTTTTTCAATTATTTTATTTTTAAAGGAAATATATGCAGTCGCTTTTACACGGCAACGAAAATTTTTTGAAAGTGTTAGTGAAGAACAACAACAATAAATTCTGTAAACCAAATTTTGTTGTTAACATGACGACTGTTTCTTGTTTGACTTCTTGTTGGGAATATCGAAAATTTTCAATGAATTGGGAAGTTATTCCCCCACGTTTTGAGGTCCTGGAAAGCTTTCCAGAATAGCACAAGAACCCGTTGCAATATTTTTGCGGTTAACATTTGCGGGAAGCTACAGAGAGTTAACCTCGTATCAAAGCAACCCCTTAGAGGTCAACATAATAAATTACATTTTCTCAGCCATAAATTTTCGCTATAATTTAAAGTTGACAATTTACACAAGCATAAACTTTTATATATATTTTTTTAAAATAGTCATGCTTGCGCATTTTCAGTTAATGTCACACTTCAATTAACTTAATAAAGCCTTCCCATGTATGACCAAGTCGAAAACTAAATTTTCTAAAAATTGTGTGAGGCAACAAGGTTTATCACAAACGCATACATCCATAAAAACGTACTTGTACACACTTGCTTATAAATTAGGGTATTCAAACGATTAACTTTATTCGGTTAATCGATTAACTTTGGGCGATTAACTATTCGCAGTATTCTAGGTCGCTTATTTTCGATTAACAAATTATTAAAATAATTTATGTCGATTAATCAATTCAACAAATAATTTATTTTTTAAGTAATTTTTTCTTGTCTTATATAAAAAAAGTCGCTACCCTTCATATATTTTCAAAAGATTTAAAAAATCAAAGAGACATTCAAGTTGTTATATAAAATATTATTGTGCAAAATAAAAAGGAATAAACTCAAATATAAAAGAACTTTTTAAATTATGCTCAGCAGTTTCCTTTAATTATACTTTTATAATATCATTTTGTTAATATTTTGTCAACTAAAAGAGTTTATCTTTTATAAATTTTTTATTCACTCAAACTTCTTTCACATAAAAATAACTTTTGAAAAATTAAGTCAATGTTGTATTTCACCTTCCACAGAGCACACGACAAAAGGTGTTACAGTTGTTACATCTTTAATTCCATGTGGGTTACTGTGGACTACGCACTCCGGAAGCTTCCTGTCATAGCAACGGATTAATTTCATGCCAACATGCCAAATATGTTTTCATATTTGCCAATAAAAAAATAAAGAAAATATATACTTTCATATACAAGAATGTAATGAATACTATCTACCCCCACATCCCCCCGCATTCTTCGACTACTTTTATATTCACTCTTGACATATCCATGCATGTGATATTCATGACAAGGGAATTTTTTGTTAATTTAAAAAGTGTTGAATGTTAAACAGGAAAGGAAAAAAATATTTGAAATAGGCAAAATATGTCAAATTCAATGGTGAAATGTGATTTAATTTATAAAAGGTTATGAAAACAATATATTTTTTATGAATAAGACCTCTACTGTACTAGTACTCGTAAATATTGTATAATAAAATAATGGAATTTCGAAAATTAGTCCCACAAAATAGGGGTCGTTATTTGAGGGGAATTCCCAAAGTCACGGAGCTATCGCACAGGCAACCCTATCGTATTATTTTTAGTAGCTTCCAGCTGTTAAAAACGACCACAATTGATGATGTTTAATGGTCATGAATCTGGTGTTATTTACATCCGTCTATTTGAAGTGTATGATAATAAATAACTTATATTTTTATATATTCACCCACTAATTAACAAACGATTAATAAAGTTAATGAATGCTTTAAGGGATCTTTAACCATACAAAATCCATACTTTAAGGCCACTTTAATTTTAATAATCGTTTATGAATATAATCGTTGTGAATATTTTTTGCGATTAAACCATGACTTAATTTCTCAAATTTCTCATTTGTCGACTGCTGAATTGATATCCTAATATTTAATACAAGACATGTTTTTTTTTTAAATATTTCTCTATTGGAAAAGAGGCGGAGGATTGCTGCCTATTACGAGAACCCATAGACACTCTGCTTCTTTGTTTCTTAGTTGCTTGAAAAGAAATTATTATAGAAATAATAGGATTTGATATCATTGTACAGATTTTCAAATAAACGGCAAATAAATGTCATGTCTGCAATACGGTAGAGGCATATCTAAGTCTATCACCCTTCAATTTGTTTTTGGATTCCATTGTAAAAGTTTAATAAGACAGATAATATTGGGTTTTATTATGTGAAACTAAAATAAACTCGTTTTAACGCTTCATCAACTCTATCTAATACCCACATAAATTTATTACTTTTTCTAATGCAATACTTTTGCAAAAGGTTGTTTTTACTACTTAGAGAGCATCAGATCATTACAAATAAAATCCATTGTTGTGGATATTTTGTGGTTGATACTTACGCAAAGAAAGTTTTAGGGTGGGAGAGATTCGCAAAATATTTATTTGTTTATTTCACCCCCTGTTCCCGCACAATCGTAAGTGCTATTAAAGAGACTGAAGATAATTTATTTATAACTAAAATTATTTGAAAAAACTTTATTCAACGTTTTGCTTTCAAGTGTATGTCAAATATTGTTTTCGTCGTTGACAGCAAAAAAAAACAGTTTAATTTATTTGTTTTTAAATTTAAAAGGTCAAAAAACTTGTATAAAAGTTTTGTAATTTCTTTTCAAAAAACTTTTTATTTTGCCAAAGAACCTTAAAAATAAGACGAAATTATGCAGGTGTGTGTTTTTATAGTAGAAATAGAGATGTCCTTTAATAGAAGACTCCTTTAATATAATGCGATAAGTGTGTGTTGCATGATAAACTATAATGAACTGAGAAACTTTAACATGAAGTGGGTTTAAACGAAATAAAATTATTTTTAATTTTTATCCAAAACTTTTTATTTATCAATTTCAAAGTAGTCCACCTCACACATAAAACATTTCTGTCTTGAGAGAAAAATAAAAAATATATCTAAAATATTGAAGATACCACATCCTTCTAGAATTCAGGATAGTTAAACAATCGCCCGTATAACTAAAATAAATTCATCCAAAAGCACACAAGTACATTCTTTCTTTACTTAATTTTTTTTTAATTTAAAACTTTGCAGATATTACATTTTAACAAACAATTAAATTTTTTATTGTTTATTATCTTAAAGTTTTGAAATAGCAAATACTTAAAATAGAGGGGAAATAAACACATCCTTCAAAACTTCAGGATCTCTAAACAGCTGTCACCGCTTTTACTAAACAAAATATTTAGCCAAAATATAAATTCATTTTTTTGGTTAATAAAATTTTTCAAGTTTCAAAATTTGCAGATGTTACACTTGTGCAAAAAAATTTATAGCCGCTAACATTCTATTTAAAAAGAGACAAGAAACATTTATGAGATATTGAAAAAGTCAACTGCAAAAAAAGTCCAGCATACTTGGCGATATTATTAAATTTTTAATATAATCCAGCTTTGATAAGCAATTTTTTAAATTTCCCAACTTTTTACAAAAAAAATTTCAAAGAATGACGTCACGATTCTTCACATTTCATCATTAGATAGGCAATTTACTTCCTAACTTCTAAAAGCCGAAAAATCGTACGCTCATGCACGCACTTTCGTTTTGAAAACGCCAAACAGTTGTTGTAACAAAATAAATAATTCATTGGCGTTTTAAAACCGCTAGCGATGTGGTATAACTTATTTCACCCTCAGTATAAAGGACAAATTAAATGAAGTATTATAAATTTAGCATGTTTTTTTTTTTACTTGAAGAAAAGTCTGCAACTTTTCCCTCATTTTACTGTAAAAATATACCACTCAAAAACTTTTTCTTTGAGTTTGTCAATTGTTTGTGTCAATTGTTTAGTTATGAACTTCTTAGGCTTGTAGCTTTTTTAAAGTTAAATCAACAAGCCAGAGTGCAGCAGACATTAAAATTTAATTCTTATTTGTTGAAGTGACTTTTTGTTTGTTTTGTTTCTTTGTAATAAAACAGAACACAGGCGAAAGTGAACATAAATAATTGGCTAGTAAAAAGTAATTAGTTTTATTAATTTCGTTTGTTTTTAAATAATAAACTGCAACATTTCATTTCAACTGGCTAAATTAGGTGGAATTTTCCAAATTAAAATTTTTTTAATTTAATATTTTATTTTCCCTTCGTTCTAATTGGTTGCTGTCATAAAATTTATGGAAATCATCTGTTTCAAAATCACTCTTACCCTAATTAATTACTACAATGAAGAAGCAACAAACATAATTATAATTGCAGTATTGTTGGATATACAGTAACAGACCAGCAGTAGCTGAACAAACGCCCACAAAAAGAAAAAAAAATAGGGCAAATATTAAAGAAAAAATAAAAGTAAGCGTTTTGGATTCATATGCAGAATCTTATATAGTCTACACATGAATGGACTTCCGGAGCGTCAATTGCAAAAATAACGTTAAAATAGCCGTATTTTCAAAACTTCGCCAGCAAGCATTAGAAACGTCTGCCACAGTGACATGATTCAAGTCGTAGAGCGACTTCCGTAAATTATTTAGTCATTTTTAGAATTTCGACAACACCCTTAAAATCGGCAGTTATCGATAAAATACGTTTTCTTTTGTCTGTTTTTACGTAATAACTTTTAAACATTTTGGAAAGCTTTACGTAAGGTACAAAGAAGGGCTAAAAAAAAACATATACATTTTTTTCCAAACAAATGACAAGAAAAATATGTTATGATCTGTCAAAAATTAGAACTCATATTTTTTTTTAAGTTTTTAATTTCATTACATTTTATTCCAACAGCTTATTTTCTTAATATTATTCAAAAGTCTCTTTAATATTTATTAAATTTACGGCCTAATGGTTACAATTGGGTAAAAACTGTTGAGAGTTATAATATTTTTTCAATTATAATTTCAATTTATAATTTCTTGTAATATTTCACACGAATTTTTTTGTATGCAAATAATTTGTTTGTTTTATAAATCCGATTATATAAAATTAAAAGAAGTAATTGGATCGTATATACCCACTTAAACACTAACCCCCTAATTCACAAACGATTGTTAAAATCCATACTTTAAAGCCGCTTTAATTTTAATAATTGTTTATGAATAACAGCGCATATATCCAAATATGAATCATTTGTGCTATTTCCTCTCCACTTTCTAACAAAATCGTATTTTATCGAGAACTTGGTCGAAATTATAAAAATGACAAAGTGATCTAAGCAAGTCGCTCTATGACCTTCTTAAGTCCTTTATTTTCCCTATTTCGTAACATCGTGTAATTAATTAATATCATTAACTATATTTTTACAGCTTAGGAAGTTAAACAGTATTCCTATTTTTTTTTTTAGTATAACTTAGCACGTCATGAAAATCGAATTATTTCTGCCAAATTGGCACAACGAAAATATATATAATTGTGATATTTATTAAAAATATTACAACACAATACAGCAGTGTTGAAATTTTTTCGACAAAAAACTAAAACAAAACAAGTAAAAGTGCTTTATTCGGCTGCCCATTATCTTATATCCTTCACCGGAGTAACGGTAATTATTTTTGAAGTAAACGAAATGGCAATTCCGTAATTTGTTAATACTTTCTCTGAGTCTTCCTGCTAATCATATGCTCATAAAAAGTACTGCCAAGTTAACGTACCACATTAAAACAGCCGGTAGAAGAAAAAAAAAACAAGCAGACAAAACAAATGTTTGTGAAAAAATTACAAATACCTAAAATGAGAAATTTATTAAAATTGTTTATCTTATTATTAAGCTGTTCCATATGCTTAAGCCAAGAGGCAAGTATCCCATAAAATAGAATAAAAAATTAACAATTTAATCTATTAATTTGATAGACCAACAAACAACTTCCTGCTGAATATGTGGATTCAGTGCAACGTTCTACTCATACCAACAACTGGGCTGTATTAGTGGATGCATCGCGTTTTTGGTTCAATTATCGTCATGTGGCCAATGTTTTGTCTATATATAGATCGGTGAAAAGATTGGGAATACCCGATTCGCAAATAATTCTCATGATAGCCGATGATATGGCTTGCAATCCTCGTAATCCCCGTCCAGGTCAGGTGTATAATAATGCCAATCAACATATTAATGTTTATGGCGATGACGTTGAGGTAGATTATCGTGGCTATGAGGTTACCGTAGAGAATTTCGTACGTCTTTTAACTGGTCGAACACAAAATGGTACAGCTCGTTCTAAGAAATTGCTAACAGATGCTGGCAGTAATGTCCTGATTTATTTAACGGGTCATGGTGGTGATGGATTTTTAAAGTTTCAAGATTCTGAGGAGATAACTAGTCAAGAGTTGGCCGATGCTGTTGAACAGATGTGGGAGAAAAAGCGGTAGATAGAAAAGTTTAAACACGAAAAAGTGTTGTTTTAATATGCAAATTAAAATCTTGCAGTTACAATGAATTATTTTTAATGGTTGATACCTGTCAAGCTGCGTCTTTATATGAAAAGTTTACTTCGCCGAATATATTGGCCGTTGCTAGTAGTCTAGTGGGCGAGGATTCTCTATCGGTAAAGCATTTTTAATAAGAATTTCAATATAAGAAATTTGAGAATTAAGGAAAATTTAATTCATATCAAGAAAAATATTACAAACATTTTGAATTTGTGAAATCATGAAAAACAAAATTTCAATGAGTTTACTCTCCTCGTTGACCTCTTTGATTATTTTACAAATTTGGTTTGGTTGTTTGCCATGTAGTTTTCAATAGGTCAAAATAATTTGTGCAAATAAGGGCTAAACCTATGCTTTGCTTCCCGACACTTATCTGCTCAAACACATATTAATACTGTTACTTATTTCAACAGCACCATGTAGATTCTTCAATTGGTGTCTATATGATTGATCGCTATACTTATTATGCTTTGGACTTTTTGGAAAAAGTACAGCCAAACAGCGATAGAACCATGGGAGAATTTGTAAGTTATTAATAAAAATATAAAAAAAATATACATATAAGTTATTATAATTAAATTTTTATTTGTTTAGCTAACGGTGTGTCCCAAACGTTTGTGTATTTCTACAGTAGGAGTGCGTAAAGATCTGTATAATAGAGATCCACACAAAGTACCCATTACCGATTTCTTTGGTTCAATAAGACCAACAGAAATAACAACAGGAAGGGTGAATATAACGTTGGCTGAAGAAGAGTGAGTGCTGTCATAGCCATTGATTTTTAATATGTAATTAATTTATATTATCTTTTATATCCAGAGATTTTATAGCAGCCGCTTTGGAAGCTGAAAGTTCAAAAGTCAAAATGGATTCGTTTTATATACAATTTGAACCTCAATTTCCCAAAGACATTTTTAAATAATTGAGTCATTAAATGTAACAGCTAAAAAAGTATTTTAAATCTTTTTTTAAATTAAAAACTAGTTTTTTTGTTTGAAAAAAATATTTATTTATTTCATAGTATTTTTTTTAATAAGAAATAAAATAAATTACAGTTTTCATTAATAATACCAACTAATTATAATTAAACTTAATAAACAAATTAAATGTCAAACAAAAACAGTCTACTTCCTACTTTTCTGTGAGATATGATGATGTTTTTAGCTGTTGTTAAAATTTTTAACATTTGTCTTAAAGACAGTAATAAATGGACACACCCTTCGAATTTTTCCGCACTGCAATTTAGTAATAAAAAGGAAATACGTCATATCTGGTTTTAGTAATATATTTCTCTTATTGCGCGTGCGTGCGTTTGTTTATAAAACTACAGAGTTCCTTTTAAATCTTTTTGCACTCGTATTCACGTTTACAGCAGTCGGGATAGTTAAGACTGGTATCAACAAAACCGCGTTGTCTGCAACCTTCTGGTGGAGCCACAGGTTTACAGCTATAAAAGCATTTAATAAATATATTATTGGTAACTTAATAAGTCAGATATTGCTTTGTACTACGTACATTTCATATTGTACTTTGCTGTTTTCCATGCATGTGATGGCAGCGCATGGGTTATGGGGAGCCTTCATCTTTTGTCCAACCGATAATATGTGCTCGCTATCAATAGTACATTTTCCGGGATTTGCTGAAATATTTTTTTATTGGGATTTTATTTTATTAGCTTAGTAAAGATTTTTTCAAAAGTAATTGAAAATTCGAATACAAGTGTTTCCAAATTTTATTTTAGAACGAAGACAATTGCGAAATGTAAAAAATGTATTTACTATGACGCGAAATGTTTCAAAATCATAAAAACTTTTCGTCTTATGAAAATTACCTTCCGCAGGTATAATTATCAGAAAATAGATATTTTGAATATTTCAGAAATGCATTATTATAAATTTTAAGCTACTATCAAAAATCCGAATTGAATTTTTAAATTTCAAAATTTTAAGGTGTGAATATCAATAAACATTTGCAAATGCTATGAAAAATTCACAACAATTTAATTTTTTAAATATGTATTCAAATTTCTTTATACCTCCTGCATTACCAAATAAGTTATTTTTTAGATACTTACCTGAATCATAAAATAAGGCCTCTGCAGCTTCATTTGCGACAATCAAACAGCACAAAACAGAAATAACTACAGCAAATTTCATTTTGTTTGTAGTATTATTTTTTATCACTTAGAAATTATTGTTTTTAATTAAAATTTAATTATTTGCTTATAATTGTTTAAACACCACAATGCCTTTAATACAACTGATAATTTCAAATCCAAATTCATCTTATTTTATATGAACGGCAAAAGTAATGTGCTAAAATTCTTGCCCAACAAGAAAATTTGCAATTGTATTTTGTTTTAAAGCTTAATTATTAATTTATAGAATATACTTTTGGTTTCAATTTCAAATTGAATGTTCGCTTGTAAATCACGTCAATAACAACTTCAAGTTCAAGTTCACAAGACAGTCCGTCGTCATATCGGAAGAGAAAAAAACAACCAGCTAAAAAGCTGATAAAGTTAAAGAACTCGCATAAAAATAATTAATTAAAAGAAGTTTTACGCTTCAACTTTTTCCGTTTATATGAATGCTGGAATGTATCAAGAGTTCAATGCACTTTCGAGCACACACCGTTTTCCAGTTTCGGAAAAAAGCTTTAACGGCCTTAAGCTGTCATGTTTAAAAAAATATATTCAGGAATTTACAAGCTTAAAAGTTTTTTTAAATATTTGTTTCATTTTTTAAAATTTTTCTAATTAATAAATTTTGTTAGTAATAACCAACAATAAATATCAAAGACATGTTATCATGTCAAACAAGACACAGCAATATTTGAAACTTTTTTTAGTTGCTTATCAGATGATTTTTAATGTTTGAACTTTTGATCGTTTTAAAATAATTTCTAAAATACAATTGGCATTATTAGAGCAAAAAATATTTTAAGCCCAGCTGAATTTAATACAAAAATAAAGAATCTTAGAAAATTCCAAAGCGGTCTTAAAAGGAATTATGGTGCAAAAAAGAATAGAAAGAAAAGATTTAGATTTTGAAGTCTTAAAATCAGTTAATATTTGATATGAATGCACTTTTGTTTGTTGATAAAATATATAACAAAGATATTAAAAACTGATTAAACAATTTAAAATGATACCAACTTGGATTTTTTGTCAAATGAGTAGTTATGTAATAAAATAAATTATTACAAAATGTAGAATTTGTAAATGAAAAATGCAGGACGCGATTCGGATGCATTTCCTTCATACATTTAGTTTGACTAGCGGTTTGCTAGCTACGATATCTATAAAGCGCCAGCACATAATGCATTTCCATGACAATCGAGATTTTGCTAGCGATATACATATGTAACTAAGCCAAAGCAAATCAGTCAAGCGGCGTTTTTTATTATTTGATTAAACACCAACGAACATTTTAAGCAAAACTAAGCTGCTCCATCAAAATTTTGTACAGAAACTTGGTAATAGCGACAGAAATCTATTTTGAGATTTAATAAATCTAATTGGAGATATCAAAATCCCAGCCTAAGTGATGGAGACAATAAGAATTCTACCCTTCAGTCCTGACCAGTTGCGTATGCGGAGGAATATATAATTCCCACCAAGTCGAATGACATTACTTGAATAAACTGCAGTTAGCCATATTAGACTGCCTTCTTTCATACAAAACTTTGCAACGACCATTAAAGGCAAAGCTAGATTTGCGTCTGGTTGTGAAGATATTTTCAGTAAACATTAGAAGACATATACAGTTTGGAATCTTGATAAGGTTATGAATATACACACATACAAGCATATTATACCCCTATAAATCAGGTGAGCAGTCTTAGCCTAATACCACTGGAAGTACGGATTTCATTCAAGGTGCCTATAGCAGATGTACAACTTGCGGTGGAATTACTATATAAAAGCAAATCTTGGGCATCGTTGCTTACCTGCTCATTTCGGCAAAGTCTTTTATTGAAATGTAAGAGGCTCCGCCTCGGCAAAGTCTTCTATTGAAATCAAAGAGGCTCCGTCTCGGCATGGATTCACATATTTCAAGACACAACACACAATTTACTCTTTTTCCAAGTCAAAAACATATACACTTAAATGCTGTGAACTTCAAAAATGCAATTTTCAGCTTTTTAATTTCCAAATACTAATATTTTTAACAAATTAATAATTTTATTCACGAATCCACGAAAAACGTTTAGATCTCACTGCCATTTTAACTATCCGACTGTTAGTTTTTTTTAATTTTTTCATATGTATATGAAAGCTGATAATCAAGAAACAAAAAATCAGAAGACGTTTTTACACATAAAACGATAAACAATTAATAATGAAAAAAAGTAAAATTTTTGTTAATAGCAACCTAAGATCAACTCGAGTGTCCTTAATTTAATTAAAACTTAACAACCATATATATGTATGTTAACTGAAATATTGTATCCTCTAAAAGAAATAACGTTTAGGATCCATTTGAGAAGGTTGGTATGTTCAGAGTTTTGATGTTATTTTTCAAAGAGTGCAGCGCCAGGAGACAGATTGTCTTACCATGAGGTTTGGAAGTATTTAGGCCTACGCCAAGCTTATTTGGTATATGTAACAGTTTGGAATCTCAAAAAAGTTATGTGCATACACACAACCATACATATTATACACATAAATCGAGTGAGCAGTCTTTGCACCATACAACTGTGCAATTTAAGGTAGTAAGGATTTTATTCAAAGTGCCTATAGCAGCCAATACAGATATCTAACTTGCGGTGGAATTACTATTTAAAAGCAAATCTTGGGCATCGTTGCTTACCTGCTCATTTTGGCAAAGTCTTTTATTGAAATCTAAAAGACTCCGCCTCGGCAATGTCTTCTATTGAAATCTAAGAGGCTCCGCCTCGGCAAAGTCTTCTATTGAAATCTAAGAGGCTCCGCCTCGGCATAGATTCATATTTCAAGACACAACACACAATTTGCTCTTTTTCCAAGTCAAATTTATACACACTTAAATGCTGTGAACTTCACAAATACAATTTTTAGATTTTTAATTTCCAAATACTAAAATTTTTAATAAATTATTACTTTTATTCACGAATCCACGAAAAACGTTTAGATCTACCTCACTGCCATTTTAACTATCCGACTGTTAGTTTTTTTTTTTTAATTTTTATTATTTATATATGAAAGCTGATCATCAAGCAACGACATCAGAGGACGTTTTTACACATAAAACGATAAATAGACATTTATTAAAGAAAATAAGTAAAATTTTTGTTGATAACAAAATAAGATAAATTCGAGTGCCTTTAATTTAATTAAAACTTAATAAACATATATTTTTAACTGCAGTATTGTATAGTCAGTACCAAACTAAGTAATAATAACGTTTAGGATCTTATGCAGCACTTGAGAAGGTTGGTAAGTTCAGTTTTGGTGTTATTTTTCGAAGAGTGCAGCGCCACGAGACATATTGGCTCACCTTGAGGCTTGGAAGTATTGAAGCCTATACCAAGCTGATGAAAACGGTTGCTTGCGAAATCTTTTTCAAGCTGAATTAAGATTGTCAAGCGTTTAGAACATTTAACCTCTTGTACGCTCCATGTGGGATAAACCCACTCTTGTGCGCTCAGCAAAACTTTTCTGGATTAAAAACAAACACAAAATCTAAAATCAAATCCTTTTGCTCCTGCTCGTTAATTACATCACTATTTTCCTAAGTGCGGATTCGCAATGTGGGAATAACCACTTTGGGGACTAGTTACTTCGCCCACTTACAATGTGTAAAGTGCAAAAACATAAACTTAAACACTCAAATTTCACTTCCCATTAGTCTGGAACGGGCGCTTTAATGCAGGAAGGGAAGAATATATAACTCCCATCCAATCGAATGACATTACCTGAATAAACTGCATTTAGCCATATTATACTGCATTGTTTCATACAAAACTTTGCAACGACCATTAAATGCAAAGCTAGATTTGCGTCTGGTTGTGAAGATATTTCCAGTAAACATTAGAAGACATATACAGTTTGGAATCTTGATAAGGTTATGAATATACACACATACAAACATATTATACCCCTATAAATCAGGTGAGCAGTCTTAGCCTAATACCACTGGAAGTACGGATTTCATTCAAGGTGCCTATAGCAGATGTACAACTTGCGGTGGAATTACTATATAAAAGCAAATCTTGGGCATCGTTGCTTACCTGCTCATTTCGGCAAAGTCTTCTATTGAAACGTAAGAGGCTCCGCCTCGGCAAAGTCTTCTATTGAAATCTCAGAGGCTCCGCCTCGGAAAAGTTTTCTATTGAAATCTAAGAGGCTCCGCCTCGGCATAGATTCATATTTCAAGACACAACACACAATTTGCTCTTTTTCCAAGTCAAATTTATACACACTTAAATGCTGTGAACTTCACAAATACAATTTTCAGATTTTTAATTTCCAAATACTAAAATTTTTAACAAATTATTACTTTTATTCACGAATCCACGAAAAACGTTTAGATCTACCTCACTGCCATTTTAACTATCCGACTGTTAGTTTTTTTTTTTAATTTTTATTATTTATATATGAAAGCTGATCATCAAGCAACGACATCAGAGGACGTTTTTACACATAAAACGATAAATAGACATTTATTAAAGAAAATAAGTAAAATTTTTGTTGATAACAAAATAAGATAAATTCGAGTGCCTTTAATTTAATTAAAACTTAATAAATATATATTTTTAACTGCAGTATTGTGTAGTCAGTGCCAAACTAAGTAATAATAACGTTTAGGATATTATGCCGCATTTGAGAAGGTTGGTATGTTCGGACCTTTGGTGTTTTTTTTTTTTCAAAGAGGTGGGCGAGACAGATTGGCTTACCTTGAGGTTTGGAAGTGTTCAAGCCTATGGCAAGCTGATGAAAACGGTTCCTTGTGAGCTATTTTTTGAGCTAAATTAGGAATGCCATGCGCTTAGAGCATCTTACCTCTTGTACGCAAATGTGGATAATCTCAAATCTTGTCCGTTCCTCAAAACTTTTCTGCATTAAAAACTACATCATTGTTCTCCTAAGTGCGGGTTCGCAATGTTGGAGGAACCACTTTAGCCACTAGTTATTTCGCCCCCTTCAAATGTGTAAAGTGCAAAAGCATTTCACATTATATTTGCGTGATAATAATTTTTCAATTTAATTATAATATATGCATACTGATATGGCGCCTACCAGAATTGAATACCAAATAGAAATTTTTATAATAAGTTCTTTAGCATTTAAAAATAAAACAGGTTTATTACTTATTGAGTTAAAATATAATCTGGATATCAATTTTGAATAGCGAGGAAGACGTTCCACTTATAAAGTTGAGAGTGTGAATAAAATCATTTACTGTTATTTGGGCATTAAATAAAAACTTTTATTGTTTTTTGATTTTTGCATCTCTGGAATTCATTTTCTAAATACAGTTGATTGCTATCTAAGTCCAATTTAGATCGGTTTTAATAATTAATTGGTCATGTTTTATGTGTTCTGTATGGATAAGAGGACAAAAAAGTTATTTTAAACGGGAAGTTTTTATTGATAGAAAAGAAATAAAAATACGGGTGTTAATTAGAGCTTAATTATAGAAAAACGCTATAAAATTATTGTACATTTTGTACTCAGCTAAATACTTAATTGATTTCGCTAATAACTGGCAGTCATTTAAAAGACTTAAGTTAAACAAAAAATGAAGGGCAGTAGCAGAATTTGCGAACTGCCAAATAGAAAGCCTGAGGAATTGTATACCTAAAATTTACTTACAACCGCATTCTAGGGTTGAGTTCCAATAAAACTAGAGCTTTCACCTTTATTTTTTATTAAATATTTATTACAGTTGCTTTTAATTAATTAATTTTCTTTTTATTTTATATTATTTTTGGTTTTTAATTTTTCCATTGTTATAATTACTCGCATTATTATTTAAATAATTGGTTTTCTTTTGGTAAATAAATGGTTTACAGTGTTTGTGTTTTACATATTATTAATATATAATATTTTTAATTTTTCGTTTTAAATATTATAGTTAATACAAGGTGTATATAGCGTTTTTCAATATAATTTTTATATATATTTTTTTGAAGATTTTTAATTTTTATTAAAAAAATCTTTTCAAAGAAAAATCGTATGTAAATATTTTTTTAAACGAAAAGTGTTTAATAATTTAAATTTGTTTTTAAATAGTAAGTAAAATATTTTTGTTATGTTTGTTTTTTCTTATTTTTGGTTTAAAAACTCAATAACAATTAAATATAGTATTTTTTTCAGTTTTGGTAATAAATGAATAAAACTTATAAATAATTTTTCTCTACTATAATTCAAATTTTCTTTTAATTTGTATATATTTTTCTTTCTTTTCAATAATAAGTTTTCTTTTAACAATCATATTTTTTTGTAAAATTAAAAAAAAACAACAATTAATTGCAAAAGATTAATTATTTACTAATGTTTTTTTTTATATATAAGTTTATTATATGTAAGTTCTTAGAAATATATGTTTTATTTATAGGACTTTTTCTAAAGGTTTGTTTTACTTAGTTTTGTCATGACTATACAATTATGTAGGTTCAAAATATATTGATTTTGATTTGAATTAAGGATACGTTAAAAATTTAACTTTTTTTTAACAAAAATATCGTTATTCTTAATTCCCCTAAGATAGGCAAATTTATTTCATCAACATCATTTTATGTGTAAGAACGTCCGCTGAGTTTCATAATCGCGAACTTTCATATATGAATGATAGCCATTGTGAAATATTCTAACAGTCGGGAAGTTAAAATGGCAGTGAACGGGCGCTTTTCATGAATTCGTGGATAAAATGAAAAATTTTGTGGAAATTATTTTATTTAGAAAGTAAGAAAGTGCAAATTAGTTTTGTAAAGTTAGAAGTGTTCTAGTTTGTCTATATTTTGCTTAGAAAGTTTGTGTTGTATCTTGAAATATGTGCATCCATGCCGTAGAGGGGCCTGTCTGTTTGCCGAAAAGACCAGGTAAGAAAAGATACTGAAAATTTGCTTTTAATTTGTGTTAAGTATTCATTCTGTTGGCTGATAGAAATACTTTAAATATAATTTTGTGCACCGTAGTGGGATGATGCAAAAATTGATCACCTGAGTTATGTTTGTTGTAATTGTAAGATGCGGTCCTACGCTACATAAGCTTGCATGTAATGCATACATACATGCACATACATACATACACATGTACGTATTTAGGTACTTAATATGTGCATAGGCTTATAAAGTGCCTAATCACTGTCTCCCACTGGAACCCATCTATCTCTAAACAAAGAATGTCATTGAATAATGATCCATCTTATACTTGGACTCCAGGGACGGAAATATTTCGTTGCTTTTGTGTTAATAGTATTTAGTAGACACACGGAATTCGCACCCTCCTTTGTAATTCCTTAACCTTCTTGCCATAGAGGAAGTGCACTTTTTTCTAAATGAAGGATCTTAAATAACATTTCAATGCAATTGCATCTGTTAGGCCAAAAGCAACTGTTGAGGTTATGTTAATTGCTTGATGGCTGCAGGCATATACATACATACATAAATAAATGAGCTGAAGTTTTGTACAGCAGCACAAATTAAGTCATATTGTGGAGCACAAAGCAGTGAGAAGATAGATTTTCGACACCCTCAACTATTTTCAAAAAAAGATTCAATAAGAACAAAATAAGTGACGATTTTGTGTCTTATTCTATATCTTATTCAGGATCGTATTGTTTTAAAAGCGATCAGATTAAGATATATAATCGTATATTAAGAACATTTCTTAACTGTTAGTAAAACTGAAAAGAACGTATTGCTGCTATATGTTATACAATCACCGGGAGATTTAAAGCAATGAATTACAAATTATAAAGAATTGAATGTCTTTATTTGCTAAATAATCGTTCTTGTTCCTGTCCTCGAGCTCAAACGTGTAATAAGAACTTGATGAAGCACTATTATTTTAATATTTAAACTGCTATAACTTTTGAATGGGTCAATTAATTCTCAGTCGGCAACCGGTGATTAATATAATTTTTTCATTTCTATAAAAGCCGCCAGAAGAATAACTGATCTAATATATATAATTTCGGATTCTTCTAAATATATTTCTTCACATTATTTAACAAACGAATCAACCGGTTTTGCTCCGGTCAGCAAACCGGACGGGGGTTTTCAATGCGAATCGACATAGTCTGTGGAATCTATCGGAAAATGTAAGTTTAATAAAACTTCCTAACATAGTGACACCCTCTCAATTGTAGTTAGGAAAGCTTATCTGATGAAAACACCATTTATGCTAAACGGTGAAAAACCGATAATTTACCGATTTTTATCAAATATGCATTTCATATATATCGGTAAGTTATCGGTTTTTCACCGAATTTAACGAGAGGTCAAAAATATTTATAATATAAATAATGAATTGAGAGTTGTAATTATTTTCATTTTAAATGAAGAAAATATAAGAATTCTTTACATCATTCGGCAATTTTTCGTTATCAACTATTATTATAATATATTGGGAGACAAAGTGTACACAGAAAGGTAAAAAGATTTATCACTTTAATTATTTTGAAAAGTAAATTTTAACATGAATTCAATTGAGTAATCGAAAAATGAAAAAAAATTTTTTAAATTAGAATTTATATGCAAACAGCAAAATATAAACTGGAAAATATTGAAACGAAAACTTTTTCTCAATATAAATCGAGATTAATTAATAGGAAATTCGTTCTGAACGCTTAACTATTCCAACTCCTTCTTTACATATGAAGTTGCCACTTTTAAAATTTGGTTAAAGTGTATTCTTGGGGCCAAATTATCGCCTTCGATAACGAGGAAAATTTTTATATAATTTTATTTTTGAAATTTCAAACCATAACAAATGATTAAATTTGTTTCTTGACGTATTTCGCATAAAATCGCCTATTTTCGGGTTAGAAAAACAATGAATTAAAGATTAGTTGCATTATAAATATTTTTGTAAGAAGGAGAATGTATTTTGTTAAATTATGTTGTCATGTGAGTGCATTTTAACGTTGTTAATGTTTTCTTTTTTTTTCAATAAATATTTAACTGCTTCTTGTTTATGTTTGTTATATTTTTAACCTTTTCTTTTGTTTTGTTTGTTTAATTGTTAATAGATGATTTCTATTTGTCAAAGTTAAAAGTATGTCAAATAAAATTTTGCTAACTAAAATTTATGAATTAAATTCGTTTAATATTTGCAGCTAATGTATTTTGAAATTCTTATCTCTGTTCCATTGCGGTTATTATTTGTATTATTATTAGTTTTATTTTTATATTTTGTAATATTGAAAATTAATGAGTTCTATTTAAATAATTTTAATTGTGTTAGAACAGATTTTTATGTATGTGTGTGTTTTTTTTTAATGAAAATATTTACACTTTCTTTCTGTTTCTTTTTCTTTAACTTTCTTAATAATGAATGATTAAAACTAAATGCTTTAAAGTTAATTAGATAATGTACTCGTGTATGTATGTGAGTAGGTCGGTTTAGAAAATTTAACAACTCTTCATGAGAAGTTTAATAGTTTGTTATATTTTCCGAATAATGACGCACTTTGTGGTGATAGTTTCTGTCTTTTTGTTATAAACACAATTGCATATGACTTTAAAGTTAAACAAAATGTTTCAAATTTTTACAATAATTTTACAATTTTTAATAGGTTGAAGGATTTATTTATGTTTCAATTATATACAATTTTTCAAATTAAACTAAACATTATATTTTAACACTGTTAAAACAAGATTGAACTTTCTTTCTTCAAATGACTACGATATTGGATTCCGTTTTCACCGGAAGGATTTTTCTTGGCTGTTAATTTTGTTAAATTATGTGGCTCCGTAAAAGCGTATGTTTCTAAAAGTTTAATTTCTTTTTCAACGGCAAATTTTAAAAAAGCATTCAATTATTCCTGAGGTTGTAGTAGGATCGTAATGGAAATAACTTTGTTAACTATTTATTTATTATTGTGTAACCTTGAAGGCCTATTTCTTATAAGAGTTCTTTATTAGAAAAACTAAATATCAATGGCAACTTCTTTTATATAATAAAAAGTATCTTTCAAAAAAGTTTAAATACAAAAAATAATTTACATAAAAACTACATATAAAAGATGATTTAAATTTTGAACGAAACCCGAAACATTATATAAAAAATTTTGTATAGAAAAATTTATGAAAAAATTTACTTCTTAAGAAAGCATTTTTTATGTAAAGGGCACATTTTCATACAAGTACCTTAACAAAAATGTAACTCTTCATGAAAGTACATTTTCATAAAAATAGAAAAAAGAAGTTTTTCTTAAAATTACATTTTCATAGAAGGTTTTTTCCAAAAGGTTACCTTTTCATAAACCACCTTCTCATAAAAGTACCATTTAATATAATAGATTTTTTATTGGGGTATATTTTTATAAAATGTTTTATATTTCCTTTTACATAAAAGTAAAAGTACTTAATCAAAACGGTACCTTAGACCTTCTAAAGCAGCAACTTTTTCTGTAAATTTCTTTTAATTATTTCTTCATGGAAATTAAAAAAAAATGTTTAATAATAATTTTTAAAAATGCCAGAAATTCATTAGGTGCCTTACAGCTTTACACAAGCTGGCGGAACACTCACACATCCATATTATTTTTTGGGACTATTTCACATGAGGAAATTGTGGATAATGAAGAAAACAGGGGAGTTCTGCTTCAAGATGGACTATCTCTAAGGCCTTTAACGCTTTGACTAGGCCAAGATTGTACAGTAAATATATTTGCTTATTACATAAAGATAGGGTTCTGGCCCCCAGACTCAGCCCAAGAAGAATTGGTGGAGCCTAATTGCCATATTAACTGGAGCCTGTTCTTATGGATCTTAAGGATCTCTCCTATAATAAAATCATTTTCAGTTTCAATACTGATGAGGATCTGCTGTGATTCTATCTCACTCTTCTAAACAGCCGCTCATAGCAGAGTAGCCTTTAGCAGTCTTTCTGCGATACAAGAAGTAAGTCTCATGATTTTCATAAGGGGTGTATATAAAGCCACTCATATTATCCTTCGCATTATAATATACCCCTATTCTATTCCTTCATTAATTTTGGACTTAAGCGAGTAGGCTTATTTTGTTACTTCTATTATGCATTAAACACATTCATCACAGCAGGCTACTGACTACAATAACTGGAAATGCCGCTAGCGACAATTGTCGCTGTGTAGTTAGCTACCAAACTGGTTTGAAAACGACACGACCAAATCAATCATGATGAGTTATTGTGTGTAGTAAAAACGCTTTTATATTCTTTGTCAAATAAAATATATTTTTAAGTTCACAATAATTTAAATTATTTATATTTTACTGGCAACATTGGATTCGCTCATTGTCGCCACTAAAATAGAAATCAATTTCATATGACTAGAATCACAAAAGCAGCATGGACAACAGCCAGTAGCCGCGTTGTCCTGAATACAATCATTTTCATTTGCACACATATATTTGACAGACTGTAGTAGGTAGCCGGTGATAAAGTTGATAAGGAAATTTTCTTGTTTTAATAGTGTTAAATATAAATATAAATTTAAATATTTTAAATAAACTATACAACTACTCGTGTAAGAGTTTCTACATTTAGTTTTTTCAATATTTTAATGGCAGTAGGAGCGGTTTAATAGAAAGAATTTTCCGGCTTTAACATTTTTATTAATTTAATTTAATTTAATTTAATTTTTAACCTTATTTTAATGCGTTTTTATGTGCAAAAATATTATTATTTTATTTATATTTTTTGTTTATATATTAATTTCTACAATTATTCTGTTGTTAGTTTTTTCTAAACTATTAAATGCAGATGTGCTGTTGTTTAAGTTTAATTTCGTTTTATTTATCTTTTTTATTTTTTATTAATTTCTTTTATCAATTTTTTGTTTTATTGTAAATCTTAATTGCTATACTGATTTATTTAGCTTTTGTATTTTCTTTCTCTTTATTTAATTTATTTAAAACTAATTAAATTTTATTTCAATAATTATCATTTTTAATGAAAATGTTTTTATTTTCCTTTTTATATATATATTTTTTTTCATTAAATTAATTTAAATTTTACTTGCTACTATTTTTTCATACCGTAAAAACACTTTGAAGGCATTTTTTATATCAGACTCTTGCTTTTTTTTTAAATGTTGTTATTAAAATAATTTTTATTTTATAATAAATCTTTCAAGTGTGTTTCGTTTAATTTTGTGTTGTAAAATTATGACATTTTGCTGCATCAATTCTCCATAAAAATAAATTGTTAATTAAAATAGATTGTTTGTTAGTCCCGCTTTGCTAAGGAAAAATTTTTTCAATTCTATGATAATTTTTCACCCAAAATTTAGCCAAAGAAAAACTTAACTATTTTCATAATGCATTAAAACGAAACATCGTGCTGTTTTTGGAGGCCACAACTGCCTTTCGACGTACTTGAGAACAATTGTCTAGCCAAATTGAATACAAAAATACAATTGAATGATATTGAATCGGAGAGTTTTTCGATCTCTTCGGTAATATATTGAGCCACTCCCCTTCTCACTCAGCCGTAGAACAGCCACGCTTGAGACAGTCATTGCAACATTTCCCTTAGAGAAAATTCACCCCAATCTTCTTTAATTTTGTGGTAACAAAATTTTTCAAATCAAGCACAACCAGTAAAATCATCATTTTCATTGTCAGCTGAAAAATAATTTCTCTGGACGTTGACGTCGACCAATAGTTATAGAATAAGGGCGTGTATTTAATTTATTGTAATTATATTTCTTGCTTAAGGGATTTTAATTTAAACACTCGAAAACTATAAACTATATAAATAAAGTAAATGCCTGAAGATTGTGCATATATACGAGTATAGGCATTTGAAATTTATCTGATGTATAAGTAAAGTTGTTAAACGCATGAATTTAATAAAACGTTTGTTGAAATATATTTTATCTTTGGCTCATGTGGATGAATCCTTTCGATTCGCGTGTAAATATCGTCACTGTTCCTTTACGGAGAGTCAAGTGAAAATTTTATGCAGGCAAACCATTGCCTTTTCCAATACAACTCCATGTCATAGAGAGAAGCGTCTTCAACTAACTTTTAATTATGAAAAAGCACTAAAATCAGAAAATGGCTGGTAATTTTAACAAAAATCGATGCTTTAAAATGTTTAATATTGTCAAAAAACAAATAGATTTAAAAAAATCGTTTCGGAAAATATTTTTTGCGCTTTAATTCAAAGTGGCTTTCAAGCTAAAGATTGCAATATAATATTCAGAATGAACTAAAAAGGACCAACTCGTCAAGGAACAAGAGAGGATTAACAACAAGAGAAAAATGGCATTCTCGGAAGTTGCTATATTCCCATCATCAGGGAAACGAAGTTCTCGGAAGTCACTATATTCCCATCATTTTTGCTCTTTTATATTAATTAAGTGTATCAGCGATGTCTCAGGTGAATATTTTTATATAGAAAAATAAATTTTTTTAAATTAAATTGTAATTTGAAACGTTATGTTGATCTCTTTTCTAAAGAAGACTGCAACATTTTTTACACTATTTAACAGAAAATGGCAACACTCCGATATATTAAATTAATGAATTTATTAGAAATTAATCCAACATCACATACAAAAAGTTTTTTCTGTTTTAAAATTCCGCCAAACTGTCACTTCTTAAAAAAGAAGTAAAAAAATGTAACATGTTTTTCAGAAAAGAAAACACCATCAGTGTCACCGTCACTACGTAAAAAACATCAAGATCAATTTTAAAAGCCGCCAATTTAAATATTTTTTGCGTCAATGAGCCGAAAAAGCACTGAAAACGGTGCGAAAAGCATCGAGTTGACAAAGGGAAATAATTTATTTTCGCAATTAACTTTTTTTTTGTGAAAATTATTAGATAAAATGGAGTAGATTTTTTACAGCCGTTAGATGTGACCTCTCACTGTATTTCATTTTCATGCAACAACTGAAATTTTTGATATTTTACATGATTCTCTTTAAAGGAACAACATCTCGATATTTATATAATCAATTGATTTTTGTATGAAATGCGTTAATTAATTAAAAATTTGTATAAAAAATACCATGAGTAAGTGTAACAATTATTGAGAGGGGATGCGGCAGTATTCGTATGCATATGTATGTGTGTATTTGTAGGGGTGTGTATGTGTGTGTATGTGTGTGTGTGTGACAGAGAGACTTCTTGAAATCAATTTTACATTTTAGTCTTGTTTTACACATCGTTTATATAGGAAAAAAAATTTTTTACCATTTTGGACGTTCACTTTGTTTTGTTTTTTTAAATACTTGAACAAGTCAGCCTTAAGTTATGCTCTGTTTTTGAATTTTAATTGGTATTAAAAATATAAACACTTAATACGAGGGACTTATTCAGTCATAATAACAGGAATAGAAAATAAAGTGATTGCGGCAAGAAAAAATAATTAAATTAATAAAGAAATAAACAGTTTAATAAATAAAATTAATAAATTATTGAAAAAAAATAAAGGTACGCTTCAAGCAGAATTTGCTCGTTGTGTTAAATTAAAAACATTCAAGCGTTATATAATTCTCAATTGGTTTTGAAAGTTTTTGAAGGAATTTTTCTACTAATGATTTGTTGTAAGACCCAAAGAAATAAAATCATATAGACACAATTAAACCACAGCAGACAAATAAAATATCCATAATGAATTTAAAGACTTTCATTAATAAAACATACTCCAAGCGGAAAAGATTGAAGTAGAGTAACTAAGAAAGCATTAATATTTTTGGAGAAGGATCGATTGTTTCTCGAAGCATGCAAAACAAAATCCGAATGGAATTTATTGATAATGGGATAACAATTGCAGCAAGAATTAAAACCAGCGGATCAATAATTGAGTCATCAGCAGGTTGTTTCTGGCTTAATTGGGATTTAAACAAGCATATTTGCCTTCTTCTGACCATTCCAACCTTGAGGTTCCATTACCATTCCAGAAAGTTAGCTATTTGGCACGGTGTACATGCCGAAGGCGTCATCGCTCCATTTGCCTTAAAATTGGAGGAGACACCAAACGCCACTTAAGGCGTTCAACCATTATTTTATTGAAGCAAACGATCAATGATCGAACTATTTCAAGAAACAGGCCTGCCTATTGGCCCTCTCGTTGCTGTAAAATAACACCTTTGGGCTGGTGCCAAGGGCAGGCTGCAGGGACCCCTTCAATGTTGCTCAACATTTTGCACAAATTCGAACAAAGTTAACACCCAAAATCAATAAAAAATTATATCTCATTATGCCGAAATCATTTATTTGTTACGGCATTATTGTTTGAAAATAAAATTTTGCACAAGACCCCACTCGTTATATACGGTTCGCCACACTTTTGAAGTTGTAATTTTTTAGCTGTTAAATAACTCTGTTAACTGAATTTTATAAGCAACATACTGAATAAACATATTTTAAAAGCCTATGGCTGGTGCTAACCCAATAAAAGGGCCAAAAACGTTTGGCTTAAGAAACTTAATAATTAAATAAAAAAATTATTAGAACAAATAATCGATTTAATATAATTCTCGTACCGTTTTTTCATAATAAAATTTTTGTACAAATAGAAACTATTATTACGTTCAATTAAGCCACCTGATAAGGGGCAATAAACAAAAATGCACATGATTACTGATAATGACAGCGTAGTGGCTTTCGTAAACAGCTGTTTTGCTGTGTAAGTTGAATATATAAAACTGATGCATTAAAAAAACACTTTTCGAACAATTATCCTATAAAACTAAACATTTTGAAATGACTGTATTTTATATAAACTATTTTGTATTTTGAAAAAATTTTTCAATATGATCTCCAATTGAAATTTGTTTTTATTTACTGAAAACAAATAAATCCAACACAAGGAAGACCAGCTTTATTATTAAAATATCTGTTTACTTTCCTGTAAATGTATTCTGGTAACATAATTGTGTCCAAACATATATTAGCATATATTACAGACATGCTCGTGCATGCTTTTTTTTAGACTTATTTTCAATGTCGGCCGTTTTTCAGTTCTGATGGAAAGAAATTTAAGCGCATTGTTTGCAAAAAAACCCTGTTACATATTTTGTTGAAAATTGTTTGTTTTATTAAAAGGATTTTCTTGTAGGATTTTGTATGTTTTTTTTTTTGTTTGTTTCAGTTTAAAAGAAGCTTTGCAAAATATGTTTTATTTCATTTGTTTTCTTTCATTTTAAAGATGTATATATATATTTATAGATGATTAATAATTAACAATTACAAAAAGTAAAATAAAAACGCAGAAAAAAATACATATACTTTTTTTTTATATAAAAACAAAAAAACAATTGTTTAATCTACAAAAAATTATATATTAATTATAAAAAAATTATTTGGGATTTTTGTTTTTAAAAATTATGAACTAAAAAATGTTTATGTATATCTTTATTATAATTAAAATAGTTACAATAATAAAAGCTTAACAAATACAAGATTAAACTATAAAAAGTCCATAATTTTGTATAGTGTTGCATGTTTAATTTTTTAATAAAAAAAATTTGACTTAAAAGTTAATAAATTATTAATTAATTATACACGAAAAAATACACACATAGTAATAATAATAATAATAATAATAATAATAGTTATAAAAATAAGTAATTTTACTTATTGTGTTAAAAAATAAAAACAAAAACAATTTTTTGTTTAAATATTGTTTACACATAAAAATTAAAACCAAAAAAATATATTAAAAAAAAAACTTACAAATTATATAAGCAAACAAAGCAAGTTTATAAAACAAATTAAAAGGTGGGGTAACAAAAGGTGTTCGAAAAGGATTAAAGGGGCGTGGCAAGTGATAAAGATGGATGTAGCATTTGTTCTGTTTATATTAATTATTATTAAAAGGTCTAATAAAATATATCATTATGAATCATTTCCTCTCCGATTAAATGATTGAATTCGATGTTGTCAAATAGTTGGGACAGAATTCCAATGAATGATTTCATTTTGAGCACTCTTTGAGAAAACTTATAAGAAAAGAGCTGCTTGTGAAAACCTTATCGATGAAACAATTTAAAATCGAATATTTACAAAAAGTAGGCGGCTTAGCAAATCCAGGCATTGATTCTCTCGTATGTTAAGCTTTTGACATGAAGCATGAGACAAAATTGAAAAAGCTGAAGAAAGAATTACAAATTTTGTGAATTAAATAATTGTCAAATTTGTTTATTTTTATTGGAACCGGTGTTTCGCATTTTTCCATCTAATTTTGGTAACTTAAATAAAATTTAAGTTCTGTAATGAATGTTCCGAAGAATTTATTCCTTTAGTTCTAATTAATTGCGAAAAACTTAATGAAGGCATTAAATAGCTGATTTCATAAAGGAATTAAAGAAAATGTAGCGTGCGTCACAAAAAATTCCCTTTAAATTTTCATTAAACAGCTCGAATAATTAATCGATGAATTAAAAGATAGCAAATTATTTGATAAGTACGTTATGAGATAGAAACAATAGCTGCTATATATTAGGGGAAATGTAGCGTGCGTCACAAAATATTTCCATAATTTTCGATGAAGCAGCTGGAAGTATTGAATGAATTAAAAGATATCAAATTACTTGACAAGCACATGATCGTTTGTCATACGATAGAATCAATAGCTGGTTTCTATTAGGGAAAATATAGCGTGCGTCACAAAAGATTGCTTTGAAATTTTCATTAAACAGCTCGAAAAATTTAATAAATTAAAAGATAGCAAAATATTTCATAAGTACGTGATAGTTTGTTATGTGATAGAAACAATAGCTGCTATATATTACTGGAAATGTATCGTGCGTCACAAAATATTTCCATCATTTTCGATTAAGCAGCTTGAAGAATTTAATGAATTAAAAGATATAAAATTACTTGACAAGCACATGATAGTTTGTCATACGATAGAAGCAATAGCTGATTTCTATTAGGAAAAATGTACAGTGCGTCACAAAAGATTCCTTTCAAATTTTCAGTAAACAGATCGACAAATTTAATAAATTAAAAGATAGCAAAATATTTGATAAGTACGTGATAGTTTGTTATGTGATAGAAACAATAGCTGCTATATATTAGGGGAAATGTATCGTGCGTCACAAAATATTTCCATCATTTTCGATTAAGCAGCTTGAAGAATTTAATGAATTAAAAGATATAAAATTACTTGACAAGCACATGATCGTTTGTCATACGATAGAATCAATAGCTGGTTAATATTAGGGCAAATTTAGGGTGCGTCACAAAAGACTACCCTCAATTTCGATTAAGTAGCTTGAAGAATTTGATGAATTAAAGAATACTAAATTATTTAATAAGCACGTGACAGTTTGTTATGTGATAGAAATAATAGCTGATATATATTTGGGTAAATGTAGCGTGCGTCACAAAAGATTCTTCTCATTTTGAATTAAGCAGCTTGTAGAATTTAATGAATTACAGAACAGCAAATTATTTGATAATTTGTTAAGGGATTGAAACAATAGCTAATATATATTAGGGAAATGGTAGCGTGCGTCACAAAGGGCCCTGAAGTCTATGACATTTTTGCGTAATACAATTACGTAATACAATTACGAGATATTCTAACATTAAGAGTCGCAGGGAGTTGCTTTTTTTAAGGAGAGTGAAATCGTAAATCGATCGTTATTGTCTTCGGATCTAACATTTCTTTGCTCCACTGAGGGCACGAACAGGACACTTGATATCAAATACAAAACTATTTCCTGCATGTTAAGCAACAACTAAACAGTACAAAAACTAAATTCGTCTTTATCAGCTTGACGCGCTGACCCGAAATCATAAAAGTTATTCCAAAATTTCCAGCTAATTTCGTTACAAAGGATTATGAAAGGGAAGAGTTAATAGCTTAAATAAAAGAGAGGGAGAGAGAGAGAGAGAGGAATCTAATTATAAAAATGTTTATAAACAAAGTTTTCAGTCCTCAGGTAACAATGTTTCAAAAACAACAACAGTAACATTTGTGGCAGTATTTGTAGACCTGGAGGCGGTTTCAGAAGCCACCACTGACGCCGATGTTTTGTCGGCAGCATTATTTTGTATAACATTCATTTTCGCTAGTGTGGTGTTAGTGTTCGTGTTAGAGACATGTTTGAATATGTTGCCCACCACATTGTCAGCAGCAACATTTGTTGCTGCTGCCGGCAAAGAGGCCATATTTTTGTTGGCCTCCAATTTGTTGGATTTTGTTAGGAATTTATTTGATAATGAGTTGAGTGATGAGTTTTGTGCCAACATTTTTGTAGTTGTTGGCACGGCAGTCCTTAACAGCCCGCTGCTACTACTGCCGCTGCTGGCTGTTTGTAATGAAGATGCGCTGTTATTTGTCAAAGTTGTTGCAAATGTTAAAGGGGTGATCAGTGTGGTTGTTGTTGCTACTGCTGCTGCTGTTGCTGTCTGTGTCGACGACGTTTCTTCGGTTTGTGTTTGTGTTGTCACCAAATGGGGCTTAACAATGGGAATTTTTAAAGTTTGTGTGGCCATCGTTTGGGATTTTAAGTTTGTATTATTGTCACTGTTGTTGTTGTTGTTGTTGCTGCTGCTACTTATAGTGACATTGTTTATAATAGTGTTAGTATTAAAAAATTTTACTGTATTTGTTTCTAATAACTCTCTGCTGTTGCTAGTTGAAGCCGCCAGATTATTTGTATTTAATATACAACTACTGTTAGTTAAATTAGTATTTGCTTTAAGATTAGAACCTAAATAATTATTTGTAATGGTAGTGGTAGTTGCTGCTGCTGTTGATGTTGCTATTGAGGTTGTACAATTTGAAGAGGCAGTGTTTGATGCAATTGCTGTTGATGTGGCTGATGGTAGAATCGATGATGAGGATGTTACATTGGCAAAATTTAATTTCTTAAAAGGCAGCGTACACATTTTGCGCTGTACCTGAGGCACCACTAAAATATGTGGCTGTTGATGCATCTGCTGTTGTTGCTGCAATTGCTGCTGTTCCTGTTCAGCTGCTATTTCACCTAAAGTGGCCAAAGTAACTGCAGTCTTTAAAACTTGATCTGGTGTTCGTACGTGTAACGCTTTGGTTGAACCTAAAATACCCGATGGTAATGATGCTGACGCTGTAGATGATGATGCTGCAACATTCAAAGTTGCTGGACGTTTAGACATCAGTGCTGTTTGCAAAATTGAAGTATATGTTGTTGTCGTTGTTGGAGTACAAGTTCTTTTCTCTTCTGCCGTTTCTGGTTTTTCGTTTGGCTCCTCTGTGGTGTAGGTTCTTTTGTTTTCCTCCTTTAAATAGGCATAGTTTTTTGTTAAGCCTTCATTTGGCATTCTGGCTATTTGCTCTGCAGCAGCTGTCAAAGTTGCCAAAGTATTTGCTGCTCCCGTAAGTAGAGAAGTCTTTAAAATCGATGTTGGTTCCAACAACTGAGGCACTGGCTTAATGATTAACTCTTCCTGTTGGTCCACCTCCATATTTTGTTTTTGTTTTTCTTTGTCTTCTTGTGCCCACTCCTTTTCTGGCTCTTGTTGTTCTTCTATACCCTCCATATATTCTACATCTTGTTCGATTTTGATTTGTGGCAATTCAATAATTGGCAAACAATTTATTCTCTCTTTACAATTGTCGTTCAAATCCTGCCTGCTACTGCTGCTTTTGGCGCTCAAGCGTTCTTGTTCCTTTAATAAATTTGCTTCATGCGCTGTTGTTTTTATTGTTGTTGCTCTTGTCATATCGTAAGGCTGTTGCAGTTGTTTTTGTTGTTGCTGTTGTTGTTTCTCGGAAACTGTCAATAGACCACGTTGAAGCATTTGCTACCTTATGCTAGCGGAATTCAGGACAAAGGGAACGTAGAACATTTTGCTTTCCAATAAAAGACTAGCGGCAGCTTGGATCTGGAAATATAAAAAATAATTTAGACTTGGAATCACTCATAATTATTACCCCATATTCTGTTACTACATGTCGTAGTCGACGTCAAGACAATTTTTCACACA
Organism: Linnaemya vulpina; assembly: GCA_963675445.1. NCBI lineage: Eukaryota > Metazoa > Arthropoda > Insecta > Diptera > Tachinidae > Linnaemya > Linnaemya vulpina. The sequence goes on along the minus strand of OY776280.1, from coordinate 71,751,513 downwards.
TTTTCTTATTGAGTAGTCAGACTGTCAGCAGTATTCAAATGCTGGCCAATGCAACCATCCAAGTGTGCCATTTTTAATACTGTCTTGATATCGACGACGACAATTAGTTACAGAATAAGGGAGAACAATTAAGAGTGCTTAAAATCCCACATCAATAACAAACACTTTCAAATTCAAAATTCCAACAATTATTTTATAAAATTTCCAAAACGTCTTTCTTTTCGTGGACTCACCTCTGGTATATGGGACAGTAGTTCATTAAGGCGGGCTTGTGGATTTTGTGGTGAAGAATGTTGCAAGAAAGTACGCAACACTTGTATATAACGTTCCTGTATGCTCTCCAGTTCCACTTCTGCTGGAAAATATAAAACAAATAAATGTGCCTCATTCACGTCAATTATTTAATTTAGAAAATATCTCTGCTGCCGTGATTGAAACTCACCTTTATTCAAGAGTATATAGACTTTTAGACAGACATATTCTTCCATTTTTAACTTGATGCGCCGGAACATTATGGTTATTTGCGTCATTTTATCTACCATGTGACCCACATCTAATTTAAGCTGTTCCATGGCAATGGGTTGGCCCATTAGAGTGGTTAAGCACGTTTGCAAGGTCGATAGATGCGCATTGACTTCGGCCACAAATTCGGGATCTTCTTTGTGTACTAAGGCAGGATGTGTTGTTAAGTGAGGGGGTGATGTTGATGAAGCATGATTGTTGCTGTGATTATGTTGCGTGGGCGAAGAGGACGATGAGGAGGCAGAAGAGTTCGAAGAAGCTGAACTGCTGGCCGAGGTGGCCGAATGGGAGGATGATGAATGCCGTTTACCATGCAAAGCTTGATAGGCTGCTGTTGTTAGTATGAGAATTTCATGCCACTTATCGGTTAAGAGTTTCGTATGGATTTCGACAGGAATTTCCAAATAGAAGGGCAGTTTTTTTGTCCACGACACCAGCTTGTGGACAATGGAGTCGCCGATGTTGCACAGCTTTTCACTGATCTCCGATTTATCTTCGAGAAATTCGGAGAAATGTGGCAAGGTGGCGATGTCCTCCATGGCGTCACACTCTATAAGAGTTTGGATCATGGAGAGCGAGTGCTCGTAGGAGATCTGTCGATCTTTGGACGAACTAACAGCTGAATCGAGCCGGTGTCGCAAGTGCACAATCTCGCTAGGATTCGTGAGAGCAGTCTTAAGTATGGTACCATTTACCAAATGCGAGGGTATTTTCATAGCAGTCTCTTGGGGCGTCGTAGGTCTTTGTGAAGCTGTTGACGTCTGATGGGCCACGTGCTGTTGTGGTGGTGCTGAGGCGGCATGAAGATGTGATGTAGATTGAGACTGAGGACCGCCACCCACAGGACTGTGTAGTGGTCCTCCCGCTGCAGCATGCAGCTGATGATGGGGTGAGGGTAAATGTGGCGGTGGCTGTTGCGGCGGTCCCAGCGGTGGTTGCGACTGTGTGGCTTGCTGGTGATGTGGTGAATGCATAGTTTGTTGCTGTTCTTTGCTTAAGAACATCGGTTTCATTTCACCCAATAATTTGGTTTGTTGCTGATGAGCGGCTGCCGCTACAGCAGCGGCGAATTGCTGCTGTTGTTGTTGCAGTTGCTGCTGTTGTTGTTGGGGCATGAAGAGATGAGCCTGATGATGATGTGGTGACAATTGTGTCGGATGATGTTGCTGGTGCATTGGTGAATGTTGTTGCGGTGACTGTTGTTGTTGCTGCTGCTGTTGCTGTTGTTGTTTGCTCTTCTTGTGCTTCTTATATTTGACCTTGTAGAGATTATAAACCGCGCCGCTATTGCGACCGCCTGGCATGCGATCTTCCCGAACAGCTGCACGAAATTATAAAAAAGATGGAAAGGATTTGTGAGGGTCTTGTGTTGTAAACTTTATCTCTCGACAATGGCTTAGGGTGTCCGTGATCGAGAAAGTCATTAAAAAAGGATTTTTTGTGCCAAAATGTCTGATCAAAAACAAAAATACATTCTCTCAATATTTAGAGAGAAGGGATTTCCGCTTACCTTGCAACACCATGCCCTGCTCAATGCATTTCTTGAAACGACAATACTGACAACGATTCCGTTGGGCTTTGGTTATTTCACAGGTGCCATCTGCGACGCAAGTGTACACCCGTCTGTTTTGTACGGTGCGCTTAAAGAAACCTTTACATCTGAAAGTAAAATATAAAATTAAGATCCGTAAGGATTCGTTCGTGGTTCTCGAAACTTACCCTTCACACGTTATAATACCATAATGTAACCCTGTGGCCTTGTCTTCACAAATCATGCACACTAGGGGCTGTTCATCTTCATCGGTTGGCTCATGAGGATTATCTAGACTTCGACCGAGCCCTGTGGTATTGGAAGAACCACTACCCCAAGGCTGTTGGGCTGCGCTTAAGTTAAGAGCATGCAGCTGTCCTGGCGGTAATTGGGAATAGTCACCGGCCCATAATCGTTCCATGTTGAGGGCGTGGGGTGTACGAAAGGCATGCGGCGGTCTTGGGCGGTTATCTTGTATCCTTGTCTGTCCCAGCGATAGTAAAAGTTGAGCGGCTTCTTCGTTATTTTGCGGCGAAGGGCCCGGTGTATGTGTGGGCGTTAGAGATCCGGCAGAAGGCGACGAAGAAGATGTATTTAATGATGACTGTGACGAGTGATGTGGTTGAGATTGTAAGGACGAGGGCGGCGCTCCGCCCATTTGTTGATGTGAAACATGGTGTTGTTGCTGATGGTGATGTGAATTTGGTGACTGACTGGCTGAGCTAGCTGAAGTGGGAGGCGCCGCTGGTTCATAACCCCAAACCATAGTTCGCACTCCACAACTCTCACCCATAATAACGGTAGGGGTACCTCTGGGTGGCGTTTGGGAGGGGGTTTGCGGTGACAGCTGTGATGTTGAAGAGGCTGATGACGAAGAATGGTGCGGCGATGGCGATTGTCCGGGACCACCCGGTCGTATGTTGCCCATCGGTCCACCTATAACTTCAGGCTTTACACCATTGATGCGAGCATTCGATACCCAAACCATGCGCTGAGCAGCCGCAGCGGCTACTGCAGCGGCACTTGGCTGCATAAGTTGGGGCAAACCAGCTGCAGCAGCTGCTGCCGCCGCCACCTGTTGTTGAACCTCATTTTTGACCCGAAATAATAAAGTCGCATCCCGATTTGGGTGTCTCAAAGACTGCAGCGAGGCTGGGTGCATTAAGGCTTGAGCCATGTTACCCAAAGCCTGGGGTGGCAATTGTGGCGGCTGAGGTCCCTGTGGAGATTGTTGCTGGCTTGGCGGCTGTTGTTGCATAAAATGATGCGGTGAATGATGCCTTTGGGGACCATTGCCGCCGTTGCCGAAGTTGGGATTGTGATTTTGCATCGTGGGAGGTTCCTTTTTTATGCGCACATGCTGGCCCACATTTTGTTGCGGCTGCATCATGTGTTGCTGCGGTGACTTTGTGGACGAATGTCTAGAGCTGGGGGACATTGAAGCACTTGGTGACAACTCTCTTGTAGCAGGATTGTTTTGTCTGGACATGGCGGCCGCTTGTTGTAGAAGTTGCAACTGCTGCTGTTGCGTTAAATGTTGCATGGACTGCGTAAGTAAGTGGTGATGTTGAGGCGGCAACTGCAAATCGTGAGGAGGACTATTTTTGCGCAACTGCGGTTGCGTTAGCTGTTGGTGTAGGTGATGTGTTGTGACTATTGGCGGTGCGGGCGTTGGATTAGAATGTTGTTGCTGCTGATGATGATGGAACTGCTGTTGTTGTGTAGAGCTGGTGTAATGGCTGCTTGTGGATGTTGTATATAAAGGTGAGGACGCACTAGTGCTTGAAGCGCTAACGGTTGCGGAATATGGCGAATGTGGTGTTTGGGGAGTTAATTGTGGTTCAGACTTAATACGAGATGGTGTTACCAAAACTGTAACATGTTGTTGAGACTGTGTGAGTGTTTTACCACTCTGTTGCTGTTGCTGCTGCATTAATTGCTGCTGATGCTGCTGCTGCTGCTGCTGTTGTTGTTGATGATGATGGTAGGCCATCATGCGGGTGGGAGAAGCCAAAATGCGCTCCTCCTTAACCGAGCGTATAACACTCATATTACCGCTAGTGTTGCTGTTGTTGTTATTGTTGGCATTGCTACTACCACTTACTGGGCCAGATCCCGCGCCAGTGCTACTGCTTTGTGTTCCTATTCCCAATAGGCCATTGGACGACGTAATGGATGAGGAAGTTGTTGTCGAGGGTTTGTCATCCATTGAATCTGGTGAAGCTCTACAACTGCCGCCGCCATTACTTGTGCTGCTGCTGGCATTGCCATTGTTATGGGGCGGTGTAGGTGTGGCACGATTACTTGAGGGTGTCCGTCGTTCATTACTATCAGCCACAGCCATTTCCGTGTTAACAGGCGGCGAAGTTCTAACAGGCGCAGGCGGTGTCATCATCGTTGATGCTGCCGTTGACGTCATTACGCCACATGATGATGAATGAATTTCAGTCTGTTCTTGTTGCTGCAATTGTTGCAACTGTTCATTTGTAACCGCTACAGCGGCTGCCACAGCTTTTGCGGTAGCCATAACAACTTCAGCTGCTACTTGTGTGGTTGAACATGTGGCAGGTGTTGTTGTTGTAGTTAAAGCAGTGGTGGTTGTTAGTGTTACCAACGGTAAGGAGCTGGCCACATTTGTGCCACCACCTCCTCCTCCCACTCCACCTCCTCCACTATCACACATTTTTGGCGACATGGGTGCCAAGAGGTCCGGAGAAGAGGTCGAGGTATCCGCTACTGATTCACCATCACTGCTGCATCTTGAATCGATTTTGCGTCGTTTCAGTTTAAGATCCTGAAAAAGGCTCATTTTATCGAGCTCGCTGTAAGGGCCACGGCTCAGTGTCATAATTCCTGCAAAGCGAACAAATTTTTTATTGGAGTTATTAAAATCTCTTTTGTTTTCTGGGAAATTTGCGTATGGAAGTTGGGAAGATTTGGGGCCAAAAACTTTTTTTTCAATATGTTGCAGGTGTTTATTTTAAAGGTAAACTTTTTCCAAAATAACAATTTCAATGAGATGACACAATTTTTGCTATTGTCTTGACATGATGTTGGCAAATAGTTATAGAATAGGGAGGAATATTTTTAGTACTAGGGTTTGTTTAAACTTTTTTACTATTTTTTTTAATGACAGTTTTTTTTATTTATTTATTTGCTGACATGTTTTTTATTTCAAACCTAAGGGAAATTGGTGTTCTTATCAGCAGTGACAGACGGTGCAGTTGTAAGAAATTATAACACATTCCCACGGCGCCGTTTCGAGGTTACAATGAATTTAAAAAAAAAATTTCCTAAAATATTACGAAAACATCTTAATTTATAAAAATTACACATAAACCTTTGGCGCCTTTAACAACGATTTTTATTGCAATGGAATTCAAACAAAAACAACAGCAAATTTACATGATCATGTTGCATTTATTCAAAGTCATTTGCGCATGCTCTTTTACTTTGTACTCCTTAAACTCGTTGCGCAGTTGTGAACGCACACATCGTATCGAAGAATTCTCCATGAACGTTTCTTTTATGCTCGTTTAGTTTGAAAGAAGTTTAAAATTTGGGTCTTTCTCAGGTTGTTGAACTTTTCTATTGTTGTTTGTTGTTTGATCAAATTGATGGCTGACGACCACGCAAATGTTAACCCTGAGAGTTTTTTTGAAAACGTTTAAACTTCTTAACTGCTGTTTTGACGTCAAACTGAGCGAAGAATTTAGACACATAAACATGACATTAAAAAAAATTTAGGTTTCGATTTACAAGATATTTAGATTTGAATGAGCTTAACATTCATGAAGTGAAAGTATTACAGATTAATTGCTTTTACAAAAACTAGAAAATGATTTACTTGAAATGAATTTATAAACCCAAAGAATTGTACACTGCGCGCAAAACTGATAAGTCGGTTTATTTTTGAAGCTCTTCCGATGGTATTAAAAATAGCTTAACAACGCTAATGGCCAGTCTGTGGGCTTTGGAATAAGAAACGGAGTTTCTTTCGGCTATTTTTTTTTTTTTTTGCTGGCGCATTGAGAGCTAGTAAGCAAAGCCATGGCTGCAGTTATTGAGCGTTCTCTTCTCCATTAAAAACCAGGTAAAGAAATGAGTGTAGCATTGAAAGAAAAATTGCTGCTGTAACGTCAAGTATTGAAGAAGGCGCCGAAATGTTGACTTCAGTTTATTGGCCTTTGTGCTTCGCCTACATACTAGGGAAATTTCAAATTGGGATCTCGACTTACTTGCCTACAAAATAAAGATTGTGCCAGAATTAAAGTCAAACGATACCAATTTGCAACGTATTGTTGCGGATTGGGGTTTTTTGGAACTGCCCCACGATGTGAATTTTTATCAACAAATTGGGATCGCCAATGGCCTACATTAAGTTTGAAAGACCACGTTAGTAATCAAAACCGTTATATTTGGAGCGATAGGAAACTCGCTGATATATAAACAGCTCTCCCAGACGTAAATTTTGCTGGCAACCCATAAAACTTATCAATTCCTGTCCGATCTCTGAAAAAGCATAGTTAGGGAAGTGCATAGATATATAGACGGATCAGGGATAAAAGATGTGGTCCAGAGGCGGGTATAAGTCACTTCTTAATCGCTGTATGGAATGACACTTCTTACGAGTATCATCACAGACTTGGGAGACATCCGTTTGATATTCTCTGATACGAAAAACTCAAAGTGAAGCACACGTCTACCACAACCTCGCAAAAAAACACATGCCTACAGAATCTGTGGCGTAGTCTCATGCACAAGCGGAGAGAGTTACCATTTTAGATTTCCACAAAAAAAAAAAAAAAAAACTAATTAAATTTAAAAAAATCGAGTCATTTCGGACCAGTAAGAAAACCAGTGACCTGCTAAATTCATGGACACCTGTGAACGAAAAGGATTCCAACAACACCCTGACTTGTCTCATACCTGGAGAAACAAGCGCAGGCTCATTGGCTGCTAGTTGACAAGAGAGGCGAGTGATGCAAGAGGAGAAGGGAAAAGGGGATAGTCCCTTAATAGTCATGCCAGAATTGACCAGCATCAATATGCAGACATATTTATCGGAAAATGTAATATTAATTGCCTTAATCGAAGGACCATGTAACACGCTATTTATAATGGAAAAAAATTATTCCAACAATATATTTTTCTTGTATTATAATTTTAAGTACCCCTGCAGCTAAAAAAACACCCGTTATTTGCTGGAAAAAGAATCAAAACTAATAAGTTGCCGTATCACTTACAAGCGCAGGTATTATTTTAGTTATTTTTTTTTTATATCTGTTTCGTTGCTTTTTCAGCGTATTTATTTTTAGTTCTCTTAAGATGTTTTATGAAACTTGCAAAACTTTAAATTGTGTACGACCGAGTGAGTGCCTGTTTCAGCCATTAATGGTGTATCTGTTTAGAGGTCAACAGGAAACCAATAAATGCAAATATATTTCATATTAACTATTGTTTTTGTTTCTATTTTCTTCTAATTTGTTTAAAAAAAATTAATACACGCACAAATACACATACACACGTACATGTTGTTCTACAACTCTAATATTCTGATAGGAATTCGAGTTGCTGTACGATGAACTGAAATGTTAAATCTTATGCGGAAATATGTGTCACACAATTTATTGCAATTGTTATTTTGTTTTTCTAAAACTCGTGCAGGTAATTTCCATTTTGAAAATTATGCAGGTGCCTGAAGCATTCTGTTGTAGTTCGAAAGGAGTCCTTGGAAGGAAATTTTCCAAAAAAAAAAACCCTTATCAGTAAATATCGAATGCCATAACTTCCCCTCTGATTTTTCTGATCGCCCAGTTAACCAATAACTGGCAACATCACTACTTTGATTCCTTATCACCCTATATTTTTTATTGGCTAACTTGGCGATCAGTATGACCAGAGGGTAATTTGCCGCATTCGAAGTTTGTATATCAATTATACTGAAATTTCGATCATTATCGAAAGCCTCTGGTCATACTGTTCATCCTCTCAACTAATAAAAAAGGGTGATATAAGGAATCAAAGTAGTGGCCGTATTATCTGGACGATCAGTGTGACCAGAGGTCAAATTACGGCATTCAATAGATAGTGATCGAAGATTGTGTTTGAATTGTACGGAAATTCCGATAAAAAAAGGTTATAAAGATAATCTGGACGATCAGTGTGACCAGAGGGCAAATTCCAGCATTAAATAGATACCGATCGAGGTTTGTGTTTGAATTGTACGGAAATTTCGATCGTTATCGAAGGCTTCTGGTCATATTGATCGTCCCATCAACCAATAAAAAAAGGTGGGTGTATTATCTAGACGATCAGTGTGATCAGAGCATAATTTACGGCTTTCGGTACTGATCGAAGTATGTGTTTGAATTGTACTCGAATGCTTCTGATCATATTGATCATCCCGTCAACCAATAAAAAAAAAGATGATGTAAGGAATGAAATTATTGGACGGATAATAAAGACGATCAGTGTGAACGGAGGATAATTTACGGTATTCGATACCGATCGAAGTTTGTGTTTCAATTGTAGTGAAATTTCGATCGTTGTCAAATGCGGTTAATGTGGCCTGTGGTCATACTGATCGTCCAGTTAACCAATAAAAAAAAATAACACGGTGATATAAGGAACCAAAGCAGTGGGCTGATTTCCCTGACGATCACTATGACCAGAGGGCAAATTACGGCATGCAATAAATAGTGATCGAAGCTTGTGCTTGAATTGGCTAATAATCATACTGATCGTTTAGTTAACCAGGCTAGTATCTGCCCACTATGTCCGCCTGTGAAAAAGATATTTAAGATCTCCTTCGGATATACACGTGGTAGCTGTGCGAGAAATATTTTGTTTACCCTTTGCCGATATTTTTCTCCATTCCAACTTTTTTTTTTCCTTTTCATTCAATTTAAATAATCGTACACCTGGCAAATTTGTATGCAAATTTTTGTTTATTCAATAATTAAAGATTTTATTAGACCAGTTTTCTTTTGTATTTTGCCTGGCTGTTATTCTGCACATAAATTTAAAAGTGTTTATGCATGTCCACGATTTCAATCATAAAGAAAAAAAAAATAATAATTAATTTGAAAGAAAAAACAAAACATATTAGTAACACATACAACAACAAAATGAACACTCCAAATGATGTTTGAAATGGCCTTGACAGTGAGAATAAAATTAAATATATTTTTGCTATTTTAGCATTATAAATTTGTTTAGCTAAAACATGCCATAAATTTATATGCAACGGAAAAAAAGTTTGAAAACAAAAAACTATAATAATAAAACGAACATAATTGCAAAAACATGAGCAGAAAAATGGGCGCATGTCGAAAATTGTTTTTCAAAAGAATTTCTATTAAACATCTCGTTTTTCGGCTTATCTTAAGGCCTATCAGCTGTTAACTAGAAAAGTGGCAACCCGCCAAAGTTTTGTGCATTGGGAAATGTGAGGATTTCCTGGGGATCCGGGGTATAGAAACAGGAATAGTTCTTTCCTTCTAAAAGTGTTGTATTCGGTTGTGCTTTTTATTAACGCAGAAACGTTACTTTTATACAACCATAAAAAAGTTTCAATTGTCCAACCCTGGAATCTTTTTTTTTTTTTTGATTTTGAAAACCAATTTAATTGTTCCAAAAGTATCAAACAATAAAAAAATTTTAAAATATCAAAAACTAGTTTTAACTAGTCTCTTTTATAAATGACAAATAAATGTAAATTTTCCAGCTCTGGCACCGTATTTTGTGATTTTGTTGATTCTCCATGGCAATTTATGCCAGACCGAAATTTCATTGGGGGGCTTCGTAAACTCCACAGTAGTAGGCAGTACGCACAGGTGGTCATGGCTAAATTGAACTCTCAGAATATAATGTAATTTGTGGGGTAGCGTATTAACAAATAAAATCTTTATTATAGATGCTGGTGGTAATATTTTTTCATAAAAAAATTAAAAGGTTTAAATATCCAACCCTGTTTTTTGCCATTTATGATTTGTAATACCCATGAATTTCATTTCAAGATATTAAAAATATATATAATTTATAAAGAAAAATAATTGTTTTAGTTAGTTACAAAAAGAAAATACTGCAATTGTCCAACTCTGAAATTATATTTTTGATTATGTTTGATTTCTTATACTTATTTATTTATTTGTTAATATTTCTTTCTAAAATATTAAATGTGTTTCATCGGCAACTTCAAATTTGTAATAATTTTGTTTAGAAATTTTAAAATGTACCAAAAATAGTTACAATTTTCCAGCTCTGCAGCTGTATTTTTGGCTTGTTCGATTTCTAATATTAATTGATTTATAGAGAAAAAGGAAAACAAATATGTTTTAGTTGGTTACTGGTATCGATATTAAAAAATAAAATATTCAATTGTCCAACCCTGGAATGGTCCTTATGGCATATGATACCAATTTAATTCTTTTTGAAGCGTGAAAGAACAACAAAAAAGTCTAGAATTGTTTGTTTTTATATCAGAGAAATAAATTTCAATTTTCCAGCTCTGGAATCTTATTCTGTATTTTGCTGAAATCAAATTTCGGTTTATTTAGAAGTACTTCTAAAACATCAGTCCAAGAATGAAATCTATAACTCATCTTAAATCGTTGATCAGTCATTATTAAGTAAAAAGGAAAACAATTTTTCCAAATTAGAGAAACTTTTTTAGAAAAGAAACGTTAAAATTGAAAATTTCTTTGCAAAAAAAAATTAATAACTTAATTTTTTTTTAAATGGCCAACTTTTCGGAAACCCCTTTTTTGGCCAATAGTTTCCAAAATAAATTATTTCCGATATTAGAGAAACTTTTTTAAAAAAGAAACTTTAAAATTTAAAATTTCTTTGCGCAAAAAAAATCAGTTTCTTAAATATTTCTCGGAGAATTTAAACTATTTGCGATATTAGAGAAACTTTTTTAAAAAAAGAAACGTTTGCAAAAAAAAATCAGTCTTTTTAAAAATTCGTTTAGAAATTAAAAAATCTTTTGGCAGGAGTTTCCACTTGAAAACTCGGTTTTTTTTTTAAAAACTTGCTTATATATTTTTTTAAATTCTTTCGCTTGTGTATATGTCTCCGTGAGTATATTTAATCAAAACAAAAACACCCCTCTGGTCACCCTGTAGTAAATAATGAAATCATTCTTTTACTTTGCACTCCTACTTAACAGTTAAATGCCGGTCGAAGCACGTGGGGAGATGCATGTCAAAGTAGTTGCAAATTGAGATTTTATTTTATAATTTAAAAAAGTTTTATAAATTGTGATTAAAAAAAATAAAAATAAAATAAAAATGAAATTTATATACAAACATTTTACGAACGATCATGTTGACATTCAAACAGAAGTTTGCTTAACAGGAAAAAGAAGAGAAGGAAGAAGAAGAAAAATTAAAGTTTTAATTTATATTTTTTCACATCCACTCAAATGTGAAGTTTGTTAACCTTTTTCTTGTCAAAGTGTAAATATTTTCAAAGTGTGCGTCTCAACTCTAACCAGCTATTCAGCAATTTTGTTCGCAACATGTATCGCTTCATATGAAAATAACTGTTGTTTACCCAGTAACAAATTAACAAACAAAAAATAAAAACAACAACAACAACAACAACAACATTAAATAATTATGTAAATATGTAAAACAACTATAATGTTCGTGGTGTTAGCGAACAAACACGTGGCCGGTTGTGAAAGTCATTAAGCACGACTACAAAATGATAGCGGCCAATATTCCCCCTTCAAAAATATTACAGTGAAAATAATAACTCGCAGTTAAGTTAAAGTGGAATAAATTTGTTGTTGGAGAATTTTTTTTCCCACTCATATAGAAGACTGGGTGATCTGGTAAACTTCGTGTTTGTAAATTGAATAAATTTCGATCATTTACTCCCCTTCAAACAAATTATTTTGATGGAAAATTAGATTCTTAAGAGATCGCCTTGAAATGTCTTTACAACTGGAGTTCCTGTATTTATAGAGAAGGCAGAACCGATAGACTTAGTCTATATTTATGGAGAAGGTAGAAGAGATGTACTTAGTCTGTATTTATAAAGAAATCAGAATTGATGGGCTTTTATAGAGAAGGCAGAACAGGTGGACTTAGTCTATATTTATAGAGAAAGTAGAACAGATGGACTTAGTCTATATTTATAGAGAAGGTAGAACAGATGGACATAGTCTGTATTCAGAAAGAAGTCAGAATCGATGGGCTTTGTCTATATTTATAGAGAAGGCAGAATAGGTGGACTTAGTCTATATTTATAGAGAAAGTACAAGAGATGGACTTAGTCTATATTTATAGAGAAGGTAGAACAGATGGACTTAGTCTATATATATAGAGAAGGAAGAACAGGTGGACTTAGTCTATATTTATAGAGAAGGCAGAACAGGTGGACTTAGTCTATATATATAGAGAAGGTAGAACAGATGGACTTAGTCTATATTTACAGAGAAGGTAGAACAGATGGACTTAGTCTATATTTATAGAGAAGGCAGAACAGATGGTCCTGTATAATATTTGGCAACACTCATATCCAAAAGAGCGTATTAAAGAGTCCCTGGAACGAATGAGTGAAGGAAAGATATAGTCGAAGGACTGCTTGGGATATATCCATCGCCGATGGTACCCTACACATTGTGAATGTGTAGAAAATGACATCAGCTGAAGAGGAGCAGGAGGAGTAGTTGCTCACTTTTAGTTGGGCCTCTTCTAGTGAGTTAAGCCTCTGCTGGATCTTGTGCTTAAAGGAATGCACAAACGTTTGTCAAGCAGAAATAACTGAACCGATCATGACTTTGAATTATCGGCGGATGATTGTAATGGGTGTTTTTTTTTTGTGGAGTTATAAAATTTTAAAGTCCAAAAAAAATGAATTTCTTAAATTGACACAAAATTTGATTTATTCAAACGCTAATTGTCTGGCATTATAGTATAAATATGACCTCCGATATATGGCCGCCATCCGCTGGGCCTAATTTTTGATGAGCCATATATTGGCCATAATGCGGCGAAAGTTCTTTTCCAAGTGGTCAATCGTTCCCAGCTTATTGGTGTAGACTAGCTACTTCACACATACCCACAGGAGATAGATAATCTAGCGGCGTTAAATCACACAATCTTGGAGATCACTTCATGGGTCCATAAAGTGAAGTTGTGTGGTTACCAAAATTGTTCCTTCAATAAATCAATTGCGCGCACGAGCTGCATTACAAGCTACGCCGTCTTGTTGAAGTCACATCCCCTGCACATTATAATTGAGCAATTGATGAAGGAAAAAGTCAGGAATCATGGCTCCATAGCAGCCACCATTGACTGTAACATTCGGACCAGTATCGTTTTTAGAGAAGGACGGACCACTGATTCCACCAGGCCATGAAGGGCACCGAACAGCCAGTCAGTCTTTTTCTGGATGTAACGATGCCTCGAGGATTATCATCCCTCCAAATACGGCAGTTTTAATTATTGACTGACGTATCTATTCTGAAAAAAAATGCGCTTCAAAGCTGAACAAAATCCGCGCGTTACATATATCGAACAGAACCATGATTTTCAAAATGAATTTGCACAATTTGGAGGCGTTTTGCAACCGTCAGTCTATTTCATGTTGAAATGCCAAATCAAAACTAAACATGAATCATATAAACAGCTGAATCAAACAAACAGCTGGCCGCCAGTGAAAGTTAAAGTGTTGCCAACTTAAAGGTTTATGACCAGTGCTCGAAACCTTTAGAAGTGTAACTCCGCTAATGAGGCAACTCTGATTTGAGTTAAAGAATTTGTCGGCATAGCGGAAAGTGAAACAGAAGATTAAATTGCAAAACAAGGTTACTTTCTGACGCTTTACGGGCCAGAGTCTTTGTTGATTGAACTGCAAACACCTGGAATGATGGCCAGAGATTAAAATAGGGGAAGAATCCCATACGCAAAGCTTGGGTAGAGAATCTAAGAAAGATGACAAGACAGAGGCGCGTATTTCTTCTTGAACTTCAGGGTTTCGTTTACCTCAAGCGCGAGTGCCAACCTCTTTATTGACTCCTATTAGGAAAGTTGCACTGAGCTGAAGTTAATTCAGAAGCCGAATTGTGTTAATCAATATCGATCCTATTTAATATCAATACAATTTAATAATAAATTTCGATCAGTATCGAATGCCCTAATTTGTTCCCAGAGTTCTATGCCACAATGGATCCACTAGGTGTGAAAGTCCGGGTCACTGAAACCAATAATTCTCTTCAATAATCTTTCTCAACATTGAGGCTGTAGCAACAATATTTTTCCATTACCCAGTGTTGCTTTAAAAAACTGTTTGGTTGCCAGGACCATAAGAAAAGTGTGGAATTATTTAATTGTTGTTGCTGTTGGGCTACAACCAAGTCAGGTTTATAGAAACCTGCAGGCGATAGCTTCTTCCTTTATAATTGTTAAGGCGAGCTTCATCTTCCCCTGTTTTGGACTTGTATTAGGAGAGCTACAAAGAACTCAAGTTAACTCGGAACTGTATGGCACAAAAGAACCATCAGATGTGAAAGTCCTTAAGTTACTGAAACCAATAATTTTCTTCATAAATCGCTCTCAACGTAGAGGCTGCAGCAACAATATTTTAGTGTTGCCCACTGTTGCTGTAGAAACTGTTGGTTCGCAGGACCACAAGGAAAGTACAAAATTATTCAATTATTGTTGCTGTTTAGCTGAAACACTCCCAGGATTATCGAAACCTACTGGCGATTGGTTCAGAGGCCCTTTCTAATTGTCTAGGATGTATTGAAAAAAATTATCCGATTTTCAGGATTATAATTAGCGAGACTGCACGCATTCCACCCAAAATTGTTGGCTGGTTATTTAAGAATATTTAAACAAAGATTTATCAAAATGTTTGCGTTGTTTTTGTCTAGCATTTTTTTGTTGGTCGATTTCTTTAAATGTAGTTATTGTGTTTTTTTTTCATACTCCCTCTCCTGCCTGCCCTACCTTTTCTAACATTCTCTCACAAATATTTTCGTTTACTTTTACTCGTCAACAGTGTTTCATTTATAGAAAACAAGAACAAAAAAAAAAAGAACGAAACAGTTTAATGTTAAGTGGCATAAGTTGCGTGTGTATAACTGCCACTGACTGACAGTGTGTGTGTAAAAGTATCTGCGTCTAAATGTTTGCGAGCAGATTTGAAAAAAATAAACGAAAAATAAAAAAAGCTATTTGACCCATTTTCATTATCAAGCATAAGATTAATTCTAAACAATACAAAACGTAACAGAATTAATTTAGAATAAAAAAACGAACAACAACAACAACAACAACCATATTAATATGTATATAATAAATAATTTTTATTGACACACTCGGAGATACAACAAAAATGTGCTGGTTTTATAAGACACATGTTTGGTAACGAAAAAGACAACAAAAATTCATCATCATGTTGTTGTCGTTGTTGTTATTGTTGCAACTGTAATCAAGTTATTTTATTTTTATTTTTATTATGGTGGTCGTGTAGTTGCTGCGTTTTATAATAAAATGCGTGAGTGAGTGACTTATTTAGAATTTATTTAAATCATATTGTGCATTTACAGTAGCGATCAAAACAATACGAACTATTGATAGGTTTCTTCAATAATATTTCTCAGCATTGACGCTGCAGCAACAATATTTTTGTGTTGCCTACTGTTGTTTTAGAAACTGCTGGTTCGAAGGACCATAAGGAATGTGTGAAATTATTCAATTGTTATTGCTGTTTGGCTGCAATACTCCCACGATTATGGAAACCTGGTGGGGATTGCTTCAGAGGTCCTTTCTAATTGTCTAGAATATATTAAAAAAGATTAGCCGATTGTTTTCAGGAATACAATTTTTTAAGTACAATCACAGGGTCCTTATCGTGGGTAGAACGCAATTGTTGGAAAAGTTTAATAAATAAATACAAAGTCCTCGCCTGGCAGCATCGCTACCTCTTCTTTATATTCTGTATTTCAGAACGAAGGCAAGCAATTACCACGGAAGTACGATTGTTAATAATATTGAGATATTAATATTGTTAATAATTTAAAAAAAAAAACAACAACAACGTGAATGCTAGAAACTACAATGTTACAGAACTTTGTGGTATTTTTAATTTTTGAATTCGCCTGTGAGTACGGAGTCCAACTTCGGTACTTAAAAGAAATCATAGAGCGGAATGAATGTCTCTTCAGAATTTTTATAACAAAAAAAAAAAAAACCTATTTTGAAAATATGTTTTCAGTTGGGCAAGTTTTCAACGCCACTGTACACGTTTTGTATTAAATGTTTGCATAAGTGTTTTACTTTTTAGAAACTTTTTGATAACAAAAATTCTATTTGTAATCGTTGTTGTTGCTGTTGTTGTTATTGTTGTTGTTTGTTATGATGTTGCTTTTAATGTGCATGTTGATGGGGGCAGCATTTTCTCAGCATAAATTTTTCTAAGTATAACAGTTAATCCCAGGGGTGGATATATAAAAATTTGAAACGAAAACTTTTCAATTGAAATTTTAGCTGAAACCGATACACAAAAAAAAATAATTGAATGGTGAAAAGAAATTTTATAGAAAAGTTAGAAGCATTTACCAGAGATGGAAAAATGTTACACTTAAATATTTTTTAAAGTTTTTTAATGATTGAAGAAAAATTATAGGGTGTTTTTTATAGAGTGATACAACTTTGAGTTGGCATCACTGCTTTATTTGATCACCCATTTAACAGCTGATAGCTGCTTTTTGTTTAGTTTGCTTTGACATTTCATTATGAATCGACTTACACCAGAGCAATGCGTGCAAATTGTGGAAATTTTTAATCAAAATAATGGTTTTGTTCGTCAAACTTATCGTGCACTTCGTCCATTCAAAATTTTATTTTCCGATGAAGCCCATTTTTGGTTTAATGGGTACGTAAATAAACAGAAAATTACATCCACAGAAAATTACTGTTTGGTCCGCTTTATGGGCTGGCGGAGTCATTGGCCCATATCTCTTCAAAAACGATGATGGTCAGAATGTTATTTTTTGTTAAAATTGGTGGTCCAGATTGCGCTTTGTACGCGCTTTTTTCTTTTGATTAAAGTTTTGGCAAAAAATATATTTCATTAAATAACTGCATATTTATTCTGGTTTTTTTTTAAACTTTTTTTTATGTTTTCAAAATCAATCAATTCACAATAGTTCATTCAAACTGGCTATTTGGATATTTTGAGAAGCATATAATTTTCTTACAAACAAAATCATACTTCCAGCTTAGCTTTTTTGTAATTTCAATTCACATAATAATTATATGGATGTTTCCATCTCTGCCAATATTGCCAACATAGTGCTTTTTATGTATTATGACTAACTATTCGATTCTTGTTAAGTTTGTAGTGAACAAAAATGTTGGCTTTTTATTTCTATTTATACAAAATCGTTTCACTGTTGCTTTTGATTGCCCAATTTTAATGATTTGAAAATTAGGTAAAGTAAAGAATAGTAAAAACAAGGAAATAAAATTAATTATTATCTTCAAGTTAAAAAATAAATACGCAATTTAAATAGTTTGTTAAACAAATTTTTAAATTGTGTAATAAATGAGATGCAGCGCTTTAAGTGGAGCACATTTTTTAACTTGCCATAATAACAAACTGGAGGCAGGTGTTTAAAAAAAAAACTTCTCTATAAAAAAATTTTTTTGTAAATAACTCTTTTAAAACAAAGAAAAACTGGAGGATGCAAACAGACAAGCACTAAAATTACAGCATATTCCGGAAAAGCGCGGAACGAGTGTGTGAACAATTAACAATTATCGGTCAGTAGTATTAACGCTGCGTCTATTTTCTCAAAGATGATTTTTTAATCCGAGCGAGAAAGATTAAATATCAACCAGTTATAATGCCAGGCAGTTGGGCTTCAGCAAACGAACCGGCATGATTAAACATGTGCATGATTAAACACTGCATGATGAAACATGTGCCGGCATGCTAATTCCTGCTTACCGTCAGTGGCTTGTACTACTTTGTGGGGCTACACGTAATCTTAATAACCCAGAGAAGAACGATTCTGAGACAAGAATCTTCATGAACGATCGAGGGCGTTTTCATAAAAAAAAAATTATAAATAATCTTCATTTATGGGGTGCCGAAAAACAAGGCTTAATGCCAGTATTGCAGGTCGTATTTTTCCCACTGTGCCATCAGTCGCAGGCCAACAAGGTCTGGACAATCCCAGCCGTTATAGCGAATATTCGGCAGGAAAGCGAACAATTGTCAGAGGAAACAGTGTGGACAGTCTTTAGAATGTGTAAAGGCTGATACACTGTTCAACATTTCGCACGAAATGCAAAAAAAAATTTTATACACGAAAGCTTTTTAGAAATATAAATGAAATAATTTAACTGAAGCTGTACTCCGGGTACGAAATAATCAATATTTCTAAAATGATAAACCTTATTATGGTTGTCGTAGTCGTGACGAAACCGATCGAATGTAGCAATTGGCGTTTTTTGCTTTCAAATTCGACAATCTGTAATAGATTAAGGAAAAATTCTACTTTTTGTCATGAATCTTTTTTGCTTGGGGGCGAAAACCATACGAAATCAATATGGCAACATGTTTTTTTCCAGAAAAAAGTTTCTAGCAACATTTATTATTTTCTACTGCGATGCAACATGAAAGACGAAGACATTTGGGTTGTGTTTATACATCGAAAACAAAGTTGCCAACATTCGAGAGACTTTTTCGCATGAAAAAATCAATGTTGCTCAACAATGTTGCAAACATTCAAGTGATAAATGCGGTCAAAGATAAAAATCGCGAGATCTTTTTACGTGACAAAATCAATGTTGCTCAACAATTTTTGCTAAACAATGTTGGAGACATTCAAGTGATAAATACGATCATAGAGAAAAATCGTTAGATTTTTTCGCATGAAAAAAATCAATGTTGCTTAACAATTATCGTAAAACAATGTTGCGGTCAAAGATAAGAATCGCGAGACCTTTTCTCACGAAGAAATCAGTGTTGCCTTACAATTTTTGTAAACAATGTTGCAGACATTCAAGTAATAAATGCGGCCAAAGATAAAAAACGCGAGATTTTTCGCATGACCAAATTAATGTTGTTCAACAATTTTGACAAAACAATGTTGCAGACATTCAAGTAATAAATGCGGTCGAAGATAAAAATCAATTTTGCTTCTCAATTATTGTAAAACAATGTTGCATAATAGATGCGATCAAAGATAAAAATCACGAGACTTTTGCGCATAAAAACACGAATGTTGCTCAACAATTATCGCAAAACAATGTTGCAGGTATTCCAGCAAAACCACCAGTAACATGCTGGCCTTTAAATCTGAACTAAAACTTTAATTAATGTGAAAAAATTATTAAGAAAAAATAAGTTCATATTCGGCGCATTATCTATTAGAAATGCCTAAATTAATTAACTCTATTCGATCAGCTGTTCAGGCCTAGCGCAACATGTTGACTGTAGAGAACACAACAAGCGTGTGATTTGAAATATGTATAACAGCGAAACTCCGCAACTGAGCGAAACTTCTCAACTCTACGTTGGTAAGGCGCCAATGTCTCGACTTATGAATGCGGTCTTTGTGTTTACTAGTTAAGCTGAATATTATTGCAACATGTTTCAGAAATCTGGCAACATGTTTTTGTAGCTTTAATTTATTAAAAAATGTTATAACAAAAATTAAATTA
Organism: Linnaemya vulpina; assembly: GCA_963675445.1. Classification (NCBI taxonomy): domain Eukaryota; kingdom Metazoa; phylum Arthropoda; class Insecta; order Diptera; family Tachinidae; genus Linnaemya; species Linnaemya vulpina. Next base: position 71,731,764 of record OY776280.1, on the reverse strand, counting down.
AATGGAAAAATATAGAAATTTATAAAACTTTGTTAACATGTTGGTCAACATTTGTTTCTCAACATGTTCTTTTTTTATTAAATAAGTTTACCTTAAAATACCGAACGTTAATGAAATATAATTCGTGAATAGACTTAAAAACTAATTTTAATTAATAACAAATTAAACACAATTTACCTATTGATGTCATAATTTTGATGTACGTGTTGGGGCGGTTGGGTTGGGTGTTGGGGTAAAGATGGTTGGTTAAAAAAAATTTTGTTGCAAAATTTCAATTAAAAACAAGTTGATAATAATTTTCAATTAAAATTTTCGTTAAAAAGAAATAAAAACCAAATGACATGGTGAAGTACGGGAAGTACGCCAATTTTGTGTTTTTTGATAGACAGAGATTTAAAAAATTTTGTTTGTTTGTTTTCCAGCCAATTTTTTTTTTCAAAAACCAATAAACATGTTGGGAAGACAGTTTGATTTTTTGGTTTTTTAAATTTTGATTTATTTATATTTTCATTTGTGTTTGTTTTTTCTTAAATTTTTATATTTTCAGGTAAATTGCGTTTTTGAGCTAAAACAAAGTGATTTAATTTCTAAAAGGAGATTTTAAGAATTAATAGGAGTAGAGTTTGGTGGGGGGGGGGGGGTATTTTGAAAAGAGTGTTTTTTTAAAGGGTTAGATTCAAATACTAACGACATAATGATGGCTTTAAACGCGTTGCCTTTTTGCGATAATAACAATTGTAATTGTTGTAGTGTATGTTATTGTTGTTATTGCATTTTGTACACTTTATTGTGGTGGCATTAAGCGAAGAACAAGTAGAAGTGGAAGAAGAAGTTGTTGTTGGCGCTGATATTGTTTGTGTTGTTGTGGGTATGGGAATTTTGGTAAAATAATCAAAACTGTGCACGTTTTCATAGTCCAACTCAGTTTTGTACGAGTCCGTTTCGTGTGTACAACTACAATTGGAGGTATTAAAGGACGAGGGTAGAGTGTTTATATTACCGTTGCCATTTGGTGTACATTTCTTTAAGAGTGTTTTATTGAGAGGCGTTTTAATAATACAGGCTACAGTATTTAGGCTACTGCCATCGTCCTCTTCATCGTCTGGGTCCCGGTCCCGGTCCCGGTCTCGGTCCTCTTCATCATTATTATTATGCCGCTGGTGTTCGTTGAGCACATCCTTTTGCTCTTTTTCTTTTTCATTATCCTCATGTTGCTGATGATGTTTTAAATGTTCGCCATTAGTTTCCTTTGCATCGTGTACATAATGTTGGCCATTTTGTTTGACAGCTGCTCCAGCTTGTCCAGCTGGCGGCTTGTCCAAGGATGAGTCTTTGGTTTTAAGGAAAATATCATGGTGTTTTAAATCACAAGTGTTAGCGGCGATTTCATTAGAGCTTTTTGCAGTGTGCTCCAGATTAAGGCTTGAATTGTTGTTGTTATTGTTATTGTTGTTGTTATTGTTATTGTTATTATTATTACTCGTATTTTTTGTTAATTCAATGGCCGTTAATTGCTGCTGCTGCTGCTGCTCCACACTCATTTGGATGTTTTATTTATTTTAAGAGAAAAGTCTTGTCTAGTTGTTTAGTAACGGTTTAATTTTGCTTAGCGACATGTTGCTAACAATTAAGGCAACATGCTGCTTTATATAAATAATGTTTTTTTTTCTTTCAATACCAACTTTATTTTGTAGCTTTTATTTAATGCTTTTATAATAATTAAAATGTTGTGTTTTGTGGCAACATGTTGCTAATGGCGAATTGTTATTTCCCCTCCATTTATTTTATGTTGCTTAATTTTTGTTCCATATTTTTTTGAAATATTTTCTTGTGCTTTTTTTTCTAAATATGTTTAGCTTTTTGCTATTTTATATTAAAATATAAAAGTTTTGTTGTCTGAAATGTTTATAAACATTTTGGTAACATGTTGCTGTTATTGCTTATTAATATTTGCAAGTATTTTTTTTACTAATTTCTTTTTAAATAGAAATTTTTTCGGGGAATATTGCTGCCTTTTAAATTAATGGTATACATGCTGCTGCAACATGTTGCGTGCTGGTCTCTTTTGTTGGATGAGGACTTTGCTTAAAATTTTTTTAAAATTTTTGTATCGAATACAGTTTCATATTCTCAATAGTTTTTTTCACTAATAAAATATGATTAATTTAAAAATATAAATATTTTTAAAGGTTTTTTTTATTATTTCATATCAAGTGTTTTAATTTGTTTTTTTTTTTTGTTTGAGTTTATTATTTGATATTCGATTGTTTCAATTTATTTACTTTTTCTCGTGAATTGTATTTAAATATTTAAAATCTTATTACTGAAATATTTCTTTTTTTGTTAAAAAGCTTGAAATATTGAAATATTTATTTTTTGTTAAAAATGTTTGTTAATATTTATGGGGATTTCATTTCAGTTAATAATTATTTATAAATGCTCTGCCGCAATAATTATTAATTTTCATGTTTATTTAATTGTAATTCGTTTACCCTTTTTCTTTTCAGTTCACTACATCCTGCTGTTCAAATATACATCAGCTGCAGGTAAGTGCGTTAGACAAGTTTCTAGTTCAAGTAGCATCCGACATGTTTATAAACATTGTTGCCGAGATATTTTTTTTTTAACTTTTTGTTGATTAAGTTCCAACAGATTTGTTCTTAAAATGCGAACGGTCATTATGAAATTTTTGGGCAGTTCAAAAGCTTCCCAATTGTTTGGATTCATATGTTGCGTGCTACATCGTTTATTATTATTATTTTTCTTTTTAATGAGTTCTTAATGCAGTCATGAGAATAATTGTTTATATATTTAATTTTGCAGACGGTATTCTGTATTAGTATTTGCCTAGATATTTCGCTTTTTCATTGCTGTGCCTCATGTTGTATGAAGCAACATTGTTTATATACATTTTAACGTGTTGAAATGTTGCTAAATGTTATTTATTTTGAATGCAGTCTTAAACGCTTGTTTTTAGCAACATGTTGCTTTGAATTATGATTTTAAATTTAAAGTATTAATAATTTACTTTAAGTGCGCAATTAAATATACTCGTATGAGCCAAACAATGGTAATTTGGCAGTGAATTGTTGATATAAATTGAGAGCTTATAATGTTTTTATAATGTTTTTATTCAAACACTTATTTGTATTTATTAAGGCAGTAGTTAATTCTTATTATTGGATATAGTTTTTGTTTATAATAAAAAAATTTTTTGTATATAAAAATGCTTATCAAAACATGTATACAAAACGTTTATTTAATATATATATGTATATATATTTTGTTGTCGGTTCTAAATACGTTATATAAATGCACTTGTGTTTTGCAGATCATTTATTTTTAATTGATTTGTTGTTGTTTTTATTAACATTTTTTATGTACATAAATATTTCCAAATGAGTGTGTGAGAACTTTATTATTTCAAATAATATTTTGTTGCTCTCTTCAAATGTTGAGACTCAATGTTTAGACACTTTGCCGTGTTGCTTTCTTTCTGAACTTTTAAATATTGTTGTTAGTTGATCAGAATTCAAGTCTTTGTTAAGGGACGGAATATATATATAATTTTTAATATATAATTATTATTTTTGATATAAAATTTTCATCGTTAGCAAAAATGCGTAATTCAATTCTATAAGTTTTTAAACTTTAATATATTTTAAGAGTATTTGAAAGAAGTTCCTATTAACACGGGAAAAAAGGCGAAACTTAATTTCAAACTTTGTTTTATATAAAAATGTCTCATTATTGATTTTCATTTAATCTCGATGCTTCATGATAATTTAAATAATCCATCTTTAAGCTTGAGTTTATTTAATATAAACATTTCTCAATATTTCGCCACGACTTCTTTTTATATAAAATTCAAAATAATTAAAAGCAAAAGACGTTGCAAAATTTTTAAAGTATAAAAACATTTAAAAAAAATTTTATACCAAAAAATCTATAACAAAAATGTTTATACAAAAAATTCTATAACAAAAATTTTTATACGAAAAAATTTATGATAAAAATTTTTCTACAAAATAATTTATAATACAAATTTTTATACCAAAAATTTTATAATAAAAATTTTTATACGAAAAAATGTTTATATAAAAAGTTTTTCAATATACAAAAATATTTAAAGTTTTTAAAATTTTTGTTAATTTTTCCATTTTATTTTATGGAGCAATTTTCAGTTCATTTATTTCTTATTTAATACAACGGAAACGCATTAAAAGATAAATTGTTATTGTGAATTGTGGCCAGTGAAAATTGAACTAAGAGCAACATGTTGCTGGATACAATGTTGCTTAGATTTATTAACAATTTATTGAAACGTTTGTCTTAGAAAAATTAAATTTAAATTAAAGCCAATTTTTTGCAATAAAACTAAATTTGAAATTAATTTAAAATGTTAAACTTTTGATCGGGTATTATGAAATCGTCAGTCGTGGAATGTCGTTCGAAGCTTTCAAAAGTTTTTCTTTTTTCTAATGAAGTACTAGTGTGTCGTTGCATGTTGTTCCCAAGCGCTGGCTTTTATAAAACAAATTAATATGTTTTGCAACTACATAGTTTTCCATCCCTGTATGTATCAGCTGTTTAGATGAGATGAGATCCATACAGATACATACAGATCAGCTGTTTAGATGAGAATACAGCTGATTTATCAACAATTTGGCAGAAGACAAATCGTATTCTAATACGATCAATTCTAAAACTTCTTAAACTTTTCATAAAACCCACGATAAATTTTCGGTTTTTAAAGGGCCTAAAATAAATCAAATTCAACGAGTTTCCGTTGCATTTAAATCGCTGTTTATGTTATTCAATTAATTATTGTCTTTTTTTTAATTGTGTTTCATTGCATTTGTTTTGGTTATTTAATTATTAATTTTACTGCTGGAAGTCCTTTAATTTTAACGACTTTTTATTTTATTCAACTCGGTTTTTAGGCGTGATAGCTGTTCCTCCGTCTATGTCTGTATTTTCAGATCGATGGCTTAAAATTAGTAAAAGAACTATTTTCGTACAGTCAATTTGTTTTATAAGCAGTTTATAAGTACAACAAAAATATGTTTATGAATAAGGACTTTAAAATATAAATTTGCAAGAATAACACACAACATAATTAACTATGCAGGCGCGCATCATAATTGTTTGTTTATTGAAAGAAGCAAATATTTTTTAATATTAATTATCAGGGCTGGGGAATTTCGTATGAAGCAAAACTCGTTCGAATCTCCTGCAAAATCTGTACTAGTGTTATCGGATTTATAAAAAGATTTCGTTCCACTACTAAAAAAGTCGATAGAAGAATAAAATATACGCTTACAATATGTCAAGTAAATATTTCCCACATCGTTGCATTTTCTTCGTACGCTATTAGGGAGAATCACAGTTGTATCTGTTGGTAGTGAAAGATTTAAACGAGATTTTTAAAAAATCATGGGACAAATTGCATCTTTCGATATTGATGGATTTCGACCGACATCGAAGTCCACAATTTGTCAAGTAAATATTTCCTACTGCGTTGCATTTTCTTCGTACGCTATTAAAGAGAATCACAGTTGTATCTGTTGGTAGTGAAAGATTTAAACGAGATTTTTAAAAAATCTTGGGACAAATTGCATCTTTCGATATTGATGGATTTAGATCGACATCGAAGTCCACAGTTTGTCAAGTAAATATTTCCCACATCGTTGCATTTTCTTCGTACGCTATTAAAGAGAATCACAGTTGTATCTGTTGGTAGTGAAAGATTTAGTTGAGATTTTAAAAAAATCATGGGACAAATTGCATCTTTCGATATTGATGGATTTAGATCGACATCGAAGTCCACAATATATCAAGTAAATATTTCCTACAGCGTTGCATTTTCTTCGTACGCTATTAAAGAGAATCATCTTTCGATATTGATGGATTTAGATCGACCGACATCGAATTTCGAAATTCGGCCCCTGGGGCGTAACTAGATTTCGTTTTGTTTTCGATTTCGTCTTGATTGATTTGGATCGAAAATACTAGATTTTGTGCACTATTTCTATTTCACAAAATTCTGAAATTCTTCGAATTGATTTTTGATTTTTTCAATAAAAAAATTATTAAAAGAATTTATTTGTAATCCAGCTTTTGCTGCAACTTTTTATATACTTCTTATATATATTTCATTTTTTATAACACAATTTTCAATTCGTTTTGTTTTTGAAATTTGTTATGTTCTTTTCTGGAAAAAAAGTGCAACATTTCTTACACTTTTTTTTATAAAAAATGGCATTTTTTATGATTTGAAACTAAAAAGTTTATTATAAATTAATCCAAAAGTAATTTCTGTTTTAAAACTCCTCCAAACTGTAATTTTTTCGAAAAAAAGTGAAAAAATTTTTACATAATTTCCAGAAAAGAAAACGCTGTCAGTGTTATTTTTGATGAAATTCAATCCTATTTCTGATTTTAAGTTTTGAAAATAATTCTTTTGCTGAAGTTTCTCACAATAAGTTTTTTTTTTTTTAATTTTTCTTTATTCATATCCAGAGTTGGAACTGTTGCAAATTTTAAATAATTTAAACTTTTCTTCTCTGGTCCCTGGAATTGCAAACTAACGGGAGTCGATTGTGGTTCCACATCCTACTTTTTTTTTCTAAATTTTTATTTTCACTCGTTCGTCAGTTTGTCTGTCTGACTGTCAGGGTGTTTCTGTTGCGAAGTTGAATTATTTTTTTCTAACAGTTTTTATATTTTATTTTTATATTTTTATTTTTATATTTTTATTTTTATATTTTTATATTTTTATTTTTATATTATAATTTTTTTATTTGTATATAATTTTTTATTTTTCTCCTTTTATGAAACTTTAGTTTGTTCGTTTTTTTTAAATTGTGGTTTTGGTTATATCGTTAGAAACGTTGGCTTTTTTGATTTCCTTTAGGGTTTATGATTACAAATTCTTTATTATTTTTTTAAGAAGCCGTTGTAAAAATGACGTTCTTTCTGGTTTTAAATATTTATTCTTGTTTTTTTAATTCCTAATTTATCTTGATTTAGTATTTTATTAAATATGTATATATATTTTTATTCAAATTGTTTAAAACTTATTAATTTTTTTTGCTTTTATTTTTAAAAATATAGAAATATTTTTATTATTATTAAGAATATATAATTTTTTAATTTAATTGGGATTTGTTGTTTTATTGCTGTTGTTATATTTATTGTTGGTGTTGCCTTTTAGTTATTGTTATTATTTTTAAAAACATGTTTTATATAATTATTGCTAAATCTGTTATTTGACTTTTATTATTTTATTATTTTATTATTTTTGTTAATATATTTATTTTTTTAATTAATTATAATAAATTATTATTATTATTATAGAATTTTACATTCTCAGCTTATGCTGGAATTGACGTACCGGGTCTGTGGGGATATAATTCATCTTTTATATCCGTTACCCTAATGTTTCCCTCACTGTCGTCGTTGCTTTTATTAGAATTGCCTTTTGCAATTCTAATAAAAGCATTATTATTATTATTATTTTATATAATTTCCAGTTTGAATTTTCAAATTTTATTGCGACTCCTGCCGTCTAATTGAAAAAACCAAATACAATTTATAATAATTATTACAATTTATTATAAATATTATTATTATTATTATTATTATTATTATTATTATTATTATTATTATTATTGTTATTATTATTATTATTATTATTATTATTATTATTATTATTATTATTATTATTATTATTCATAATAAATATTTAGAAAAAAAGTTTTTTTACTCTGATTATTACAATTATAAATATAATTATTATAATAATTTTCTTGTTGTTTATAAAATTTTAATATTTATTATTGATAACAAATATTAAAACCATTATTTTATTATAATTATAATAATATTTTAATAATAATTTATTATATTTATATGTTTTTATTAAAACTATTAATTATAATGCAGACATTAATTTTTATTTTTATTATTCTTGTTATTATTAATTTTGTTGTTGCAAATATTATTATATTTATCAATATTATTGCTCAAGACAATTTTAATATTTTAATAATTTCATTTATTTGATTATATGATTAAAATATTTTGCGTAATAATACACAATCTGTTCTATTTGTATATTGTTATAAATTTGTTTGGGAAAAACTTTACATTTATTGATATATTTTAACTCTTTAATAATATATTCATCCACGCCAACAACAACTCTTACAAAACACACTTTTTATTATGAATACAATGAAAATAAACACCTTTTTCTTGTTAAAAAGACATTTTTATAAAAATTTGCATAAATATTCCACTCCATTGAATATAGGGTAATCAATTGATTATTTTTTTTAAATAGTTAATTGTCGATTTAAACAATGAATTCCTGTTTCCGCGTCGACACTTGAATTTTCTTTAGTTTTATTAAACAACTGCAAACTGCGTATAAAAAAAAGAAGGCGCGTTTTTTTAACATTTTTTTTAAATTAAAATATTTATTTTGTTTTTTCTTTATTTTTATTAAGTTAAAATAATATATAAAATATTTTGTTTGTCTTTCACGAGCCGTTATTGTTGTTCTTCTTAACAGCCGAGGAAAGTTTAACACACTGTCAGTTGGTTTTGAAAAATTTGAAATCCAAAGTTACAGCATTTTTTCATAAACGAAATGTTACCGTTAGAGTTTGTATAGAGTAAATGGAAAATGTTATGTTAGAGTAAGAGTTTTTATGTAGAAAAACAATAAAAACAAAAACAAAAATCAAATCCAATAAACATATAAACACACACACACACACACAAACAAAAAGCACGTACACGTTGACGAGCGAAAATGCAAAAGCCACGAGAAAACGTTTCAAATAAAAAGTTCTTTCTTAAATTTTTTTTTTAATTTTTATTTTTTGTTATTGTTGTTTGCTTTTTTATTTTAACTATTTGTAAAGTTGTTCATGTCTCCTAATGTTTTGTGTTGGTTGTTTTTCTTTGAAATATTTGTAGAGTAAAAGTTAATAGTGTTTAAACAACCCGCGTTAAACGTGCGTTTAGGCGAACGGTTTAAAGTGAAATGAAAGGAGTCAACGAAAGAAAGCCACCAACAAGCGCCAAAAACTATTTCATTTCAAAACTAAATCTACATACAACAGCAGCAACATGACACATAAAAAAAAAAGAAAAAATGAAAAACACATACACAAAGCATTAGCAGTAAAAAGCAAGAAGAAACCGAAACAGAGACCTACATAAAAATTAAAAACTTTTTTATTTCGTGTGCACAACAAATAAATATTTTCTAATGCTGCTTTCAAAAAAAAAAACAAAAAAACTACAAAATAATACTCACATTTTTGAAAGAGCACAGCAGTTAATACAACATGAGTTTGATATGAATAAAAGCTAAAATAGAAAAAGAGTTTCACCTACACTTTGCTAGAAGCAGGAAAAAACTAACAAAACACACACACACACACACACATACTGAGGTCTCCCTTAAAGCAACATTATCAACACACATACACACACACACACACACACACACAGCGCCACTAACACATACTCCCTTTAATGTTACTTAATCGAAAGCCAAAACAATTTTGAAAAGAGAGTAGAAAAGAAAGCTTTGCACGATGAAAAACTAACTTTTTTTACAGTTACGCGAAAAGAAAATTCCTCACTTACACTTAAACTCTACATTAGCACACACACACACACACATGCAAACGCAAAAGCTTTTCATTTCTTTAAACTCTTTAAAAAAAAAAAAACACTTAAAATGTGACTACTCTCGCTAACAGACCTGCACTCTGTTAATAGCAGCAACGAAGCTCTTTTGAAACACTAACAACAACATAAAATGAAGTTGCCGGTTTGTAAAAGCAACACTCTCTGTCTCTTTGAATTCTAACGGTTAGCAAACCTTCTCACCATCTCTTAACACTCAACATTTGTTTACATGTTATCAGTGTGATGTGTGGGCAACGGTAAACGATATTAAAGTGTGTGTGTGTGTGTGTGTGTGTGTGTGAAATTGTGTCTATTATAACGAAACCGGTGTTAATCTAACTTTTTTACTCTTTAAAATTATCAACTAAGAGCATTTTTTTTATTTGTTGTTGCTGTTGTTTATAAATTTACGGTTTCCACGAAAGCTTTTGCCCAATGAAATTTTCATTTTGCATAAATTAACTAAATAAAAAAAAGAGAAATAGTTTTCTTTTCCTGTTTCATTAAAATTGCATAAAACATAGAAACTGTAAGCATACGAGTGCATAAATATCTATACGAGGGTGGCATTCCAATCACTCATGACACACGAAAATAAATAAACCTCTGCTCCACGTACTTGTGCAAGGCAACAATTGACTACTGCTGACAGTCTTTGGCCATTTTGTAAGGTCTGGAAGAAGACCATAAAATGCCTTTAAATAAAGTAGTAACATGTTTTTGATATAGTGGTTTCAGATCTGCCGATCTGGCAGCATTGTCGTTGAAGTGTTCTTTATTAAGTAATTCAATGCAATTTTGATGAGACAATTGTTCGAAAAGTCATGATAAATATTCCCACGCAGAAGGGAAAGCTAAAAGTATTTAACTTAAATAGCCCGGCAGAACAGCTGTTTTCGAAGGCCGCTGCACTTTCATCAGCACTACGCGTATGTATTTTTGCTTATTCCACTTATTAAGCGGTTTAATTGAAAGTGATAGCAGCTTTTATTTTGAAAACAGCCCAACAGAACAAATGTTTTCGAAAGCCGCTGCACTTTCATAGGCCGCTGCTGCACTTTCATCAGCGCTACTCGTGTGCATTTTTTTTAATACAACTTATTAAGCGGCTTAATTTAATGTGATAGCAGTTTTTATTTTGAAAACAGCCCCGCAGAATAGCCGTTTTCGAAGGCCGCTGCACTTGCTTCAGCAGTACTCGTGTGCATTTTTGCTTTTTACCACTTGTTAAACTTGTTAACTGCAATTGATAAATGTTTCGATTTTGAAAACAGCCCAACAGAACAGCTGTTTTCGAAGGCCACTGCACTTTCATCAGCACAACTCGCGTGCATTTTTTTTAAATACCACTTATTAAGCGGCTTAATTTAAAGTGATAGCAGGTTTTATTTTTAGAACAGCCCCACAGAACAGCTGTTTTGGAAGGCCGCTGCACTTTCATCAGCACTACGCGTGTGAATTTTTTTAATACCACTTATTAAGCGGCTTAATTGAAAGTGATAGCCGTTCTATTTTGAAAACATCCCAGCAGAACAGCTGTTTTCGAAGGCCGCTGCACTTTCATCAGCACTACGCGTGTGAATTTTTTTAATACAACTTATTAAGCGGCTTAATTGAAAGTGATAACCGTTTCTATTTTGAAAACATCCCAGCAGAACAAATGTTTTCGAAGGCCGCTGCAATTCCATCAGTAGCACTCGTGAGCATTTTTGTTTAGTACCAGTTATTAAGTGGCTTAATTAAAGCCGATAACAGTTTCCATTTTGACCAATTTTATTATGAAAAAGGGTACGATGGTAACACGCTTTTGTTAAAGGGTGGGTTTTTTTTCTTGATGTTATTTTTCTGAATTTTTCTTTTCATGCTTCTTAAGTCAAACTTATTTTGATTTAAATTTTCTGAACTATGTCTGAACGTTCTAAATTATTGCTTATTTAACCCTGGATGGCTACGCTTCATTTGTGTAGTTAAAGTTAAAAATAAACAAAAATATTTTTACTTAAATAAATTATAAAAAAAATAATAATAGTAAAAAATAAAATTTAAAAAATAGAAAAAAAATAAACTGAAATATAAAGTAACAATTTATTTCTCTCTCTCTCTCTCTCTCTCTCTCTCTCTTAAAATTCGATATGAACTTGGGCAGTCCCAAAAGAGTTATATGGACAGTAACCTTCCAGGGTTAAGTGGCCATTTAAAATCATTTCATTAGACATTCTAAGATATTGTGGATAAACGTTAGCTGATGATCTGCATTAACCCTAGTGTAATACTCACCGGAGCTAAAAAAAACCCTCAACGATTTCTTCGATTTATTTTTAAATTTGGAGAAATATAAAATTACCGCCCCTCGTTCATACAAAAAGCTTTTAAAGTTCCCCTTTGGCAACAAATGACTGCATTTCTAGTTTTTTCTTATTTTTATTACATTTATTTCTTATTCAAAAACAACAACATAACCAACAAAAAAAAAAAAAAGCTGAAGTGTCTGTCAGTCTGTATCCATGTAAGTAAAAATAAATTTAGTGTTGTGTGCTTCTGCCCCAGTGTCGTTGCAAGTCATATACGTACCACATATTTTTGTTTTTGTTTTTATTTACGTTGCATTACTGTTTGCTTCAGGTTTTTTTCTAATGTTGTTTTGCTTTTTTCTCTTATCTTGTCTTGTCATTTTCAATGCAGTTTTGTGTCTTGTTTGTTTCTTCTTTTCTGTGGTATTAAATAACACAATTCGAAGTCGTTGTATTTCGTATGCTTTTCACTTCCTGATTTATAAGGTTTGCAATATTTCTTTTATATATATTGTTTTTTTGTTTTACTTTCTTGCTCACTAAACAAATCACTTTTAGTTTTTATTAAGCAATAATTGAGGTTTTAAATTAATTGTGTTCGAATGTAATAAAATATAGAAAGAAATTATGGTTATTATATTTCTGGTTTTAATTATTGGTTAAATATGACTTAATATTGTTTGTAAATTATAAATAGGCGGTACTTGTTTGGTTTCAGTCAAATGTAACATAAATTGAAGTTGAAGTTTCTTTGTCTAGGATGTAGTTTTCGCAAATCAAAGCATAAATACTTTAAATAAGGAGCATAAAATATGTATAAATCAGTATTTAAAAAAGTTATATACAATTTTGGCTATATAAATTGCAAGAATAGTCGAAGCAGACTAAAATCTAGGCCGTGGTGAGTTTTTGTAGGAACTCACCACACCTGTAAAATTGCTAATAACAATCAGACTTCATCAATACCAACTGTTAATTAAAAGTTTTAGTCTTAAATAAATTTTTAATTTATCTATAACATCTACAAATCGGCTAATGAGTAGAATAAATTTCTTAAGATTACAAATAATTGTTTTAAGTATTTATTTTCTTCTAGAATGTGTTGCACATTTTTAATTTAATTAGTTAATTTATATATAAGTGAATAATATAAGTCCATGTATGTGCATTTGTGTTAACCATTTAAAAAAAATTAAGCTAAAGAATAAAAACTATTTTCTTTATATCTTAAAATTTCGTTTCCAACTTTTCGAATTCTTTCATATTTAAAATTAAACTATTTAAATATTACATTTCTAATAACTTCTTCGGAATATATGTATATAAGAGCTCCGGAAGAAGTTAAAAATTAATATACAAAATAAAGAGCGAAAGTTTAAAAATTAGTTCAACGCAAACTAAAAATATTAACAAAGAAAACCAATTGATGTTTTTTTTATTACTTTTAACCAAATCTTTATAATATGTATTTATATATCATTATTATTCGGTATGAAATTTATTTTCATCTTGAAATAAAAAAATTTGTCAAAAAAATAGGTCTTTCGGCATATGTTGCATAGAACGTTTGTAAAAGTTTGCTGTTGCTGGCAAAGTTTACGCAATATATATAAATTTTAATGAAAATAAAAGCTTACTCTTCAATTTAAGGCGATTTCGTAGGTGTGGTGAGTTTTCAAGAAATTCACCACACCATGAAAATGACTAATAATGAAAGAATTTTCGTGATATAACATTTCTGGATTTCAAATCAGATGCTATTGCCGATATATTTCATCAAAATCTTAAATAAATAATATAATTTAAAAAGTTTGCTAAAATTTTAATATCTCTTGAATTTAACAAAAACCCTAAACGAAATGAATATAATTAATCTATACAGAAAAACTAAAAACTCAAGCAAAAGTATGAATTGTTCTGAATAAAATGAAAAAAAAAAATATATCAACAAGAATTATATTATATACAGAAAAGTATAGCAAATATATATTTTTCTTAGCAATGAAATTTATTTAAGGTGTTCTTCCAATTGAATTTTGACGTTTGATTTCTTATGACTTCAACAACTGAAGACGTTTGATTTTTCAACAATTGAGCCGTCTATATAAAAATATTATCAGTAGACTTTGATTTTATTTACAATTGATAAGTGATTTACAATTGATAATTATTGGACAGTTTTCCTCTTTTAAGAAAAAGAATACAAGTCCTGGAAATATTATTCGATATAAACTTATTTAATTTTTTTCTTGCAACTTATTAACCTTTTCTATATGATTAGTTTCTCTGGCCCACGGCGATTTTATTGCATTCGCTTTGCTATTGAAATAAATTATGCACCGGAAGTTACGTACCATCTAAAATTAAGACGAATAATTTAAAGGGGAACCGGCAAAATTATTCAAGGAGTTACGATCTTTAGCCAGTAGTAGGCAAAAATGGAAATGCTTTGTAAATACCCAGTGATCCTCAAGGACAACTGCAAAAAATAATACTTATTTTAATGAAAAGTTTGCATATGGAAAAATCACCCGATGACTAATTTTGCACTTCACATTTTTATTAATATTTTATTACAAACATGTAACCATATATTACATGCACACAACTGCATGTACACACAAGCTCATGCATGTACACACAAGCTCATGCATGTACACACAAGCTCATGCATGTACATACATGCTCATGTATATGCACTTTTATATGCATTTTTATATATCATCAATATTTGCATCACCCTCTCTGTCGCGCAACACTTCAAAAATACAGACTGCCCACATCAACAAAAATATGAAAAAAAAAAACTAAAACAATTATTATAACAGACCAAATATTCATGTGGATGCAAATAAATTTACAAATTTTCATACGCATACAACACACACATTCATACTGCATGAACGTATACATAAATTGCATACACACACACACACACACACGCACACACACATTAAAAACAAACCCCTGCATGAACATGTACGCAAGTGTGTGCATGTTAACATGGCAAGTGAAAGTTCTGCATACACAAAAACAAGTAAAAACACAACAACAACAACAACAACAACAGCAAACGGCAAAAAAATAAACTACAAAATTTAATTTGATATAACACTCGTCCATAAATACACACATCCACTTGTACTTATACCATGAGTACATACTTGCATACACTCGCATTTTCATATTCACTTTGGCTTACTCTCTGTGAGTGTGTGTGTGTGTGTGTGTGCGTTGAAGAAAATATAACAGCAAAACAACAAGCAACATTAAAAAACAAATACAAATACAAATACAAAAAAAAAAACAGTGAATTAAAAAAATTATAAACGAACGAACGTCCGTGACATCGATTACGTACATTGAACGTTGAAAATGTTGTGTCGTCGTTGTTGTCGTATGTAATAGCAACAACAACAGCAACAACAACAACAACAACAGCATGTAAGGTAATGCAATAATAATAATAATAACACAACTAATACGCTATTACACTTACACTTCTATTCCCCATCTAAACGAACAAGCTGACGAACAATTTGCCCATACTCTTTTGCATGTGTGTGTGTGTGTGTGTGTTGGGCTCGTGCAATAGCACTCATTTTAACGAAGCCTAGATTGAGTATTTATTAGCCAGCAGCGTTTAACATTTCTATCAATTTGAGGGTATTATTTGTTTGCAATACGATGTGAGTTAACGACTTTTTATGTTGCCAATATTCAATTAATGCTACCGATCAGGTGTGGATATGAATTGTTATTATTATTCTGGTTGATATTATTATTGTTGTTGTTGTTATTATTATTATTATTATTATTATTATTATTATTATTATTATTATTATTATTATTATTATTATTATTATTATTATTTTTATTATTATTATTATAATTATTATTACATGCCTATTGATTTCTTGGCGCATGAGCGGAAGGAGGCATGGTATTCCAAGAGGGGATAGAAAATCCCGGACACTTCCGCAATGGCAGAAGAGTTGGATGGCGAGGCTCATCTCGAATATGAAGGTGTGGGCGCCATGAATATTTGGAAGTAATTTGAAATCACTTCCTGACACAATCCCTGTCAGGACATGGTTACCTCAACATAATTATCGCAGGAGCAAGAACCATGGCGCTGAACACACATTCTTTAACTACTACAAGTTGCAGGCGGCGCGAAGCGACCGAAATGATCAGATTGGGGAACTGACTCCTGATAACATTTTAAGCAAAATGCTTGAAAGAATCTCTCAGTATTATCTATGACAAGCACCACATTGGTTGAGTATGGCGGACCAAGATATGGAGACATAAAGAGGACGCTGTTTTTGGGCCTTCACGAGGTAATGCAGATACTCCAGTGAGTTAATAGAATTGGCTATCCCATGAGCTTATTTGCTCTCTCCTGCAAAATAGACTTTGACGCACCGGTTCAGTTAATTATTGTAGGCAGGGACTGGCAGTCTCATTGCAGCATCCTCTTTCTCTTAAATATCGCAGTGCAAAACTCGCTGGCATGTGTAGAAGTCATTCTCTGAGTGCTACTTGTACTAAAAGACTTTTGCTTTATAATTCTCGTATACTCGATTAACAAAAGCAGTTGAATAAGTCTGCTAATACCGTGCTTCCATTCTTAACGAGTCAAACAATGTCACTCCCTCCTATTACGAATGAAGACACATCGTCGTTAAATCAACACGACAGCAACAAGTTGTTGACCAGGTGTGAATAAATGCGGACGGAAAAAGGGTTTATGTCACCTATTCTCAAATCGCGTATACCCAACTCTGGTTGAAATAATTTGATATTGTTTAATGGTGACGACGTGCACAATTATTGTTTTATTTCGTTTTATTAGAAATGTGTTGGTGTAGGTGAACGTGCTTTACGTTAGCAGTGGTCAGGCTTTGCGAAAATATATATAAATAAAAAAAAAAAATAATAATAACACTGAGCAACAGACTAGATTTTTTGCATCATCTTTTTTTTAAATTTGAATAAAATTTTGTTATTCGAAAACGCTCTTGTAATTTTATAACGATTTTGATTTTTACCTGCTTTCATGTGCGCTAGTTTTATTGGAAATTCATTTTTATTCTCCTTTAAATAAGTTGGGCTCAACAAAACAACTCTTGAAAAGCAGGGCGTTTTGAAGCAAAAATGGTTGATGATTTGTTCAGGGCGAGTCGTCTATAATGATCTGTCTTAAGTTTCTTATGCCTTTTGCTCAGCAAAACACATTTTCGGTCTTTCAAATTAATATCTTACGACATGTGGGCTTAATTATAATGCGCTGGCATTTAGAAAATTATTTTAAATTAATCTTTTACCCACCACACTTGTTTTGTGGTACACTTTTCTTAATCAATTCTTTCCTTGATATTAATGAAACATATATTTTTTAAAAGTTATTTGTATGTGGAGAAGCATAATATAAAAAGATTTCTAACAATTTTCTCACAAAAAATTATATGGCACTCATGTGAAAGAACGCTCTGTAAAAGATGCTGCTGGAAAGTGTAAATTTCGATTCGCAAAATCAGCACTATTAAAATTGAATTTAAGAGTTAAAAACGAATTTCAATCTCACTTCTGAGTGTTAAACAACCACAAAGTTTAAAAAATTATACCCATGTTATTTGTTCTTTTTCTTTGTTACTCAGTGTAATCAACTCAAATTAACTAATAATTGTTGTTATTGTTTTAAAAGTCTCCTGTAAAAGATGCTGCTGGAAAGTGTAAATTTTGATTCGAGGTTTCTCTAACGAGAAGTTTTAAAATTGACAGCAAAATTGTGCATATTTCGCAGGGCGTTTCGTATAATTATATGTTGATTCTTGTATGAGTCACCCTACAATTCTAACTAAAGTGCAAAAAAAAAAAAAGAAATATAATTATTATGACTTGTCCTGTGGTTCATAAAATGACAGCATTTTTATCCTGCCACTGGGAAAAATTTAAGATTTGAAATGGAAATTCTCACTTAAATGGAAAATAATGTAATCGATGTGGTGGAAGTAAAACAGCTGATATAAGTGCCCAGAAACCCTACCATTCCTAAAGAATGCTTTGAAAATCCCAAAGTTGTTATTTGCAGTATTTAAAATGTATGATTTTATTATTCTTCAAATGTAGATATATTTTTTTTAATTCTAGGAGTATATTAGACCCTTAAGTGCGAGGGTTGTTTGATAATTCCCTGATAATTTGAGTGACTTTTTTTGTGTGCCAATTATTCATTTTAATTTAGTCCGGTTTTTTGGCAACTGCGTTTTATTTCAGTCAATCGTTTTACAAAACTGTTCATTCCTTTTCTACCATCCCCGCAATTCCCAAAGAAAGTTTACAAAGTCCCAAAGTTTGTGTTTTTAGTATTTCAAATTTATTATTTTACTTTTCCTCAAATACAGATATTTTTTTAAATATCTGAGAGCATATTGGACCCTTAAGTGCGAGGGTTGTTTAATAATTCCTTGACAATTTGAATAACATTTTTTCGTCGCCAGTTATTAATTTGAATAAAGCCCGGTTTTTTTCAAAAATGTTCATTCCTTTTCTGGGATCCCCGCAATTCCCAAAAAATGTTCTCAAAATCCCAAAGTTGGTATATTCAGTCTTTAAAATTTATTATTAGATATTTCTTTAATATCTAAAAGCATGTTGGACCCTTAAGTGCGAGGGTTGCTTGATAACTCCCTGAGAATTTGAATAAAATTTTCTTCGCCAATTATTCATATTAATTTAGTCCGACGTTTTTCCAATATATAAGTTTTCTCAAGACTCTCCTTGACCGCTTCATTCTATCCAAACTACTTACCATCCAGGTAGTTTTTTTTACATATCGTGAAGGGAAAAACATAATTGCAGGGTCTAAATCTTTCGAATGTATTGGCTGGCGACAGCAGTTCGCTGCCCGAATGGTAACAAAAACCTGGATTTCTATTGGAAAGAACAAAGTTTTGCCGCTTATTTGCAGCGAAATGTCGTGGAAGATATAAAATTTCTACTTTAAAGAGGAACCCAACAACACGTCTTCGTTGCTATCGGACTATGGCATAATTTTTAGATTTTCGTAAAAGTCCCCCACTGTGCGATGTTGTGAAAAGAAATGCTTTTGTAGAATATGCGTTTGCGCCCTCGGCGTGACAAGAATTTTTAGCAAAAGATAAAAATAAAAAATTAAAATAGAGTATCCCCTTCGAATTGGGGCGCTGAATTTCTTATAAAATCTTTTCGATTAAGCGGAAGCGAAATCAGTAATCGGTTACTATTAATCTTATCATCACTATACAAATTATGTTAACAATTTATTTCAGAATTTGTTTTTGTTTCAAAAGTAATTGTGCGGTAGAACGACGTTGAGTGTCAACGTGGGCCAGGCAGTAAGTAAAAGTATTAAGTCATAAATTTTAATAAATTTTTTTTTTTTAATTTTCAAATATGAACTGATTTTAAAATACTAACATATTTAAAAAAATAAATTTGAGTGAACTTTTATTGAAGGGAGGAAGCAAATAACCAGGGCTGGGATTATGTATTCGAACTTTTCAGCAGATTCGTAAAGCTCTTGAGATACTAAAATTTTTTTTTGTTAAAGTTGTAAAGAAAATGGAAAAAAAAGAATTAAAAAAAAAATGTTGTGACTGAACTTACCCGACCACACAGCTGAGCCAGGCATGGTTTGTGTTGCTTGTGATACTTTATTGGACGTAATTTTTGCAAAATATTTTCCAACTTTCTAAATTTGTTGTGTCTTTTCACAAGTTTTACGTTTTCCAAACTAATTTTGATTTGACTTGAATTTTTTTTCTAACTGTATTTAATATAATTTGCTTATAATTCTCGTATTATTTTTTTAAGGTTCTGTTTCAAATAACACATTTCAACGTGTGGTTGGTTCGTGGAAATATTTGAGCCATTTTGATGATGTTGAATATATTTTGAAATATTTATTTTCAAATTCTTATTTTATTTTCATAAAATTCAACACAAAAATTTTTTTATTTTACATATTTTGATTACAACTAATATGGCAGTTTAATATGATTTTGTGTGGTTTTGAGTTGGCACAGGCCAGTGAAGAAAGTGCGCTCGAATTTTTTTCTCAATTCTTTTTTTTTATTTATTATTATTATTATTGTAATTTTTTTTGATGCACTACACCGTCTTAAACATCACTTTCAAATGCTCATTTTGTTAAACTTTTGCACTCTCTGTTAGATGTAGATTTTTTTCTGAAATTAATTTTTTTGTAGAAAATAAATTATAAAAAGAATATTTTTTTTTTGGTAAACGTTTTTCGGCAATTTTAATTAAATCTCCACAAGTTTTTATTAAAACATTTTTTTTTAAATCCAATGCTTTTTTATGTGTTTTAAAAAATCTTGCATTTTATTTTACGAATTTCCAAATTGACAGATAAATTTTTTTTATCGCCACAGCAGCAACCGCTGCAGTTTAACACTGAGCGAGCTTGCGAGCATAACTACTACTGCAACTTGTTAATTTTTGTTGTTATTTTCTGCTGCTCGTATTTTGTGTAAATTGAAAAAAAAAAGAAATCTCAAAATTATGAAAAAACAGAAAAAAAATAATTCAACCAACTTTTAGTTTCGTTACGATTTCAGTTTCTTGCGAATTTCTTACAGCCAAAACATTCAAAACCCATACGGACGCACAACAACAAAAAAGCTGTTGACGTTAAAAACCGTTTATACTCAATACCCAAACCAATTGCCGCATTTTGTATGTGTCTATGAGAATCTGTTTAACGTCAAGAAGTATCGTGTTTATAAACATGTTTACAGACGCTTTTTAGCTGTACTTCATACTAAAGTCAATCTCCCGCTCTCACTTTTGTTCTCATTCTCTTTCTCTCTCGCTCTCTCGCTCGCTCTCTGCTGTATTAAGTTCTCAGTCTATAAGAAAAAGGTTGTTTTACTACTTTTTTGTTTGTTTATTTGCTGGCAGGTTTCTCAACAAACAGATTTGACACCCTTTTCTAAAGCGAATTACATGCAGGAGCATGCATGTGCATGTGTAAGCATGTATGTGTGTCTGACAAATATGGGTTATATTTTTATTGGCATATTGTTGCACTGAAAGAATGATAATTTATTGTTTTGACAGATTTGTTGTAGGCCTAATAAAACAAAATTCTTTGGAAATAAATAAAAATTTATGAAAATAGATTTTAAAAGGTGGAACACCAGCACACGATTTGTTGGTGACATAAATATATTTGAAAATGAAAGTCGGTTATAAATTTGAAAGCTAGCGCAGCGTAATGAAATAGGACAAAGGGCTAAATGCGCTACTAAATCCACTGAACAAAAACCTAAAAAATCTTTAATTACACTTTTTTAAAAAAATATTTTCAAATCAGTCTATACTTGCAGACATTCCGTGGCCAAATAACCCTACTCGATATCCATGGAACTTTTAAATAAAAATTTCGATCAATATTGCATGTGGTCCTTTATTTTAAATGCTCTTAAAAAAAAAGTTATTACATTGTCTCCGAACGAAGGGCTAACTGCGGCCCTTTATCAAATTGAATAAAATATATTCCGATATAAATTTAAAACAATTTTAGTTACAAATTTAATTGAAAATGTATTAAAAAAATTTTTTTTTTAATATTTCGAAAAAATATTTTCAAATCAGTTTATGCTTTCAGATTACAAACCGCCCCTGATGAATGATGGAAATTCCAATACAATTCAAATACCACTTTTTTTCTATATCTTTAAATTTTCTTAAACTCCAATTAAGCTGTTATAATTCTCGTATTCCTGTTCGTAATAGAGGATGGTCTCCGAACGAAGGACTAACTGCGGCCCTTTACCAAATTGAATAAAATATATTCCGATATAAATTTAAAACAATTTTAATAAAAATTTAATTGAAAATATTTTGTAAAAAAATTTTTTCAAGAAATATTTTCAAAAAATGTTTTCAAACCAGTTTATAGTTTCATATTCCAATACAATTAAAAAAATACAAATAAAAATTTCTGTCTATATCAATACATTTTCTTAAACTTAAATTAAGCTGTTATAATTCTCGTATTCCTGTTCGTGATAGAAGATGGTCTCCGTACAATTTTATACAGCTAAATGAAGCAGAACGAAGTTAAATGCGGTCCTTAATTAAACTGGATAAAATATATTCCGATATAAATTCAAAACAATATTAATAAACATTTAATTGGAAATATATTAAATTTTTTTTTTTTAATTAAAAAAAAAAAGTTCTTATAGTTTCAGGGGCCAAATCACCCCTGAGACAAATTCCGATACAATTCAAATACAAGTTTGTGTCTATAACTATAAATTTTCTTAAACTCCAATTAAGTTGTTATAATTCTCGTATTCCTGTTCGTAGTAGAGGATGGTCTCCGAATAAAATATATTCTGATATAAATTCAAAATAATATTAATAACAAATTAATTGGAAATATATTTAAAAAACTTTTTTTAAAAAAAGATCAAAAAAAATATTTCAAAAAAATATTTTCAAATCAGTTTATGGTTTCAGTTGCCAAATCGCCCCTGATGGCTGATGAAAATTTCAATACCATTTAAATTCAAATTTCTATCGATATTGCATGCGGTTTTTTTTTAAATTTTCTTTAACTTCAATTAAGCTGTTATAATTCTCATATTCCTGTGCCTTAATTTTCGTAATAATGGATGGTCTCCGAACTGTTTTATAAAAAAATGAATAGAATCTTATGGCAGAAGTGTTGAGCGCTGTTCTTTTGCACTACATATTTCTTTAAAAAAAATAATGAACATATTTAGGTCCGGTTTTTGAGAACTCAGTTAAACTAAGTTTAGTTAATCTGAAAACAGGTTTGTAACGCCCTAATAAAATTTTGATGAAACAGTTTGGTTTTGCTTAATACGTTGGTCCCTAATAAAATATTAAAAAATATATCACATTTCGTGGGGAAAAAGCAGGGTTTCCCACGACGTTAAACTAAGTTTAAGGTTGTTATAAGTAACTTATAACAACGAGTTAAGTAACGAAATCTTGATTAAATTTAACAAACTTCAATTAACACTGACACATTTTTTGAATAATTAATTTTAATATTTTTTATATTCATTTCATGACTCAATTAATTTATTTTTGTTTTTTTTTATCTTTTTCAGGTAACTGATTTGAATAATGGAAAAATAATAGTGAGTGTAATATTTCATAAAAAAAATTAATTATTTAAAATTAATTTTTGTGTATCCTTTAGAATGTCAAATATTTTTTATTTTGCTTCACTCGATTGCAGCGGTTTTTTCAAAAATAATTAAAAATTAGTATATATTAAAAAGGGAAATGCTTATTAAAACCCAACTCGCATTTGCAAATAAAATTTCTAGGGCCGCGTTTAGGTCACACCTGACTAACTGCCTGTCCCCTGATGTCACTCGACATCGTTTTGTCCATCAAATAAAATTAAAACAAATTTTTTTTCAATGTGTTAGTTTTAAATCCGATTGTGTGATAGGACGTGGGCTAAGGGCTTAAAATTTTCTCCATTTTAACCCATTTCGGCAGCCATGTACGTACCCATAACATCATTTACAGAAAATGAAGGAGATTCACAAAAAAACCGAAAAAAAGTTCAATCTTGTTCGAAAAGGCAAAACTAAGAGCCGAATTTACTCCGAAAAGACGATATTGTTCCGAAATTCTCAAGATACTTTTAATAGCCTGAGCTGTTCTGAAGAACGAAATCATTCCGAAAAACTGAAGTTACTTCGAAAAGCTAAAGTTACTTAAAAAATCTTAAACTATTTCGGAAAGTTAAGGTTACTCTGCAAAGACAATGTTACAACGGGAAAAAGTTCTTACTCCGAAAGTCGAAAGAGACCTTTAAAAATCTTAGCTCTGCTCAATCATGAAGCAACTCCGAAAAGTTAAAGTTACCGAAAAAAATCTTAAATTATTTCGTAAATTTGAGGTTGCTCCGCAAATACAATGTTACGTTGGGCAGAAGATCTTACTCCGAACTTCGAAAGAGACCTTTAAAATTTTAGCTGTGCTCAATCATGAAGCAACTCCGAAAAGCTAAAGTTACTTTAAAAAATCTTAAATTATTTCGGAAATTCAATTTTACTCCGAAAAGATAATCTTACTCCGAAAAGACAAAATTTTAATAGTAGTTTTAAAAGCCCCAGCTATTCTGAAGAACGAAATGATTCCGAAAATCTGAAGCTACTCCGAAAAGCCAAAGTTACTGCAAAGAGTGAAACTTATTTCGAGAAGTTGAATAGACTTCTGAAAGTAAAAGCTGTTGCAAACTATGAAGATACTACTTAAACTCAAAAATACTCAGAATTACTCCGAAAATTTAGTGGTACTCTAAAGATTATATAGTGCTCTGAATAGCCGAAGCTGTTCCAAAAAGTATCAAAAGATAATTCTAAGAGTCTTACTGTTAGAACCTCCGAAAAGCTGAAGTTGCTTTGAAAAGCCGAGAAATTGAAGCTACTCCGAAACATCTAAATTACTCCAAACAGTCTAACATTTTCTGAAATTTTGCAGATATTCCTAAAAAAAATTGTGAAGCTGACTCAAAAAGCCAAAACTACTCCGAAAAGTCGAAGTTAGTTGAAATTTTTTTTCTGAGTTACTCCGAAAACCCAAAGTTTTCTTTCTTGAATTTATATTTTGAAAACTCCATTTGTAGCAGAATGGAGTTGCTACTGAAAATCAGCGAAATCTGAAACACTCTGCCAGAGCTGGCAAATATAAACTTAATTTTTGGTATATAAAAGTAACTGATCAAAATTAATTTTTGTTTATTTTTCTTAATTAAGCCTTCCGGGAGAATCCAATTAATATAACAAATTCAAAAAGATGATGTCCAGGGTTGGATAATTGAAACTTTTTTTTTTTACATAAAAATAATTCCGTGGATGGTATATAAGATTTGGCTGAGTCGAATGCGACATTTTTAATTGTTTCTTTTTTTCGGAGTGGTCCAGTTGCTAAAATTTCATACTCTCTATTCGTTAATACGGTCTGTTCGTTTGTTTGAGTTGATTGTTTCTCTGTAAAAATTTCATTTTTTTTAAATTTTTGTTGGAGCTTAATTGTTAATAAAATATTTTTCCAAACTTGGATTTCTTATATAAAAATATTTATCTGAAAATAATTTTATGTGTAAAAATGTTTATCTGAACTTAATTTTATATATTTTTTTTGTTTCGTTGTATTTATTTTTGACATAATAATTGAGGAAACACGCCAAAAGAAATTATTGACTCTTTTTCACAGATAAAAATTTTTTTTTTTAAATATTTTTTTGTAATTTTTTTTAAATTTTTTTTAAATCTTTCTTTAAGTTCTGTGTTAATCAAACAGTTTTTATTTGAAAGTCCATAATATTTGTGGTTTCCCTTTTTTAAATTAACTTTGTACCTGCTAGTGCAGCATTTTGCAGGATTTTTTTCAATTAAAAAAACTATAAAAAGAGTAGAACTCTATTATTTTTCAATTAATAGTTATTTATATCAAAACTAGTTGCATTTATTTTGAAATTTCTTTTCAATCAAAAAAATTATTACACTTTTTATTTATTTTTATTATTTGTCATGAGTTTTTAATATATATTTTTTTATTCAAATACTTTGCCGACAACTACAAATCTATTCGGTTTCAATTTACCATTTAACGAATTTAATAATTCATATTATTGTTGTTTTGTTTTATGTTTTACCGCACGCACGTATTATAAACCAAATTTTACACTCTACAATGTTGCATGCACTCGTATGTGTGAAAATACAAACGGAAATTGCAACTGACGACAGTCATCAAACCAACATGCATGAACGAAAATTACCAAACTTTGAATAACAACAACAGTACGAAATACAAGCACACGAACACATGCGACTATTCAATAAAAACTGAGAGGAGTTCTATATGAACGCATTGAAAAACTACTCCGACGCTTGTTGGTTCTGCTAAAGAAAACAACAATTTGTAAAGAACAGCACTCAAGTGTGTGGGTGTATGTGTGTGAGTATGTGTTTGAGAAAAAGTTTAGCTGAAGAGCAGGAGAAAACTAATGGGCCTGCATGCAAGTGAGAGTAAAGAAAACTGTTACTTTTATGTGAATGAGGCAGGTAAATTTGTTAGCAAAAGGAAAGATTTTAATTAAATTTCTTAAAAAATAAAAGGTTTTAATTATTTAAAATATTGAGAATAACTAAGAAATACTATAAATTTAGTTTTAAATAACATAATTAATGTAAAACAGACAACAAAATAGTAAAGATAGGGAGAGAGAGAGAGAGAGAGAGCACTCAATTGCTTGCAGTTTCTGTTCAGTGTATGGGGGTTGCCATTTGCATTATATCAGCACATTTGTTATGGTTGCATAGGGGTTGCCATATCGGAGGGGTAGCACAAGAATGTCATAGTGAAAGAGTCAATCACCGTTCGAAGGTCATTCGTTTGTGCAGCTCCAGAGTCCTTGGTTTTGCTAACATTATAAAAGAAAAAACAACAACAACAAAAACTAGAACAAATACTGTACGAGTATGTGTAAAAGGATATTTTCAGTATTAACTATGCGAGCACATATTATAAACACGTTGAATGGGTTAAGTCATAAACAACGTGACCTTACCCAATACAAAAACTAGTGGCATAGACCACATATTCACTATGAGGGCTTATAAAATGAAATAAGAAAAATAAAAAAGTAAAAAAAGATAAAAAATCAAAAATTAGTGAAAAGGAAAAGCCAAGCGGCGTTATAAGTTTCAGTTTCAAATCGCGAGTGTTTTGTAGGGCATAATGAAATATTAAATATGGATGCCTATAAATTTAAAGGGCAAGCAATGATTTAGGGACTCTTTTTGTTGGAACTTAATGCACGGACATGTAAAGAAACTGCCCACAAGTTAATTGATATCATTTTATCTCTATACGCCAGAACAAGATGTCACTTTCTCCGCGAAGGGAACTCAGAAATGGATTCGATTGGGGATTAGAGAAAAAAAAATTGGTCTCGACAATGCACTTTGAAATATTCCTTAAACAACTATTACAAAGAGGCCTGTCCGCATCCAGTCTAACAATTTAAATACAATTCTCGTATTCTAATTCCTAATCAAATCTGTATAAACAAGAATATTAATTACATATATTTAAACCACCCAAAAACTAACGATAAGTACAAGTGCCTACAAGTACTAATAATGACAGTGCAGCGGCGTTCAAAAACTGCTGTTCTGCTCTGCTGTATAAAATAAAATAATTAAATTCATAGTGGCTTTTCCTTGTGCCTTGGAATAATTATCATCGCTCGTATTATAGAAGACGACGTCGACGTCACATCAACACGACAGCAAAAAAAGTTATCACTTGTCATTCAGTTGTCGACAATATTTAATCCTTATTAACAGCCGTTTGGTATTCTCCAAGGAGAATAATATTAATAGAACATGTTACCAGAAGTTAATTTCTGGACAACAAACGAATTTTTGCTGTCGTGTTGATGTGACGTCGACGTCGTCACTCATAATATGGGCGCATGTCTTTCTAAATTATCAAAAAAGTTTAATCTTTAATGGATTTGAAGTAACTTTGGGATTGGAAAAACTGGCTTAAGCGGGTGGCATCATCAAAACGTTGCTAACTCACCAATTTCTTTCATTCAATAACGTCAACGGCTTAAGGCGATGACAGCTTTAGTGTTAACTATTTATTAGGAAATTAGGAGGGAATTGCCTGCGCTGCGAGCGCTATCGAGCCATGGTACGCATGGCTGCTTCCAATAGGGCAGTGTAGTTTGTCATACAACGTGCTTGATAATCGATTTAATACAAAATCAATTGGGTGGCAACTTTATTTCCGGAAGTGGTCGTACTTACTGTACCTCTTTCGCCTCTCCTTAGGGCGACTTAACACCTCTGGATTGCTTCTTACGGGACTAAAAAATTAAGAACTTTGGAAAGAATGGAAGCTCAATTGATGTCATATGGCCAGATTTATTGGAGAGAGTAGGAAATCTGATAGACCCGAAGGACCATGTAAGTCATAATAGCTCTGGTTGCATAAACAATAAAGGCCATCTACGAGACTAATAAAAAAAATCTATCCAAAATATTTCTGTTTGATATCATCCTTTTAAATCCTCCTGCGATAAAAAAAACACCCGTTAAAAATATTTACATTAACAGAAGAAGAACTTGTCATCATTCATGCGACGATTGAAATTCAGTCATGCGAAGCAAAAACGGATGTTGAAAACCTAATCGTTTCACCGACTATATCGCGGGTGGAGCTCCTCATACATCTCTGCCCCCCATCAAACTGCAAATATTCAAAGAGTCTCATGTGTTTTCGCATCAGTTGCAACATTCAACGACAAAGGGGATACCGAACCTCATCAGCTGTTAGCTGATGCAGTTAAAAGGTAAACAACGAAGCAGAATAAGTCCGTTGGGCGGCACTGCAGTAAGAAATTCGCGGGCAAAGTGACAAGTAAAATGTTTACAACAAATTCTCTACCGGTTTGAGTTTTCTCAGCTATCCTCTCAACACTATCCGCTCCCGACACGATGCGTTGTATGAGTAGGAGACATCTACTGAGAGCCGAAATTTGATATTGAAAAAAGGACATGGAAATGGATGGGAAACAGACCGCCCCATATTGAGATATCGCCGTAATAATGACAGAGTAAAATCCGTACGGAACAGGCGATGAGGTCAGTAGCAGCCCACGTGTGATTATGAAAGACAGCTGCCCTCACTAAGCGCGCTCTCAACTGAAGTTATTAACACTTAGAGCGCAAAGGCCTCATTCATCGGCCTGCTTTAGTGTCAAAGGCAAAGCGCTGGGCGCTGATCATTAGCGACAACGACTAACTCTACGATTTAGTAAAAAGCGCCTGACAGCAACCTGCTTCGTTGGAACTTAACTCTTTTTCTGTATCCAGTACAACGCAGTGCTTATTTGGGCATCATCCCCTGGGTGTTGGTAGTTATGAAAGCACATGCTTTGAAACGGGCCGTCTAATGGTTTTATAGGATCCAAAAGAAATGATAGGGAAAAAGTAAATGTAATAAAAATATAAAAGTTCAAAATACTTGCTATCAGAATATTATACAGGCCGAAGGACCACATGCAGAGTAGGCCGAAGGACCACATTCCGAGCCGGCCATATCCAGAGCTGATGCGGTTCTCTTGAATACTTCCTCAGTTGCAACGTTAGGGAAGAGGAGCAGAGAATTACATATGTCGACTATGTCCCACTCGGAAGGATCTCCGCCTTGAATTTCTTGCCATAATGTCCTTTAACAATCTCTCAGAGTTGTCTAAAGTGAATCTAAGGATCTTGAGTGTGTTCGTTGAGAGCGAAAAATGCCTTAATCGAGCTGCAAATGATTCATCTTATTGTCCAACTCTGTCCGTCTCTAAAACTCCCACTTGTACTTTCTTCAATTTCATAGACATCAAGAAGGCATAATTTTTTCTAGAACCCAAACGGGTTCAAATATTTTCCTTTCTTTCTCTCAGTGGTCGGATAACCTAAACGTTATCATATCGGGGCTTTTGGCAGAGGAACTCATTCGCAGAGACTTTTAATGTTGATAATCGGACAGCGGCACGCTATCGTGCACATAAACTAAAAAGACCGCATTACATCTCCCTGATTATAGAACCTCCCTCTCTCTCTCTCTCAGTCTCTTTGGCCAGAGATAAGCACATTTCTTAACCCGCTCTATTTATAAACTTAAGAAATGTATGACAGTCAGCCATGCACTTTACAGAATTATAATATATTTTATTTATATACATTTTTCGTTAGATATCTTGACACACCGACAGACAGACACAAACACACACACACAGACACACACTCGCTAACTATAATAAAATGCCTGAATGCAGTGTTAAACAAATACACACACTAATACAATTAATTTTACTCTGCATAAACTCAATAGAATCTCGTACATAAAATGAACAAAATGAAACGTCAGTTGCAATAGCAGCAACAACAATATCCAACTACAGTGCAACACAGCACAACCAACAACACTATCACTATTCAAATGCAACAAAGTCAATACGGTATAAGTTCAACAACATTTTCATACAAAATCCTTGAGAGTCATTGAAAAAAATGTAGAAGCAAACAAAAATTAACAACAAAAAAATAAAAAAATTATAAAAAATAAATATTGTAAAATAGAAAAAAATTCATAAAAAATATAGATTGTGTATAAAAAATGGAACGAATAAAACCAACTGCTGGTGTGTGTGTGTGTGTGTGCGTTTGCCATACAACTAGAAAATAAAGTGCAATAAATTAATTTTTATTTGAGGCAGATATTTAATTTTTAATTATTTTATGCTTAATTTCTTGTTATTTTTATTTTTTTAAATAAAAAACGCATCAATTACAATATTGATTAACGGGAAAATTTTTTAATTAATTAAATTAATTAATTAAGTAATTAAAAATTAAAGAAACCTCTAACTATAATCTAAGTATAATTTTAAACTGCACACTGCTAAATTTAGCCCAATTGAAAATAATATACGGCAACAGAACATAAAAATAATCACAAGACCGATAAATCTGAACTGGGAACAGTTTTAGGTATTATCACAAAACTTTACCAAAACCAAAAAAAACTTACAGTTATTTACAATATTTTAAAAAATATATTTAAAAAAAATTAAAACGCAGCAAGCTTGCAATCAATGTTTGTGTGGGAACAGTTTCCAACAAGCACCCAAACCGATAATAACAAGGCAGGATGTAGTTGAAATAAAATATTAATTTTTAATATATACAAAATTATGTTACAGAATAAAAAATGAGCAAAATTGAAATTGGGAACAGTTTAAATTTTCTTCATATGAAACCAAAAGACTTTTAAAACTATTTAAGCATATTTACTAAACATACTAAAATTACTTTTTGAGCCGTCTGCAGTCATGTATCAATTATTTGAGGCTAAAAATAAAGTGGGAACAGTTAGATACTTTATGTTACTAAACAAAACACGGCAAGAGATAGCCTTGTTTACCATATTGAGTATAAAATTTCCTTTGCTTGAATTGCCAATATTAATTATTTTGAATAAAAAATAAAGTGGGAACAGTTAAAATTTTCTTCATATGAAACCAAAAGACTTTTAAAACTATTTAAGCATATTTACTAAACATACTAAAATTACTTTTTGAGCCGTCTGCAGTCATGTATCAATTATTTGAGGCTAAAAATAAAGTGGGAACAGTTAGATACTTTATGTTACTAAACAAAACACGGCAAGAGATAGCCTTGTTTACCATATTGAGTATAAAATTTCCTTTGCTTGAATTGCCAATATTAATTATTTTGAATAAAAAATAAAGTGGGAACAGTTTAATTTTTTCGCGCTACTAAATAGCAAAACTAAAGCAATAATCTAGGATCGTTCTTTGCAACATATATAAAAAAAATTTTTTTTTGCTTAAGTTATTGTAATAATTATTCTAGAAAGAATAAAAATATAAGTGGGAACAGTTAAATAATTCCGATTTGCTAAAAACTAATGAGTGGTAAAAGTTTTTATATGTGCACATAAATATGAAAAATGAAATATATTTAAGCCATTAACTATATACTAATGATATTAGCTTAGAAACAAAGTGGGAACAGTTTTCAACTTTAATGTAAGTAAAGTTTTCAACTTTAGTGTAAGTGGAATTAATCTTGAATTTTTAACTAGGACTTCAGGTTGTGATCTAATGGAAAATATTTTTGTTTTCAGGCTTTAAGATGTAAATATTATGTTGATTTATATCAAAATGGGAACAGTTGTTAAAACAGATATTATGTGAAAATATGTCTGGAATAGTTGTATAACAGCTCACAAATAATTTTGAGTAGCAGATAATACAGCGAGTCTTAAATGTTTTGTGGATCAAATCGATATGGGGAGTATTTTGTTGATCCGTAAATTAGTGAGAACAGTAGAGAACTTTATCACAAAAAGGAAAAATTTCATAAATATGATGTTGAATTTTAAAGCACATGTTGAGAGTGCCATCTAAAGTAGAATTTTTTTTATTTTTAGGCTTGTTAAAGACAATATTTTAGATATATATTTAAATAGGAAGAGTT
This sequence comes from Linnaemya vulpina, assembly GCA_963675445.1. Taxonomy (NCBI): domain Eukaryota; kingdom Metazoa; phylum Arthropoda; class Insecta; order Diptera; family Tachinidae; genus Linnaemya; species Linnaemya vulpina. The sequence continues at coordinate 71,699,618 of OY776280.1, read as the reverse complement.
TTCAAAATATGAAATTATGTGATATTATGTTTTTAACAATTTTATAATATTAGAAACAACTTTGAAGTAGTTGAATACAGATTTTTAAAATACTTTGTTGAGCATACTGATGTGGGAACAGTTTCGCTGTTTAATAAAATGTCTTCTATTTTCGTTCCTGGAACTAAAATAGATGGAACTTTAGCAAATGTTGTTGTTTTAAATGGAAGTGAATAATTTTTTCATGACAAGTGAAGTGGGAACAGTTGCGTTTTTTCATTATATAATTAATATATTAATAATTTAATTTAATATATTCATTTAATATGTTTGCTTTTAAAAATTTGGGGTTAGCTCAGATATATATTTATGGAATGAGGAATTATTTTAGTGATGCTCTCGGGAAGATTCAAAGTGGAAACAGTTTTTAAAATATTTTAATATTATTGACTAAACATGTAATTGAAATGAGTTTTATGTAAAATTTAAAGTGGGAACAGTTTTTCAAATACTTTAATTTATAGACTAAACATGTAACTGAAATGAGTTTTATATAAAAATCGAAGTGGGAACAGTTTTTTTAAAATCTTAAAATATAGATTAAACGTGTAGTTGAAATAAGTTTTATGTAAAACACAAAATTGGAAGTTTTTTGCTAACAGTTTTTTGGGAACAGTTTTTTTGGGAACAGTTTTTGGGAACAGTTTTCTTAATATTTTAAAATATGTAAGAAACATGTAATTGAAATGAGTTTTATGTAAAACGTTAATAGTATTAAAGAAATCGTCTAAAATTTTGTAAAAAGTATTCTTTGAACTTTTTGCAGACATAGTATTTTGCTGATAAACTTTAACCTTAGAAAAGTACGAGCAGCTGATGATGATTCGGCATTTGCTGCAAAACCAAGTAGAAATTTAGCGAGTGAAAACGAAAGAATGCACTTTTCGTCTGCATGCAAATGATAAAGAGTCTATATAAAACCAGAGTTACCATAGTGTCAGGTTGTTGTGCTAAGCAACATTTCTGCAAACGTAAAAGCATTTCTTGCGGCAGAGGGGCTTCTGCGGATGTAGAGAGCAGATAGTCGTGAACGAGTCAATCACCGTTCGAAGGTTAGTGGTTTCGAGTCCTTGAGTGTACAGAATAACTGGAACAAATACATTCCGAAAATACGAATACGCAGCAACTGCTGCTATAGTTTTTAGAAACAACAACTAAAAGTGTTGTTGCAATCTGACGTACTTTTGCCATTGTCTGATGAGCAGTAGGGGGGGTAGGTTTTTGGTTCATTCTTTTTGGGACGGCAGTCAGTCAGCGCTCTGCAAGTGCTTCGACAATTTACGTGTCTGCATGTGCACTGGGCATACAAGCAGTGAGTGTTCTTAAGGGGAAGGGAAATGAAATTAAACAATTCGAATAGTTCAATATCCTGTTACAACAAGGAATTTCATATCAAGGCAAAAAAAAGGATGGAATTACTGAAGCAGAGAGGGAGAGGGAGCTCTGCTGGCATAGATCAAAGTTGAAGGCAGTAAATTATCAGACCTTTTACGAGAACATAATTTTCAATATAATTTTAATTATTATTTAATTGTTGAGAAAATTCCAATTTATTTTGTAGTGACAAACCCACACACGAATTATTTTCGGTTGCCAACAACCCCCTCATTTTAAAAATTACTTGATATGAAATTTAAATTATTTTAATTCAACTGCAAATACGTGTGAGTGTATGCACGAGTATGTGCATTTTAATTTTAATTAATTTATTTTTTTTTTTTGCTCTTCTAACACAAGCAACAAAAATACTTTATAAATTCACGTATGAGTATGACTACCTCAACAATAACAACAACGGCAACAACGAAATATGAAATCATGACCTACGAAAATACAAAACAAAATAATCCACACAATAAAGAAAGAAAAAAATAATAAAAAAGAAGAAGAAGAATATTGCAATGAATTGAAAAATAAATAAAAATGTAAATAAATATTTGCCAAAGTAAAAGTGATAGAAGAAGAAGATTCTAACCCAATAAATGCTGAAACATCAACAGCAACATCGAAAAGAAGCAGGTATTCGGTTTCAGTACCGGCAGTCATATTGTAAACTGAGGATACTTCCCCCCACTGCCAGGAGTCGATGAGAAGAAATCAGAAAATTATTTTTGAAAGGAATTCCTAAACCATTCTCCTGCTATTTAACAGCGTAGGACTCCAAATGACGTCAGGGAAAGCACCAGCGATTCAACACTGCAGTCTCAGAAGCATGCCGAAACATGCACCTTTTTGTTTAACTGCTTTCGATTATCTCTTAGTTTTCCCTCCACTGCTTGCAGCCGATGAGTAGAAGCCTTTAAACTATTTTTAAAAGGAATTCGAAGCCATTCTTCTGCTATTGGAACGAAAAGGACTCCAAATGTCGTCAGGCCAAGCCACAACAATTCAACACCGCAGTCTCAGAAGCATGCCGAGTCATGCACCTTTTTGTTGAACTGCTTTCGATCATCACGAAGTCTGCGTCTTTTAGCTTTGGCTTCTTAAAAGGAGTATTTTTCTATTAATCATGGAAGTACACCTCTTTCGAAGGGATATCAAGTAGTAGGGCATTCATACATTTAAACAGTATTCGATTAATTTTGGGCGATTAATTGTTTGAACCAGATAAAATTGCTTATTTACGATTAATAAATAGTTCGAATAATATTCAACGATTAATCGAAAATTATTTCTTTCATCGTATTTGTTGTTAAGCGATTAATTTCGGGCGATTAATTATTTAAACAATATAAAATTGTCTATTTACGATTAATAAATAGTTCGAATAATATTCAACGATTAATCGAAAATTGTTTCTTTCATCGTATTTGTTGTTAAGCGATTAATTTCGGGCGATTGTTTAAATAATTCAAAATTGCTTATTTGCGATTAAAAAAATGTTCGAATAATTTTCAACGATTAATCGATTACTCGAAAATAATATTTTTTATAGTATTTGCTGTCTCAGAAGCACTACTAATATATTACTTATTTCGGGCGATTAATTGTTGAAACAACTTAAAATTGCTTATTTACGATTAACAAATAGTCGGAATAAATTTTACTGATTAATCGATTAATCGAAAATAATATTTTTCATAGTATTTTCCGTCTCAAAACCAATGCTAATATATTACCCTTGCTCGATTAATTGTTGAAGTAATTTAAAATTTCTTATTTATAATTCGCAAATAGTTCGAATCATTTTCAACGATTATTCGATTAACCGAAAGTAATTTTTTCATATTATTTGTTGTTTGCGTGCGATTGTGCCGTCAGGCAACATCAACTTGACACCGCAGTCTCAGAAGCACGACTAATAATTGACTGCTATTCGATTAATCGATTAATTTTGGGCGATTAATTGTTCAAACAATATGAATCGAAATAAATTTTTTCATAGTATTTGTTGTTTGCGTATGATTACAAGTGTCGTCAGGTCATCCAAAACCAACTTAACACCGCAGTCTCAGAAGCGTTGTTCGATTAATCGATTAATTTCGTGCGATTTATTGTTAAAACAATATAAAATATAAAATAATTTTTTTTCATAGTATTTGCAGTGTAATAAATGAGCGTTGTTCGATTAATTTTAGGCGATTAATTGCTTGTTTGCGATTAACAAATAGTTCGAATAATTTTTAACGATTAATCGATAAATTTTTTCTTAATATTCCCAGCGGGAAGTTAAAAAGACGCATATTATTTTGGCTTATCACTGGCTCCCATAGTTAAATCGTTGTGCACAATCGACATTGAATAGTTCGCTGGGTTATTTAAGTTATTATGCACTTGCAAATATTTATTATTAGACAAACAGAATGCAGCACATTGTGACGGATAACACGCCACAAATTAATTGAAAATGTAAACAAAATGAAAGAAAAAATAAAAATAAAAATTTTACAATTGTTAAATTAAAAAGCAACCGAAATATTATCCGAGTTTTAAGTGAACAAAATGAGGATTCTTTTTAAATTAAAATAAATAAAAATGTATCGTTTCTTCCCAAAACGTGGAATTTCATGTTCGATTTTAACAAATACTTCTGCTCCAACCTTTCAAATTATGCTTTGACAAACACACACACACATACACGAACACTCAGCAATGCCAACATCATGGCATTCACAATAGTGTTGTTGGCCAAATCTGCTTATTTAGTTTCCTTAAGGAATCCATCGGGTGCGATATATTTTGGCAGAGCTCCCTCACAAATCATGTTCCCAAACGATCAAAAGAAATTTATTGCGAATGCCTTAAAAATGTTGAAAGAGTCCCTCTCCAAGACACAAGATCACTCTCTTCTCTTGTTGCTCTATTGACATTCTCATTTTAGTTTTTATATCTGGGATGGAAAATTTATTTAATCAATAAAATTCTGTTCTCCTTAAAAGCGGTAACAAACAAAAATATATAAACCAAAATACACATGAGTAGGTCTGTTTAAGGTGCAGCGGCCTTCGAAAACAGCTATGCATTTATTTGTCTCAATTTTAAGAGTTTCTTTTAAGCAAATCCGAAAGCTTTTAAAAAATCACCCTTTACAGTGCGAACAAATTGTATTCGTATTGCATCTTTAACTGACAATTGCTATTGTCACATAAGCGCTTTTAAAATTGTCATCTCTCCAGCCCTGGTTGTATTTTTGTTTTTGTAAATTACCACATAATATTTTCCTTAGCGCGCTTGGAACTGCCTGTTTGTTTGTAGAATGAAGTGCATTTTTGAGTACAAAAATCAACTTTTTGCTGTAGTTGCTGTTGTTGTTGTTGCTGTTGTTGCGATTGTTGTCTTAGCAACATTTTGCTGTTTGCTGCACCAGCAGCATTGCTTAAGTACAATGACCACAAATTGTTTAGTTGTATTTATTCAGTTTTTTGTTGTTGTTGTTGTTGTTGTTATTTTTCAATATTAAAAAATAAAATTTGACCCAGAAAAATCGACTAAAGTGCAAAATATGAACGAAAGAGACTCATGCACGCACACACACACACACACATTCGCACACAAACATACACACACACACACCCATTGACACACACTTGTGATGCAAAAGAAAACTGATACCAAAAATAAAAAGGAAAATAATATTACAAATTAATAATAAAATAAAACAGATGGAACGTTGGAACGTAAATAATGAAAAATAATAATAATAATAAAAATCGAGAACGATATTAACCCGTTGAAAGGTAGAAGAAACCCAGACGTTTGCAAGATTCAAAAAGTCATTCGAAATAATATCAGAGAACTGCTAGAGTCCTTGTCTGAAAAATAATCTGCTGAGACAAACTGAAACCAGTTTTTACTGTGACATTTTCAGAAAAGCTCATGATGTGTCTTAAGAGTGACTGCGCCTTGATTTTATGTTCTGGTTTTAACGTGTTAATTCTCTCGATATGCGAAAAATTTGCATTCAAGATGGAGTTATTTGAGCGACAAAAAAAAATAAAAAAATCAAAAAGTCAGTAAAATATCGGGGGCAAATGTCGTCGATATCAAAATTGAAGTAACGCCGATGGGTTGATATCAGCATCGCTACGGGTTACACCCGTAATCTCGAATGTGTTGCAAATGTATTTAAATGAAATTGCCGCCCACAATTGACACTCTCCGGGCTTTTTTAAACTAAAGTCGGCACCGAATATTATTTTAAAATTTATAAATATATTCTTAGAATATTTAAAAATTATTTTAAAATTTTCAAAAATTATTTTAAAAATTTAAAAAATTATCTTAAAATCTTTAAAAATTAAAAAATATATTTTAAAATATTTGAAAATTTTTAAAAATAATATTTAAATTTTTAAAAATTTTTAAAAACTATTTTAAAACTTTTGTATCATACTTAACCATAGTTTAAAAACTATGTCAAAATTTTTGGAAACAATTTTAAAATTTACTTTCAAGTTTTTAAAACTTATTTTTTTAATTTTAAAAATTATTTGAAAATATCTTTAAAATTATTTTAAAATTTATTATTTTAAAATTTTTGAGTCATTTCAATATTGTTAAAATTATTTCAAAATTTTTGAAAACTATTTTAAAAGATTTTTTTTTAATGTTAGAAAATTATTTTAAGATATTTGAAAATCACTTTGAAATTCTTCAAAAAAATTTTAAAAACTATTTTAAAACTTCTGATAACTATCTAAGAATTTTTAAAAACTCATCTTTAAAAATTAAAAAAAGAAATTTCAAATATTTGCAATTTTTTCAAAATACATACTTTTAAAATTTTTTAAAATACTTAAAAAATTTTTAAAAACTATTTTAAAACTTTTGAGCCAAAATTAAACATTTTTAAAAATAATTTCAATATTGTTAAGAACTATTTAAAAATTTTTGAAAACAATTTTAAAAATAAAAAAAATTTAAAATTTGAAAATTATTTTAATGCATCTGAAAATTACTTTAAAATTCTTAAAAAAATAAAAAAAAACTATTTTAAAATTTCTGATAACTATTTAAGAATTTTTAAAAATTATTTGAAAATTCAAAAAAAAAAATTTTAATATTTGAAAATTTTTTTTAAATATTTTGAAAATTGTTTTAAAATTAGTTTAAAAAAATCATTTTAACATTTTAAAAAATATTTGAAAGTTGTTTAAAATGATTTCACAAAACAGTAATCTTTAAAAATAGTATCAAAAGTAGTAGTTTTTCAAAACTATTTGAAAATTTTAAGAATTATCTTAAGACTTGTAAAAACTATTTAAAAATTTTTGAAAACTATTTGAAAGTATTTAAAAATTAATAAAATATTTTTAAAAATAGTTTTAAAGTTTTTAAAAATTATTTGAAAATTTTCAAAAATAGTTTTAAAGTTGTTAAGAATTAATTAAAAATTTTTTAAAATGACTAAGATTCTTAAAAAAATTTTAAAGAACTGTTTTGAAATTTCTGATAACAATTTAAGAATTTTTTTTAAAATTATTTGAAAATTTTAAGAAATTATTTTAAAATATTTGAAAACTTAAATTATTTTGAGAATTGTTTTAAAATTTTGTTTTAACAATTTGTAAAATTATTGTTACCAAGTCGTTATAGTAATATTTAAAAATAGTTTTAAAAGTAGTAATTTTTCAAAATTATTTCACAATTCTTAAGAATTATTTAAAATTTTTTGAAAACTACTTTCGAGGTTTTTAAAAGTTTTTTAAACATATTTAAGAATATTTTTAAAGTTCTTAAGAATTGTTTTAAAATGTTTGAAAACTATTTAAACATTTTTGAAAATTTTTAAAAATAATTTCGCAGTTTTTAAGAATTATTTAAAAATGTTTGAAAATTTTTTTACAATTCTTGAAAATTTTGAAACTCCTAAAACTATTTTAAAGTTTTTGAAAATCATTTCAAAGCTTGTTAAAGTTTTCGAAAACTATTTTGAAGTTTTTGAAAATTATGTAAATATATTTAAATTAATGTTAAAGTTCTTAAAAATTATTTCAAAATTTTTTAAAACTATTTTAAACTTTTTGAAATATACCTAAACGGTTTTAAAAACTATTCCAGAATTTTTGAAAATAATTTTAAAATTTATTTTAAAGTTTTTATTTAAACATTTTTAAAAATCAGTTGTAAATTTTTAAAATTATTTAAAATTTTCGAAAATTATTTTTAAATTTTTAAGATTAATTGAAATATTTTTGAGAATTGTTTTGAAATTTTTAAAAATTATTGAAATATTTTAAAAATAGTAATACTATTTAAAAATTATTTCAAAAATAGTAATTTTAAAAAATTATTTTAAAAGTGGCGTATCTATTTGAATGTGTGGATACAATGAAGCCTAAATATGGTTTGATTAACTCGCGTCTTACCTTATCAAAAGAAAGTCCAACGCTGCAAAAGGAATGCTCGCGTCATAACCCAGATGGCCTGGAAAAAGAAGGAATAAATTGAATTATTTAATAAAAAAAAAATTTTTATAAAAGTGCTGAATTATTCAAAACGAATAGAGGAGTGCAGTGGACACTCTCTCCTGGAACTAATTTTGCTCTTATAAAAAAAAAAAAAACTAAAATTAATTTCTCTTGCAAATTTCGGTATTTTACTAATTTATCGACTAACGATCCTGAGACTTAAACAGTCAGAGAAAAGCAAACCAAGAATTAAAAGTGTTATATCTGTACCGACGTGCGCCTGTTACTTAATCAAATTTGAAAAAGTCAAGTCCGCGACGATCACTCGAGTGTTTACACTGCAGGAAAAATTGAATTTATTTCTCAGTGTAGAAATAAAAAGTATTATCATTAAACTTGTGCAACGTGCGGCTTGTGTGTCATTAAGCAAAAATAAAAAAAAAGAGGTGCGCGCGCTTGCGCAAAATTTTGAAAAAGTTTTCTTTTGTTTATTATTTGAGGCATAAATATTCCATTTAGATTTCTTAAACTAAAAGTGGAATTAATTATTTATTGTAATTTGTAATAAAATGAAATGTTGAAAGCAGACTAGACAAAACTGCTTTTAAAGAAATAGACAAGACAAGACAGGGCAAAACAAGACTTGTTTGTAAATGTTCACAATTTAATAGAATTTTTTTTGTTTTTTTTTTTTTAACTCGCATGCAAGAACTTTGAAGGTCAAACAAGAACAATTTGAAATTCTATTCTAGTTTGTTTCGTTGTTAAAGGCCAAACTGAATGGAAATAGAATCGCGGTAGCAAAATTAATTAACATCTTTTAAATGGCGCTTAATTTTAATTAACAAGAAAAAAATAATTTCATTACAATTTCTTTTGTTAGAAATGTTACTTTTTTTTTAGTTTTCTAAAATATAAAATTTATCGGGTTGGTCAAAATGGTTTGGAAAATGACTTAAACATAATAGTCGAGTCACGTACCAACCAGACATTTTCTTAAAACTTTTTTTTTACGAAAATCAATTTTTGCTCCAAAAATGATAAGAGAAAATTTTTTCGCCAAGAGTATTTTGGAGATTATGTTACGATTTTGTGATATATTAATTTTTTGTTGGTTACTCTAAAACACTGTGGGATTGACCATCACCCCTGGGAATGTATTGCATCAAACCAGGAAGAGATTTAATGCTGCTCTCTTTCGTACAAGAGATAGTGCAAGTGAGTTAAATGAAAAATCTTCTCTCTTTTTAAGAACAGTGTTGCCATATCGCGCGTTTTCAAAATATGTTTTAAGTTCTTTACTTTCAAGTAATTTCAATGGATTTGTGATCCTTTCGAAATAAACAACAACTACGAATGATTTATATTTAATATTTTGTCACGCGATTAATTCTACAAATAATTAATTTAAGCAGCATTTTCGCTATAATTCAGAAATCATATAATAAATCTGTACCAATTCTATAACTGGAAGGTGGTTGATGATATTGAATAACTCAGCTGTTAGCAGTAGGGGTGTTCACGTATGCACCCAAACTGCATGAAATTCATAAGATTGTGGTAATAAAAACTTGAACTCTTATGATTAAAAAAAATCTCTTTTGCAATAAAAAAAGTTAGTTCTTTTTTTCCAAGCAGATAAATTATTCAATCATTTTAATTGCAACAGCAACATATGGCCGATTAAAAATAGAAATAAAAAAAAACTCTTGAGCAACAAATTCCTAACACCGTCATATTCAATAGCGTTACTCGTTTACCGGTTTTCATTTCCTCCTGCCCCTTTTCAATGGCATCCCTATCACCTTCTTTCAGCTATAAAATTCTCTTGATATAGTTTTTTTATTTCAAATTATTTCTGTAATAATTAAAACGTTTGTTTGTTTTTTGCTCGGCTAACAAGCGCAATAATTTATTGCAATAACGGTAAACTCACAGCAAATGACCATAAATTAACAGCATCAAACACGAGGTAATTAAATGTTAAATATTGTTAAAAAGTTAGAATTTTAAATGGAATATTAATTGAAATGCTCATATTTAATGGCAGCTTAAAAGCGAAACTATTACAAAAAGTTTTAGTAAGAAATGAAGCAGATTTTATGATAGAAATCAGCACAGAACTATTTCAGATGTGAGAGGCAGAGGAAATCCGGAAGCAAAAAGTTCAAATCGGTTTTATACAACAGCAAAAATAGTTGTTTGGATGTGAAAAATAATTTTGGATCTTAAAAATGATGGTCCTTTGAAATGCCGTTGAAATCCTAAATGGTCCTTTGAACCTAATTCGAAATCAATGGGAGTTGTAAGTCTACCAACTTTAAATTTAAAATCATGATCAGACCACTTAATTTCTAAATTTATTAGAGAGGCACTTCTTTAATCTTCTTTTAAGACCAACAGTCAGCCAGTAATAAAAAGTACTATTTGCTTAAAGTACTATTTATTGCAACCACTTTTTTAATTTGTTCATAAAAATGGGATTAGTATAATTAAAATTATAAAATTTTCCCAAACTTTTATTCAAGTGGAAATAGATTATAGATAAATTGAAAAAAATAGTACTTTTTGGGGTTAAAGAAAGTACTTTCGTGCTCTATTATAATTTTATAGACTTAAATACACGACAGCAACAAAAGAAATGCTAGAAAAAGAAAAAAAAATCAAGCGTTAACTTTGACATTGAAATTGTTAATAAAATATCCATAATTAATTAATTTATCATTATTATTATTATTTATGCTTGCAAAAAAGGGGAAGGTCAGCTAAGCAAAATAAAATTAGTTTTGAAATTTAAGTACTTTTTGCAGAGGAATTTCGAAAATGTTTTAAATCTGCAGATTTATTTTTCTCTAACCCTGTTCCAGCATAATTTTTTAAATTTTTAATTAATAATTTTTTATTTTTAAATAAACTTTTCCTATAAAAAAAGTTCCACACTATTCCACTTTTCGAAATTAATCGAGAGTCTTGAAGTGTTTTTGTTATATTCTTGTAATAAAGTGTTTTATTCCCGACCTCTGTCTTTTCATATTTCCATAATTTTGATTTGTATTTTCAATTCCATTTCTTACTCTTGTTGGTTGGCTAACTTCCCTTAAAGTATCATATTATTCCGCTTAGACTTGAATTCATAAGCGTCTGAGAATGTTTCGTAAAACGAAGCATAAATTTATTACAAACAATTACTTTTGCAAAAAAAAAAAGAAAAGATATTTAAATAAACAAATAAATAATAGAATTGAATAGAAAACAAAGCATTAGAGTAGCAATTAGCAACAAATAACAGCAGCTTGAAATGTCATTGAATTGTCTGAGTAACAAGCGAGCGATCGCAGTTAATTGAAACTTAATTTCAAATCAATTTCTCAATCGACGGAAATTCCAGGAAAACTATAATGAAAAAGATTTCAAAACACAAAAGTGATTTCATGTCGTCAGAGAGCCACAGAATAAAAGGTGGCGATAGCATTTTCTTTATGGTCCTTCGAACCTCATTGTAAAAGCTGCGTTGTGACTTAAATTAAAACTTAAGAACCGCATTTACTGAGATGTTCATCGTCGATAATGAAATTAATTTTTCTAGTTTCTTAACTACTTTTAGACTTAAAAAATTCTTTATGGTCCTTCGAACCACATTGTGAATGCTGCGTTTTAAATAAAATTAAAAGTTAAGAACCATCGATAATGAAATTAATTTTTCTAGTTTCTTAACTCCTTTTAGACTTAAAAAGTTCTTTATGGTCCTTCGAACCACATTGTGAATGCTGCGTTGTGAATAAAATTAAAACTTAAGAACCATCGATAATGAAATAAATTTTTCTAGTTTCTTAACTCCTTTTAGACCTAAAAAGTTCTTTATGGGCCTTCGAACCTCATTGCAAATGATGCGTTGTGACTTAAATTAAAACTTAAGAACCGCATTTACTGAGATGTTAATCGTCGATAACGAAATTAATTTTTCTAGTTCCTGAACTGCTTTTAGATTTAAAAAGTTCTTTATGGTCCTTCGAACCGCATTGTGAATGCTGCGTTGTGAATAAAATTAAAACTTAAGAACCATCGATAATGAAATTAATTTTTCTAGTTTCTTAACCCGTTTTAAACTTAAATAGTTCTTTATGGTCCTTCGCACCATATTGTGAATGCTGCGTTGTGAATAAAATTAAAACTTCAGAACCATCGATAATGAAATTAATTTTTCTAGTTTCTTAACCCATTTTAAACTTAAATAGTTCTTTATGGTCCTTCGCACCACATTGTGAATGCTGCGTTGTGACTAAAACTTGAGAACCATTCGTAATGAAATTAATTTTTCTAGTTTCCTAACTCTTTTTGGAATTAAATATTTTTTTCTTTAAATTTTGAACAAAGTATTTGAGATCATTTTGTATAAAAAAATCTATGACAAAATAGCTGAACTTTAATCGACCTAAAAACTTAACATTCGTGCCGTTCTATAGCTGCTGTCAACGTGTCTTTCATTCAAAATTTGTCGTGGGCTGTTTCTAAAATGTTTACAAAAAATTTGGTAACATATTTAAAAAAAAAATGCCCATTTTACAAACTAGAATTTTATGAGTTAAAACAAAAATTTTTAATGTTGAAATTTTTATTTCAAATATATACAAAATGTTTTGGTATATCTTTCTAAATCAAGTTCTTGGCAAAATTTACACCATCTGATAAGAGCACACCTCTCCCCTGTCTGGTTTACAACACGTTGTAGATGCCAACCATCTCTTGCGTAACGAGGCTGGTTGTAAAACAAAATAAGAAAAAATACTTTTGAAATTTTAATACAAACATTTTTTGTTGGTTTTAAAGATTAACATGTTTTTTTATTTATTGTTATTTTTTTGAATAAATGACAAATTTGACCCAGAATATAAAGTTTTTTTCTTTGTTTCTTGCGTTTATGGGTGGCGTTGCATAAATATCGATGTGTCTCGCTGACTGTCAGTGTATGTGAAACAAAATGAGTGATGAGTTTTCTTATTTTGAGAACAACAACACAAAAAAAAAAGAAATAAATAAAATTTCATAATGACGTGCGCGCATGTGTGTGTGTAATAACTTATTCTATATTTACCTAGTTTTGTATATCTGGTCACCTTAAAAAATCTAAAGAGTATGTTAAGTTGGATAGGCCGTTTGTAACAGCAGCAAAAGCAACATCGAATTGTACAAAAAGTCAATTCACACAAATTTTTAGCGGTTAAATAAAATACACTGAAAAAAAATACAACTCCAATTTAGAAATTCGGGCAAAAAATAAAGATTGCAGTCAACCTGAACTTTTAAACTAAAACGAAAAGTTACCCCAATCACTTCATAAATGGCGCCTAAAATTATGCCTCATTCTATTGCTTAAATACGATCCACAAAGTCTACTGTATGTAACAGCTGGGGTCTTTCGTTGTATGGTCCTTCGAACCGCTTAAAACTTGCCGCACACTTCAAGCCGCTCTATTATCGCGGATTTATTAGATTCGTTGCAGCTGTTGGCATTGGAGTTCATCATCGTTTAAAATTTTTCAAAAACTTATCTTAAGTTTTATTTATTTGTTATAATTTTGTTGTTGTTGTTTATTATTTTAGTATTATCTTTACAAAATATGTAAACAAAAGTTAGAGACTGAAGCAAACATAAAAATTGACCCAGAAAACTTTATTTAATTTGTTCGTTTTTCATTTTCTAGTTCACTCTTGATAAGACTTGAAGAAATTTCCATTTGAAAAAATATTTCAAATAAAAGCAAATCAAATAACAAATAAAATATAAAATTTAGCTTTAAAATTATTAAAAAAAAAAAAAAATATTATTGAAGGCGTTATTTCACAGTGTAATAAAACACTAGATGGATACGAGCTAAAAGATCTGGGCCAGAGAACGGCATTACTGCAACAAATAGATCTTTTATAGCATAAAACACTTCTTAACCGAGTGTTAGTTCGGACTTAAACCACACCCGTCTGATGTCGTGTGATACCAAAAGCTCCGAGTGGAGCGCAGTTCCCCCTACAACCTCGCTTCGTTTACATTTTCTTCCTTTAGAAAGAATTTCGCGGTTTATAAAATGTTGTGAACACTGGGCAACGTGACCAAACACCAGCGATCATTTCGCAATTTAACAACACAAAAGAAAAAGCAAAAAAAAGACAATGACTGTTTCCACTGTCTTTATTTTTGTAAATGCTGACTGACAAACTGGTGGAGAAAAACACATTTTACTCGCATAATACGAGGGTGGCTCCACAATTGCAGTAAACAACAATCGATAGATGATATTGAAACACAAAATGCGAAACTAATCGAAATACAAGAGGTCGCATTGCTTACATTATAAAACCGAAGGTTCTGAAACCGTCAAAAATTGTTTCAGGTCTGATTTAGCGCATGTTGATGTTAATCAATGCCACATAATTTTTTGTGGTACATTTTTAACATCTTAGCATCCACAAATATTTATGAAATATGTAGAATTCATTGGGTATTTGTGTTAAGAGAATCACAATATAAATTACTCTTCCTCAACTCTAACCTAAAAGTTTTTATTACAAACAGAACTGTAAAGTTGTCTGTATTTTTATGAGCACTCAATTAATGTTTCGTCTAACTAGAACATAGTAATTAATTTTAAAATAGAATTTTTACAAATTTATTTACACTATATGATCGTTTTTATGAGCTGTATGGAAAAATTTAAATTTTCGAAAAATTCGAACATAAGTTCGAAATTTCGAACTTATGTTATCAATATTAATTTTATTATTTGGGTTCAAGTTAAAATAGATATTTAGAAAAATCTCGGTTTTAAATGTGGAATTTCGAACATACTTCGACAAATGGAGGTTTTTTCAAATTTGTCTTAAGCGGTTCTTAAAAACTTTAGTCCTACTGAGAGCTGCGAATTTTTAAAGATTTCTTAGACCACAATTCATCAAAAGTATGTGAAAATAGATATTTCAAGATAACTTAAAAATAAGTTCGAAATTTCGAACATATTTTTAGCAATTGAAATATCAACGTTTTATTAAAAATAGTTTTATGCTATTCTTCTTTGTGAACTATATAAATAAATATTTTTAGAAAATTCGAAATTTTTAGTTTAAAAATTTTTCTCTTTAAGAAAATAACCGTTTTGGAAAAGTTCGAAATTTCGAACATGTTCTGAAGGATCTACTTTAAATTTTCGCCTATAACTAAATAACTTGCTTAGAAAAGTTAGAAAATAAGTTAGAAATTTCGAATATACTTCAAAATTTTAAATATCGAAATTTTTATTTATAAGAAAATATGTGATTTGGAAAAGATCGAAAATAGGTTCGAAACCTCGAACATGGTTAAAAATATTTTGTTTTAAGATTTTTGTCTATAAGAAAATATGTATTTTCGATGTGATCGAAAATAGGTTCGAAATTTCGAACATGTCCAAAAATATCTAGTTTCCAAATTTTCGTCTATAAGAAAATGACTTTTTTAGAAAAGTTCGAAAATAACTTCGAAATTTCTAACACACTTCAAAATTTAAATTTCGAACACACTTCAAAATTTGAATTTCGAAATTTTTGTTTATAAGAATATATCTAGTTTCCAAATTTTCATTCGTGCTAACAAATTTTAAATTTCGAAATTTTTATCTATAAGAAAATAGGTGTTTTGGAAAAGATCGAAAATAGGTTCAAAATTTCGAACCTATTTAAAAGTGTTTCGAAATTTCGAACATGTTTAAAAGTTTTCAATATCGGAATTTTTGTTTATAAGAAAATAACTGTGTTAGAAAAGTTCGAAATTTCGAACATACTTAAAGTATTGAAATTTCTTAAAAAGATTCTACTGCCTGGTTCTGAAAGCACCCACGTACTTTAATCTGGCGTTAGAATTGATGGCTTAATACGTAACGGCGTGGCTTAAAGTTCTAACTACCTGGTCATTTATTTGTTGTTGTGGCATGAGTGTGCATGCCTGCATCTTAGAATAGAACAAACGCCATGTACGTTTTAGTTGTTGTTTTTGTAATGTAATTAACGGTATTTTATGTTAATAATTTAGCATTAACATTGAACTTAACTTGGCTAAAACCAACAAAATAGTTGTTTTATGGCAAAACATTAGAATTGCAAAGTTGATGTGTTAGTTGGTGTGTGTGTGTGTGTGTATGTGTTTGTACAATACGAAGAAAAATAAGGTGGCAATTAAATTCTTAAATGTTTATTATAAACTTAACAACAACAACAGCGACATATAATAAATACAACTATTGGCTTTAATTTCAATGGCATAAACAGCAAAATAATACTTTGGAAAAAGTCTTAGCAAATAAGGCGGATGTTATTTTTCAAACAACAGCGACTTATTTAAATGACAGTTGCCGATAGTTTCACAAGCATTTCGATACGATTTTTTAAAGGTTAACAGAAGTTGCCACACATCTAAAACAACAAACATGATCAATAGAAATTCAAGGTTAAAAGAGAATTGATTAGCTGCTCCGTTGTTTATTTAATTTTAATAAGAAGTTGTAAGCCGTTGTTATTTTAATAAAATATATTATTTATTTAAAAAGATTTAGTTGATAAAATTAATTGTTTTAATTTGTCTTTGAAAAGTGTTATCAACAATTTTGTTAAAATAGTATTTCTAATTCGCTAAAAGCTTAAGTTTGGTGGATTAAAAAATCTCTCGATATTTAATTAAGAATCTAGAAGATGTTACAGCATAATTAATAGGATGATTAGAACTACTACAGAATATTGCCTAGTTCTGGGCGAAATAAAGTTTTAAAATCTCTTTAAGGCAGTAAAATATAATTCAAATAATTCAATATACTAAAAAGTAATGCCTACTCTGTGGTTCATTGAAACTACTAAAAGCATTGCCTACCTTTAGGCGAAATTTTTTTCATATATAAAGTTAAATTTAATTGAATTTTAATTAATTCAAGCTACTAAAAAGTATTGCCTACTCTTGGGCGAAAAAAAAGTTCAATATCGAAAATTCAATTTAATTTAATTGAATTCAATTAATAGGGTCACTGAAACTACTAAAAAAAAGGATTACCTACTTTTGGGCGAAATAAATTTAAAAACTTCTTTAACGCATTGAAATGAAGAGCTTTCTCCGTCAATTAATAGGATCATTAAAACTACAAAACAATATTGACCACTTTCAGGGGGAAAAAAATTGTACGATCTCTTTAAGGCACTAAAACGCAATTCAATAGGGTTTTCAAGTTATTTATGAAAAGTAAATGCTATTTTTAGTTGAAACAAACTTAAATTAATTGCAAGTTTTTAAATTTAATTCAATCTACTAAAAAGTACTGCCCGCATTTAGGCGAAAAAAAATTAAATATATAAAATGTAATTTATTTTAATTGGGAATTTTCTCTGTCAATTAAGAGGGTTATTGTAACTTCTAAAAACTATTGCCTACTTTCAGGGAAAATTTTCTCCGTCAACTAATAGGATTATTCAAGCTACTAAAAAGTAGGCGAAAAATTAATTATCTAAAATGTAATTTAATTTAATTGCGAATTTTCTGTCAATTAATAGGTTTAATAAAACTACTAAAAATTATTGCCTACTTCTAGGCGAATTTTTTCCCTTAAATTTCTAGTGTAACTAAAAACGCGATGTAGTTTAATTGAAGCCTTCTCTGTCAGTTAACAGAGTTATTCAAGCTGCTAAAAAGTATTGCCTACTTTTAGGCGAACTAAATTTATCTATTTCTTTAGGGCACTAACATATAATTATATTTAATTGATAGATTTCGCTGTTAATTCATAGGGTTATTAAAGCTACTAAAAAGTATTGCCTGCTTTTAGGCGAGACAAATTCAAATCTTTTTTTTAGTCACTAAAATGTAATTCAATTGAGAAGTGGGTTATTTTGTGAAATATACAAGCGCTCTGTTTATAAGCGGTTTGTTTATAAGTTAAGAGCCTTTTTTCCGATTTCGGTTTGATATAATTCTTGAATGCTTTCTTTTTTTTTTTAATTGGTACAAATAAAAACTGTTATCAAAGTCTATTAATCTACATAATAAGTGTTAATAAACAAAAATAAAAACAGCTGTTCTGCTTTGCTGTGTAAGTTGAATATTTCAAACTGATGTCGACTTTCTCTAGTGCTTTCGAACATTTATCATGTCTTTCTGAATGAAAAACAGTTTCCAACAATTCGACTGTCGAAATGAAATTTAATATAGAAGTTTTCATATTTCCCAAGCATATTTCAGGGCAGCTGTTATTTCTAACTTCTGCGAGATAGAGGAAGTTATAAAAAAAAACTACTTTTGAAATACACTCAGCGACATTAAAAAGGATCTGGCAAACAGGAATGATTCATATGAAGTTATCGCCAGATGTTTTATGAATTTAAAATTTAAAAAAAAATGGATTTAATTCAAATTCAATTTTAAAATCTTTTTATTTAAAGTTCACTTACGAACGCTTTTAAACATTTTACATAAAAAGCACATATTGTTTGCATAAAATTAATATTTTTTTCCATACAAACAACGTTTCAAGGCAGTTCGGTTATTTGAGGGGAAAAACAGCAACAACAAAGTCATGAAAAATATTGCAACAACGTCATATTGAAAACTTCAAAAACAATTATTTATTTTAAGAAAAAAAAAAATGTGGATAAAAAATCCAACGAAAAATATTTACAAAAAAAACATGCCCTCGTCTGCTTGCAACTGAGAAAATTATATTGAAAAATAAAAATTAAACTCGTTTGCTAAGAACATTTCAATTTTATTTTATTTATTTTTTTTTGTTTTTCACTTCTATATTTGATTTGTAATATATTCATGAGCAATGACGTTGCTGTGCAGTATGTGCAACCGAGATATTTCATTTGTTGTCGTCGTATTCAACTGCTGCTGGCAAATGCATCTAATCTTGATCAATGCCAGGTGCGTTTAATGCACTTTTGCTTTGGCAACCCTGAACTCGCGTTGCCAAGTCATCGTCAGCGCCCCGTTTAAATGCAGTGGCAAATGACAACAAAATTATTAGTTGTTGAAAATATAAAACAGCAGCAGCAACAACAATAACAACAACAACAACAACAACAACAAGACAATAATAGCAACAACACGTTAATAATATATTTCAAATAAAAATTCCCTTAAGCCAGACATAGAAAATTTATGAATACACAAACCAACACCAACTGGCATTTTGTTGTAGTTGTTGTACAGTGTGCATAATTTCTAGTTTCAATAAACAATTTTATTCAAATTGATATTTAAAAAAATATTTATTTTAGACTTAAACTTATTTCAATGAAAATATATTTTGCTGTAGTGACAGGATCAGGGATAAGGAATATTACAAGAGGTCCTCTGTCTCGAGCAAGTTTTATAACTATTGAAGTATTAAAAACTTATTTTCTTTAATTCTAATACAGACGCTGGAACTAGAAGTAAGAATCTGAACTTTTATCGGCATATTGACAATAAAGGGTCTTCCAACAGGGCCTTCCAAATTTTGACAGATAATAACGGCCATTTTGTCAAAGCTAAATCTGTCAAATCAGCTGTTCGATTGCACATGAAGCCATAACATTTTTAAAATAATTTAACTTAAATTTTACTGTCGTTAATTATTTCTTAGAACTAAATTATTTTAAACTCTCAGTTTAAAAAAAAAAAGAAAAGCTTTTCGCAGAATAAAGCTTTGGAAAGAAAGCTCACTTCTCAACATTTTGTACTGCGCAGGCGTAAATGATAAATTATATAAATTAATTCACTTAACAAACAACACACAACTACAATTGCATGAGCCAAAAAGTTCAATGCTTCGAGCATGACAACAGAACACCGAGTCAACATTTTCATGAAGGCGTAATTGTTTAAATGTTTTTGTTGTTAGTTTTTCATTTAAAGCCAAAATGACCATGACTTTAAACCTTTAGTTTCAACCGGCTGACTTGTTAAGTAGAATTTAAAGGCTGCAATAGAAAAACTTGATTTATTCTAGATACAACAGTAATAAAAAAGCAGGTTAATATAAATTTTAACTAGAGAAAATTAAAAAAAATCATGTTTTTCTAAGCATAAAAATTTTTTTTTATACAAAATTAAAAAGATCATGTTTTTCTACAAATAATTTAGGAAATTTTTGCAAACATTAACAAAATTCTTAGCTATGCAAAATTTCCCTTAGAGGGAAATTTTAATATATAATAATTTTGTCTTACCAACTGTGTTATTTGATGAATTTTCTTGAAATAATTTGATTTCTGCTTAAATTTTTAAAATTTCCCCAAGTGTAAAAAAATTTCCCTTAACAAATGCAAAGATTTTAAATGTAACAAATCAACTTTTCTTTTTAGGCAACATTTTTGTCATCAAAAAATTTCCCTTAAAGAAAAATTTTTATGAAAACAAACATTTATATTTGATATAAATTATATCTGAAAATATTTAAAATCCCATATATAATACAACCCATTAACGACTAATTATTACTTCTTCTTTGAAGAAATTATAATTAAATTAATGATATTCAAATAATTTTTTCAAATGCTGGTTTTCATTACGAGTTAAGCTAATTGATGTAAATTTCCCTACAAGGGAAATTTACATTTTACCGGTTTTCCACACAAACAGTATATAAATATTATGCTTTTGTGTAGAAAATTTTAATATTCTTGTTTTCAAATATTTTCCCTTTTGGGGAAATTTTCGTTTTTAAAGCATACTGTTTTATTTTAGTACCGGAATCTAATTTTTCAACAAAAACTAGTCAAGTTTAATAAAATTATATATATTAGAGAAACAAAACGTAAATTTCCTTTAAGAAAAAAGTGGTTCTATAATGGGAAATTTCTGGAAATGGTTAAGACTTTATTTTGTAGATATTAAGGCATTTTTATTTTGATTGCCGAACGTTTTATAACTTTCTTATTTTTTTAAATTGTAGCAAAATATTATTGACAGCATTCCGAAAATATATAAATCGTGACTGGGAATTTTTTTATATGTCTTCACTTTCTTTTAAAGTATCTTTTTGATGAAAATACCGAAACTGACACATTTTCAGTTACTAAAATTTTACAAAAATATTAAAAATATCTAGAGTGTGAAAAATATATATATATTTTGTCGATATGGTATTCCATTCAATCTAGTAAATTCGCTTATTATCAATCTCTGCGTTTGATTAGGAAAATTAAAAAAATCCCTTAGTGGGAATTTTGTTTTTTAATATCAGTATAATATTATAATATAGTATATTATTCCCTATTAATATAAAATATAAGAACTGACTATGGTAAAAAAAATTTCCCCAAAGGGAAATTTTTATATACATCTAAAATATAAAAACAAGTACTTAATTACAGCGATAAAATCAAGCAACTTTCAACTTCTGCAAGCTTTCATGATACAAAAGAAAATTCCCTTGATGATAAAATTTTTTTTGATTTTTTTCAAATTTTTGATTTAAGGGTGTTCAGGTTTTGTAGTATACATTTTGATATCTATTACTATTATAATTAAGAAATTTGTTATATATTTAAAATTCCCGATGAAGTAGGCAAATTTCCTCGTTGCCAAAAAATCACTTTTTGTGAGTGTTTTGTTATGCATACCTATATTAAAAAGGACATGTCACGAAGCACCTAAGAAAAAAGAAATTAAGAAATTTAATATTTCCGATGAAATAAGTACATCTCTTTAGTAAAAAAAAATTTCCCGTTTTAGGTACGACATATTACGAAGCACCTAAGAAAAAAGAAATATCCCATATAATAATTTAGAAATATGTTATATCTTTAATACTCCCGATGTAGTAGGTAAATTTGCTTAGTGAAAAAAATTTCCTTTCTTGGGAAATTTTTATTTTTCAATATTTTAGGTAGGATATGTTACGAAACACCTGAGAAAAAGAAAATATCCCACATAATAATTAAGAAACATGTTATATCTTTAATATTCCCTTTGAAGTAGGGAAATTTCCTTTCTGAAAAAAATTTCCCTTTTTGGGAAATTTTTATTTTTCAATATTTTCAATACGAAAAAAAAGTATCACCCTTTGCTCTCTCTCATTCGTAAATAAAAATAAAAAATCCATCTCATTAATCATGTTTTGAAATGTTCCACTTTCGTGACTTATATTTTATTTTTATTTATTTCAAATTCAATGTTAAAAATTTGTTATTTTGCTTTTGTAAAAGAATTCTTATCAATTATTGCTGCTCTATATATTTATTTTTTGTTTTCTTAAATACAAGAAAAAGTATTTTGAAAAATCGTATTTATCCCTGGATTTTAATCAAGTTGAAGGTTTATTTTTATTTAACATTAAAATATATTTTGTTCTTATTTTTTGTGTTTTTTTCTTGTTTTTTTTCTTTCTTCATTATGTGTTTCATTCATTCATTTGGTTTTATTTATAATATTTTTGTGTGTTAAAAAAATCAACTAAAAGAAGTGTTGAAAAGATATTTCGAAATGTGTGTTGTTTTTAATTTTTATTTTTATGTGTTCCGTTTTGTAGCATTTTACACCGGGACGAACATGTTTGAACACGCATGCAAATCTATTGATAATCTTATCGCCCACTTATAAACGAAATGTACTTTTTTGAGACCCATTTTGGATTGGTAATAGTCGAATAAGAATTCAAATATTTTTAGTGGGAAGAAAAAATTCAGTTATAGAAAGTACAAGTTTTTAGGGCTCGTTTGTCACGCTGAGTTCCATTTTGCGTTCTGCTGCACTGTTGTGGGAGTTAATTAATATTTTAATAAGATTATTTTAATAACTCATAATTTGAATGAAGCGAAAATCATTTGTGCTCTGCTACGTTTACCCGCAGTAGGGTGCATTTCAAAAATTCTTACGTTTATAAGAATCGTCCGAATACGATTACTTTTTAACACATTTTTTTTATATAGATTTAGAAGAACTACGAAATCAAAATGTAGGTCGAACTTTTTTTTCTCAATTCTTATCATTTTGTTGCTGTTTGTTGTTAAAAATATTTTGTATTTAAACAAATTTATTGTTGCTGTTGTAGCTGCATGATGTTTTTTTCTTATAATATTTCATTTGTCGCTATTTTCGGTTTTGTTTATATTTACGATTGTTTTTTGTTTTTTGTTTTTTTTGTTTTTGTTTTGTCATAAATTGTGTTTAGGTTTTTGTAGTTGAAATGAAATCCATAAAAAGAAATTGGGTTAAAGAGTTTTGTGTGTGTGTGTGCGTACGACAGATGGATGATTCAGTTGAAAACGCACCGCTCTGGTTTACGTTTGATTTTATAATTCTTTTTCCATACCCCTCAGCGAGTGTATAATTTTCAGATTTATTGATGATTTTATAGGCGACTGATTTGGGTGGATTTCGATGTATTTTAAAGAGGAGTAGCTTTTGAAGCAGGAGGATCCCTACAAAATGTCCAACCAAAGAGGGTGTGTGGCGGGGACAGAAGGTGGAAGTGGGGAGCATCAAGAAACTGAAAACCAGTGAAGGAAAAGGTTTAGCAGCGCAAATTATCCAAAAACATTTGCAAAATCGTGGACACAAAGCGAATGGCAAACTAATACCGTATATCAAGGGACAGTTGCCTGAAATAAATTTCCATCGAAAGCCAATTCCATCTCTGTCACCAGCGGTCTCCTTGGACAACTCAGCTGCCCTGTAAGGAGAGCTTTTTCGCCCGAAGTTGTTAAATATCTTTTTAATTGATACTCCTTCCACTTTTGAATGAAATTCATCCACGTTAAAATAATTTTGGGCTTCAGAGTTGATTCATAGAAATTCCCAGAGTTGATTTAAAAAAATTTCCAATTTAACTCCCCAATCCGGCTGCACTTTTCTATAGGTTTACAAAATCAAATGATGTTACTAATGCGGCCCACATAATAACATGCTATAAAACTATAACTTTGTATTGATAAACGTAGAAAGAGCATACGAGGTCTATTCAAAAAATAAGGCAATAAAGTTCAAGCCATAAAACTTTGGTTTAATTTAAAAAAAAAAAAAAAAAAATTAAAAATTAAAACATCAAGAAAGTAGTCAACAACGTTTTCACAGGAAATTAAAATGCCTTCGTTTCGCTACAATTCTCGTATTCTATTTCATAATAATCTATTTCGTAAAATCGCTGTAAATAACAATTTTTATCACATTGAACTAGGCCGCCTAATTAGTGCCGATATGCAAAATTACTCGTGAGCAATGGAGAAGAAAGTGCAGCGGCATTCGAAAACAGCTGCTCTGCTCTGCTAAATGCATTAAATATTGAAGTTGATTTTGAGCTTTCCTGGTATTTTCGAATATTTATCATGAATTTATTAAGATTAAATTCTTTTTATGTATCTGTATCTCAGAGATAAACTGTTTTTTTTTTTGGTCTTTAAGTCTTCCATTAGCGCAAAAAGCAGAAATTAATTGAACGAACCCAAAAAATAAATTATGTTGCACAAAAAAGTGAAAAAATGTTGCATTCTTTTTTAGAAAACAACAAATAATTAGACTATAGTAAATAAAAAAGACTCCAAAGCAGAAATTAACTTAAAAACCCAAAATGTTGCACCAAAAAGTGCAGAAAATGTTGCATTATTTTTTAGAAAAGAGCACAAAATTAGTCGACAGTAAATAAAACAATTTGAAAGTAGAAATTAATTCAACAAACCCCAAAAAAAATTATGTTGCACAAAAAAGTACAAAAAATGTTGCATTATTTTTTTTTAGAAAAGAACACACAATTAGGCCACAGTAAATAAAATAATTTTAGGGCAGAAAACGGGGTATATTGAGAATAGGACAAAGTCACAGGGAGGTAAATCTGATGAATGAGGCTCAATTAAGTTTTAGTTTTATATAAATAAAATTCCATGTATAATTTTTCAATATGAAAGAAAAATTAATACTTCATTCTATTTGTGAATTTTCATTTTTGCAATTAAATAAAATAGCTTATTGATGTGTTGAAATGAGGGGATTTCTAAAATAAAATACTCGAACTCGTTTCAGAGTGGCTCCAATGAAAACATTAAACACTAAATGCTCATGTAATTGAAAGCACTTTCATGGCTTGAACTTGCACTTGCCAAAAATTTTTATGTATTTACTCGCATACATAAACACTTAGATGTGTACACCAACACACACGCAACATTAAAAAGAGTGTCTAACGCAAAAATTTGCAGTTTCCTTTACAGCAAACTCTCTCTCTCTCTCTCTATTATACAATCTGCAAAGCTGTTTTCCGCTGTTGCATTTTGCTTGTACAGCATTTTGAACAGTGTTGCCTCAGTGTCTCTGCCTCTTCATTCAACTGTCAAACCAGACTTGCGCACTTTTAAGTCAAACGTTTTCCATAACTGACCTGAGCCACTGCAAAATGTATTGAAACCTTTCGAAGCAAAAAGACGCTTCTCAGCATGACTGCTACCTTTCCCACACCATCCGTCGTTACACCTTTTAACAACTTTCGCTGGTTCGTTTTTCGCTACTTTTCTCTGCAAAGAAACCAAACAAATTGCGTTTAATTTTGCCAGCCAAGGCAATTTGGCCCCATGAAGTTCAATAGCCTCATGCAATGTACTGCAACTGTAGCCAAGGACATTTTCCAATAGAGCGCAACAAAACTAATAATAATAAAGTGAAATTCACTCGTACAGAATGTGAAAGAATGCTGTTGGATACAGTTTAAGAAAACATGTAAGTTTTTTTTACTTATTTTCTAAAGTTGTAATTTTTTTTCGTAAAAAAGTAAATTTTCGTTAGATTAATTTTCCATACATTTACTACTCTCAAAAGAATTTCTTTAACCAAGTTCACATAAAAAAACTTTATATAACAATTTTTCCACAAAAAAGTGCTAAAAATATTGCATTCTTTTTTAGAAAAGAACACACAATAGAACCACATTGAATAATTAAAATTTGAAAGCAGAAATTAGTTCAATAAACCCGGAAAATAAATGATGTTGCACAAAAAAGTGAAAAAATGTAGCATTCTTTTCTAGAAAAGAACACACGATTAGACCACATTAAATAAAAAAAAATTTTAAAGCAAAAGTTAATTTAACCAACCCGAAAAGTAAATGATGTTGCACAAAAAGTGCAAAAAATTTTGCATTCTTTTTTAGAAAAGAACAACTATTAGAAGAAATTAATTTAACCAACCTGAAAAATAAATGAGGTTGCACAAAAAAGTGCAAAAATTGTTGCATTCTTTTTAAAAAAAGAACAGAATTAGTTCACAGTAAATAAAACAATTTTGAAGCAGAAATTAATTTTACACGGCCGAACAATAAATGATATTATACAAAAAATGTTGCATTCTTTCTTAGAAAAGAACACACAACTAGTTCACAGTAAATAAACCAAATTTAAAGAAGAAATTAATTTACCCAACCCAAAAAATAAATAACGTTGCTCAAAAAAGTGCGAAAATTGTTGCATTCTTTCTTAGAAAAGAACACACAGTTAGTCCACAGTAAATAAAACAATTTTAAAGCAGAAATAAATTTAACCAACCCGAAAATTAAATGACGTTGTACAAAAATGTGCAAAAAATCTTGAATTATTTTCTAGAAAAGAACACACAGTCCACAACGAATAAAAAAGTTGCAAAGCAGAAATTAATTTGACAAACTCAAAAAGTAAACGATGTTGCACAAAAAGTGCAAAAAATGTTGCACGATTTTTTAGAAAAGAACAGACAATTAGTCCACAATGAATAAAAAAATTTCAAAGCACAAATTAATTTAACCAACCCGAAAAATAAATGATGTGGCACAAAGAAATGCAAAATATGATGTTGCCCAAAAAAGTGCACAAAATGTTGCATTTTTTAGAAGAACACATAATTAGTCCACAGTAAGTAAAAAATGTAAAAGTGGCGTATGGACTTTTTAAAAATGTTTCTTTCAAGATTTCATTATATTAAGGCTCTGTTTTTATATACAATTTCATTTGTTGTTGCAATATCCTTTTTTAATATGCCAGTTGTATACCAGCATTTGTTGTTTTGACATTTTCCAATACTAAAATTAAACTTTTGCAAACTTCTTCTTCTTCTTCTTCTTCACCTTTTACCACTACAACTTCAACGTAAAGGAAACATTCTCTGTTGCCATATTAATAACAATGAAAAACCTCCTCCCTGTTTGTTGCATGTTGTTACAGTTTGTGTGTGTGTGTGTGTGTGTGTGCAAAACTGGGTCAGTAATGTAAAATCTATTTATACAAAAACAAATGTCTGTTTGCTGGCATTTGTGTGAGTGTGTATGTGTGTATATAATTTGGCGTCAGTATGTGTCGTGGTTTCGATGTTGTTGTTTGTCTGTTTGTTACTTTCGATTTATTTATTTTTTTCTTGTACATCTCATTTGGTTGTGGCTTTATTGGTGGTTGTTGGTTTTTAGTTGTTGTGTAATCGTTGTTTTTGTGGCGGCTGATTGCCCCAAATGCACTCCCTTTTATATGTGTATGTGTGTGTGTGCATGGTATGCGCCTTGTTTTATGCAGTATGAAATTCTGCAGGAAAATTCTTTATTTCTTTGCCGATTTCGCAGGAAGTGAAATAAATGCGAGTTAAATGGATTTTGTGGATACGTTTGGGGATTTTTTTTATAACAAAATTCGATTAAAAAACTATTTGAAATTTATTCTTTAAAGTTGGTCAGCGTTAAAAACTTCCTTTTTAACATTTAAATTCTATTTTGTATGAGTCTATACTCATTATAACGGGTGTTTTTTTATAGAGTGACACAAGTCAAAATCATAATAAAACAAGGAAATATATTTTTTTAAATTAATGAAACGGTTGTTATTTTAAAGAATATTTTAAGAAATTTAATATGATCTCTGCCATATGGCCGCAACGGCTAGTGCGTTGAAGACGCAATCTGGAACACCGAATGGATTGGTTAGGGTCATAATCACAGCTTTCCTGTACAACAGCTACATCATCTTCAGTGCCCACTGTTCGGCGTCTCACGGGTGGCACATTATCAGTAACAGTAAATGTGGCCCAAAAACGATTTATTGTTCTTCAAATTACCCGCTCTGAAGGACGATTATTTACGAAGAAGTGCACGATGAGCTGCACGAATAGAATAATTATTTTGATTCAAAATTTCAACAGTTTGCATGCGTTGCTCTGCTGCAAGTCTGTTTGTAATGAAATTTCAAAGAAAACTTAACAAAAAAGCAAATGTCAGCTGTTAAATGGGCGCTCAAATAAAGCAGTGATGCCAACCTAAAGTTGTAACGCTCTAAAGAAACTCGCATTTTACACAAATAGAAAACACTGAACTATCATAAAAATCATCCTCAATGAAAATTAATCGGTTAGATTTATTCGAATAAAATTTAAAGCAAAATCAGTGAATGCAAATCGATGCGAATAAAACTTATTCCCTTTAAAAATTTATTCGAAATTACTTTTTTAATTGATATGATGAAACTAAATTATTTTGCAATTAAATTTTATAAAATGTTTTGAAAAAGTATTAACATTTTTAAAATTCAATTATTTATTTAATTAATTTTAAATTGAAATTGAAATGAAACTCATTTTCTTAACATAAACAAATTTATTTAAATTTTCATCCCGAAACTATAAGTAGATATAATATGTACGTTACGTACATACTTATTTACGTTACGTACATACTTATTTACGTTACGTACATAGGTGTCTACGTTACGTACACACTTCTTTACGTTACGTGAGTACTTATTTACAGTACGTACATACTTATTTACGTGCGTACTTATTTACGTTTCATACATACTTATTTACGTTACGTACATGCTTTTCACGTAACGTACATACTTATTTACGTACATGCTTATTTACATTATGGACATACGTATTTACGTTACGTACATACTTATATACATTACGTACATACTTATTTACGTTACATTAATACTTATTTACATTACGTACATACTTATTTACGTTACGTAAATATTTATGTCTGTATGTGTGCAGAAATTACAAGCCATGATTTTGTTGTTGCTTTTTTTCTTGTACCAACATGTGACATAAAGGCAACGCTTACGAATGCATTCATGACTGCATACGGTGTGTGTATGTGTGCTTAAATGGCAATGAGCTGGTCAAAGGACTATTGTCCTTCAACTGCCATATACTAACGTGTATATGCTCTCAGCATATAATTAAAAAAAAACCCCACACACATACACACACACACACACAATTCGAGGAACTAAAAGCAACGCAAGATTTTCTGCAAATTGCAGCAGAGATTTAGGAAATATTCTGCAAAAACCTACACCAGAAAAATAAAGAGAATAGAGAGAGAGAGTGAGAGAGACAGAGAGAGACTGGTAGAGAATAGTTATAAAATAAGCAGAAGGATTTTGCCACGGTGTAAAAATATTTTCAGGCACGGATTTTTCTAATTTCGGCTACTTTTTTCTAGAATATTTTTTATATTTAAATTTTTTTTTGGCGATTAGAAAAATTAAAGAAAGGTTCTCAAACGGACGCCACCCAGACGACTCTCTCTGGAACACTTTAGTTCTACTACGATTACAAAACCGAAAGCTAAAGCTGTCGATATATGTATGTATGTATCTCTGGGTACAAGAGGTCCATGGTGGCATGAGTTCCCCATCTCGCAGGGGAACTTTACCGATTTTAAGGGGTTTGTTATGCAAGTCGTTTCGAAAGATAAAGCTCTCGTTACTGTATGGTCGAAAACCACAAATCGGACCGCGGAATAGGAATCTATGAACACAACGCCAGAATATTTGTGCCCATGGAAAAATGCATGACGGGCCAGCGGTCACCTCGCAATTATGAGAGGATGGATGACTTATTTGTTTTAAAGGTATTCTTAAAGAATATTTCGAGGTGAACAGTAATTTGTGGGAAAGCCACCTAGTAATTTTACCTTTACGACATTTGCCTTCTAAGGTTAAAGCAAGCGTAGTCTGTACTCTGATCTTCTGGGCTCAGGTGATATTGACGGACGTTCCGAAAGTCTCTGCAATTCTCCAACCCATTCGATGCCGCAGTGTTGGTGTTTTCTTCGGATTTTTTATTTATAAAAAAAGTCTGTCTGCGCCCACCATTTACCTCCCAACACTATCCCCGGGTTCTCCTTAAATCCTTAACAAGGCTTTGAGGTAGTGGAAGGGGAACGATACTAGTAAAAAAGGAAAAACTATTAAGCAGTTACAGATTTTTGCTCGTAATATTTATCGTCAAGCAAGTTCCATTATTGTTAGTTATTTGGTCGATCACGTCCCGGTACAATGGGAAGGATACTTGAGTGCCTTAATTGTTGGCAGTAAATGGATACGCCTACTAAATAATAAGATAAAAGTTCAGCGAATTAATTACTATACAATCGGAGTCGAGATTATGTCGTATCAAATAAAATAAAATACGAGAGTTATAATAAGCATAATTTTCTAAAAGTTATGCAAACAGGCTGTTACGAAAATCTTCTGATTTCCTTTTTCTTTATCTTAGATCGTTATCGTTATTGAAATTTATATGAAAATAAGACTGAAATAACGGGTGGTCCGACCATATAATGCACGATGTTATTTGCGGGTCACACTTTAACGTCAAGTTTTTAGCCCAAATTTGGCATTTCTTTGTTTCAGTGATTGAGAAACTTAGGCAGGGCCATCCTGTCTAACAATTGGCCATCACATCCTCAAAAGTATCGACTTCCTTGGGTTTAACTCAATAATAAAATTGCATTCGACTGACTATCCATCTCATTAAATCGTGGAAATATAATTAGTTTTACTATTATATTTCGTTCTCCTTTTTAATTATGTCTCTTAATTACCACAAAGTATTTAGTAACAATAACAACAACAAACAAAAACAGACAAAAATTAAAAGCGACAATAATTGAGTGAACTGAAACTAAAATTAATAGACAAACGATCGAACAGACAGATAAACAGACGTACAGAAAACTAAAAACCCGGTACAAAAACAACTTTCACTTTGCGCTTGAATTCATACAGTTTTCATGACACGACCGAGAGCGTACACACCAAACAGCGACACTAAAAAAATATAATAATCAAAAAATACCGAGTCACACTTAATCATGCACTGGCAATAGGAACGTTATAGACGTTAGAACAGTGATAGGACGGTCGGTTTACGCGGTCGTTTGTATTTGGCAAAAACCGTCTGTCTGTCTGTAAGACAGAAATGGCATAAAACGATTTACAAAAAAAAAACTGCGAAATTCATTCAAACATTTGCAGCGACAAAGCAAAAAAACTTTTAAATTGTTTGAGAGTTTCTAAGACAAACACCCGAAGCACACGGCACAGTGGGATCGTTGAAAATAAAATACGAAATAATGCATTCAATTGCTATGAAATTGGAGTGTAGAAAAAACAAGAAATTAAAAAGCATCCAGAATTTGAGAGAACATGAAAAAAAAATTAAGCGGCTGAAATGGTGTGGCACCATTGGTTCGGTATAATTCTCGTATTTTCATTTCATAATAAAATCGGTATAAATAAAAATTATTGTCACATTCAACAGGATGATATGACGATTTCTCAAATGGAAAGATTAGGAATTTAAAGGGTGTTGCCATAGTTTCGATATAATTCTCGTATTTCTATTTTATAATAGATATTTTAAAATAAAACTTTTACCGCATTGAACTGAACCGCCTCATAAGCGGTGATATGATGATTCTTCAAATGGCAACACCATGAATTTAAAGGGTGTTGCCATAGTTTTAATATAGTTCTCGTATTTCTATTTCATAATAGATATTTTAAAATAAAACTTTTAACGCATTCAACTGAACCGCCTCATAAGCGGTAATATGATGATTCTTCAAATGGCAACACCATGAATTTAAAGAGTGTTGCCATAGTTTCGATATAATTCTCGTATTTCTATTTCATAATAAATGTTTTAAAATAAAACTCTTACCACATTCAACTGAGCCGCGCCATAAGCGGTGATACGAAAAAATACACATGCGTACGAAAGGTAAGGTGTAGCGGCTTTCGAAAACAGCCATTTAGCTCTACTGCATAAGTTAAATAATTAAATTGATGGTGACTCTCTCTTGTCTCTTAGAATATTTTCTATGTCTTTCGGAATCAAATAAAAAACTCGTTACGAATTTAATTTACCACATTTTTTTTAATATTTTTTTTTTTGTGCTACACCGGAACTTAGGCTGTGAACCCTGCTCACGGCGAGAGAAAGTTGAGAGGACAGAAAAAGAAAGATGAGAAGATATACTGCATCAGGGGATGATCCAATTCCATTGTGAGTTACGTGGCTAGAAAAATTATTTTTGGCCACTGTGCGACGCGCCTACACTTGCCTACAAAACTATAAACTTCCAGTCATGCAATTTATTTAATTTATTTTTAAATCGTATTTCTATTAAAATTTTTTTTTTTCTATTCCCACCACCATCAATTCATGGCATCCCATGCACCGATCATACACCTTCACTACAATTCTGATCATGTTTGGGTGTGAATGGCTCTGCAAAAAGACACGTTTAAATATGAACAAAATCTAAATTTAATTTAAAATGTTTTAATGAAGATTTGCAGTGTTATTTTTTTAAAGTTGACTGAAAGGTAGGAAATAGATGTTAAACAGCTTTAAGGTTTTCTCATTTTATTTGAGTATTTATATGACTTTTGACTCGCATATAAAGTTTTAATGAAATACACTGAGAAAGAACTAGAAGTTGTTGTCTGTATATTCAATATCTTTTATATAAATCGAATGGGATTCTTACGTCAGTAAAATAATCTTTAAGGCGATCATTATGGAACGTGGTTTTTTCTTGGAGCGACACTCGAAGCATGACCTTTTCGAATGAATTGTATTAGAATAAAAAATATTGGGGAGATGGTTAAAAATCCAGATATAGAAAGATGAGTAGATCGATTGGCAATTTCTTTATTTACTTCGTTGGGAAATTTTTGCCTACTGTATCATGGAAGGAGACTGCTCTAAACCGCTCTTTGCAACAAGATAGAACCAGCTGCTGCCTGTTGTACTCAACAACCAGTGTCATACTTTTGTCACTAAAACAGTCCAATAGCAATTAAAACAATCAATAACGTACTGGTGGGGGATAAGAAAAGCCCGATAACCGAACGTGGAATCGAACCCGGGATCTTATATTTAATAGACAACGTATCCACTTTTCACTCCTTCAATTGCCATGCGAAGTGTCTCTTGCGAAAGACTTAAAGATTAGCATGCATGTAAACTACAGAACTTTTGGTTATAAATGACAGAAATATTGGTCAGCCATGACCAACTCATGAAAGCACTAAGAAATTTCTATCTGTGTAGGTTGTTACAAGATTTAAATTTGTATTCAACCGTTTTTTTTTTTTCTTTATAATATTCCTCTTTGGGTTTTTATTTCAAATATCGTGTACTTATTGATTCATTTCATGAAAAAAAGTTTTTTTTTAACAAAAACCAGGCGGTAACTGACTTTTTGCGCTGTGGTTTAGTTTTCATTTAACAAGAGCTTCCTTTCACAAAAACATTGGCTTGAGTTTCTGCACCCAACCTACAAAAGTTGAGACCTGGAAAAAAGTAAAACTTCCGCAAACGGCTTGTCAGCAAACAATAAAACAAAAAGAAACAAAAAAAAAAATAAATTAAACTATGAAAATGTTTGCAGGCAGCATTTGTTTTTATTGTGATGACTTCACAGCTCCTCATGCATATAAAATTTCCCAGCATATTTATGACTATATTTTGAATATAAAAGAAGAAAAACTAGAGATTAACAAAAGACTGAAACTGTTTGTGAAGGAAAAAGTGTTGCATCACTTTTGATGTTTGTCTTCAATATTTAGATTTTAGAGATTAAAAGATTGAAAATCTTTCAATAGAAAATTCAGGCGGAAATATTTTGCAAAAAAAGAAAATCAGATTTGGCAAAGGGAAGCAATAAAAATTTAATGGTTGCTTAATTGTTGGGGGAACTAGCGATTATAAGCGCATGTGTAGCATCACTTAACAGTGATGATTAATAACAAATATCCTGTGATATATAATTTCAAAGAATTTTATTCTAAACAATCAGTTTGGGTTTAGAAGGAATCATCATAAATCAGCGAGTGAACAGAGACCTGGAGGCTACACAATTGTAATAATTTTTGAAATTTCAAATCTTCGGCAATCACTAAGAGGCCAAAAGCCAGCCTTCCTGGAACAGTTCTGGTTTACTCAGGAGATTATAGCCTGTAAATCTTACCCCGTTTTCTTGCAGAGATATTCGACTGTCCCGTCTTCTTAATCCCAGTGACTCTGCGCATACTCCGGATGGCACAATACCCGGTAACGACTCCAGCCAGACGAACCATGTGGCAGTACTCTGCAAGTGATAATTGAGGTGGTCCCTCTTTGAAACCAGTTGCCAAATTGCCTCCAAACAATTTGCAAGAATATCCGTAGTATAAAAAGAACTCTAAGAGGACTCTGACAATTCTTTTCTAGTTCCGAAAGAGATATCGAATATTATCCGAAGCTTCCATAAAGATAAAGCACTGGCAGTTCTCTAAATTAACTAGATACAGTTACTCTGAAGAAACAAAAAAGGGCAAAAAGGGAAAAC
Organism: Linnaemya vulpina; assembly: GCA_963675445.1. Classification (NCBI taxonomy): domain Eukaryota; kingdom Metazoa; phylum Arthropoda; class Insecta; order Diptera; family Tachinidae; genus Linnaemya; species Linnaemya vulpina. The sequence continues at coordinate 71,665,108 of OY776280.1, read as the reverse complement.
TACACTGAGAACATAAATAAACAACACAATTTGCAAACATTATAAATAATAGAAAAACAAATAAATACTTTTATATAAAATAAAATCTTTTATATGAAATAAAAATATTCGATTAAACAAGTTGGAACTACTTAACATCCAGTTTGAATCGCATGAGTGGAACGTATGCGGCACGATCGAAATTTTATACAACTTAAACGCCACGTCACATTATAAAAAAAAAATTTTTTTTTTTCAATAAAAAATGTTTTATTAAAAAATAAGAAATGTTTTTCCATACAGGTCTAAAACTGTAAGCTGGCAACACTTGTTTATCAGCTGTTTAGCTGATTCATGTTTAGTTTTATCCGGCATTTCAACATGAAATAAACTGACGCCTGCAAAACGCCTCCCAAATTGTACAAACTTATTTTGTAAATCATGGTTCTGTACGAAATACGTAACGCGCGGATTTTGTTCAGTTTTGAAGCTCAATTTTTTTTCAGAATAGATACGTCAGTCAATAATTAAAACTGCCGTATTTGGAGGGATGATAATCCTCGAGGCATCGTTACATCCAGAAAAAGACTGACTGGCTGTTCGGTGCCCTTCATGGCCTCGTCGAATCAGTGGTCCGTCCTTTAAAAACGATGCTGGTGGCTGCTAACGGACCCATGATTTCTGACACTTTCCTTCATCGATTGATCAATTATAATGTGCAGGGAATGTGACTCCAACAAGACGGCGTAGGTTGGCACACAGCTCGTGCCATAATTTGAAATTTAAGGAGGCGTTTGGTAACCGCATGGTTTTATTTTGTGGGCCAATGAAGTGGCCTTCAATATCGTGCGATATAACGCCGCCAGATTATCTTCTGTGGGGATATATAGAGACGCTAGCCAACGTCAATGAACTGGAAACAATTGACGATTTGGAGGACACCATTCACCGCGCCGCTACAGCCGATATACGGCTGCAAATGTTAAAAAAACGTCATCGAAAATTGGTCCTCCAAGTTGACTAAGTTTGAACCAGCTCCGGCCGTCATATGCCGGAAGTCATACATATTTGAATTATAAGGCCAGACGATTATCTTTAGACCGCAGTGAGTTTCATATCAATTTAAAAAAATCACCCGTTTTATTCTATTTCAAAAAAATATCACAGAAAACAGAAAGTCTTTCTTAATATCCAATGATTAGTTTGTGGTCCTTCGAGCCGGATTCTTCGATGGCGCCATACCAAAAAATTTCGCTGGACCAGGGAAAACAATAAAATAGTTGTCATATTTCTTCATCAGCTGTCTCAACACTGTCTGCTACTTTCATAGTTGCGGCATAATGCAGTGCATGAATTGGCATGCTCGATTAATAGTCTATGCCAGGGTTAATAATGCTCAAACTAGCAGTTATTAACATTTGCTAAGCTGGAACTCAGCATGATGACCCCAATAGTTTACAAATAATTTTTCAGCAGACTGGATTTCTTAAAATAAAATTATTGCAAATTATTAGGGTGTTCAATCTTAATGTGTGAGAAGCCTAAGAATTCTAACATTAAGATAATTGACGGAGAGGAGTAACAACTTTTTTTTCTATATTATTTGGACAGTTAAATTTAGCAATTAATACAACTTATTTATGTTTCTTTCTAATTTTAAGGGCAACAATGACTTGCCTTTTTTTTGGAGAGTTTTTGGAAAATTCTTTACAGTCTTCTATTAATAATAGTGAGACATTTTTCGAATCTCTGTGTTTGTAAAGATAATTAATTTTCACGTCAAGCAATTATTTAAATGTCAAAAGCTCTTGTCTAAAAAAAAATGGTTAAAACTTGAACCAAATAAATATATTTTTTATGAAAAGGAGAAAGTTTATTTTTTACATTTCGTACCTACTTTTTTTCTTAATAAAAAATTGTTTTATTTTTAACTTTTTATAGCTCGTGTTTTATGGCGGTCTTTAATTTATCATAAAGAAATATAACGATGTCGTATAAAGTAAATAAAACAATAATTTTTGTAGTCTTAAGTTCAATGTGAAGCTTACATAAGCCTATTATTTGAAAATATTTGCTTTGTTGTTGTTGTTGTTAAATTGGCAAAATGCCCAATATGTTTATAGCGTTTTCAAAATTTCAAACAATTGCTGTCAAAATCGTGCAAAATTTTGCATGATTTTTTTTTTTCTTCTTCTTTGTTGAAATATTTGAAATTTTGTAACAACTTGGCATGAGTTTTTCTCCATCGGATTTACTTCATTAATAAAGAAATTATTTATCGTTCGTTTTATGTTTAAATAATCTTGACCCATTTTAAGTTCAAACGCTTTTAAGTTCGCAACTGCTGGGAACTCTATTTAAAAGTTTAAATTTCAAAAAATGTAATAAAACCAAAACGGTTTGAAATTTTGCCAAATTTATGTTGTTGTGAAGTATAATTAAACCGCTTAGAGAAGGCCGCTTCTAACCCCCCCCCCCCCCCCCCCCCCCCTTCGATGGAACCAACTTTCGACAGGTACGTGAAATGTTCAATTCTCGAGAACGATAACGAGTTGATGTTTATGGGTTCTCACGCACACTCTCAGCCACAGCTTCGAAATTTTCCAGAGTATTTTAGCAGTGTACGAGCAGGACCACGTCTTGACGCATCAGTTTCATGAAATTTTGCAATACACTTGCATATACTGAACGCGGTTGGTCCTGCTCTGCGACCAAATTTCATACAATTTCCCACAAATTATTTTTGTTGCTCCAGAGTAAATCCATTAATTTCGTTTAGTGGAGGTAAAATACTAAATTTTTCTGATAGAACAGTATGACATAAGTGTTGCCAGGCTCAATATAAATACATGTTGTCAGAAGGCTTGCAATATATTCCAAAACTAGAGGAAAATTCACTATTAATTGAATAATTTAACTTACGTAGCAAAGAAGAACGGCTGTTTTGGAAAGCCGCTACACTTTCGTCATCAAAACTCAGGCATTAAACACAATAACAACAGCAGGCTACGAGCTACAACCTGTCAAAATTACAATACACACATTGAAATTGGAGTGATTATTTTAGCGACGACACAGCCACACGACTACCGACCACCGTTGAAGCTGTAGCCAAAATTAAACTAATTTCTATTTTGGGGAGCGACAATGAGTAGATGCAATGTTGCCAGTATGATATAAATAAATTCAATTACTGTAAACTTGAAAACATATTGTTTTATTATACAAAAAGAAACAACAAACTATATTTCTAAGCTAATGAAATGATTTCTTATCATATATTGTTGACTTTAAATATATTTTATTAGAATAAGACTATTTAGGAGTATTACATATATTAAAGCGGCTACACTGGCGTTTGAAGAGAATTCTACTACAAGCAACAACAGCTGGTTATTGATTTGGTAGTGTCGTTTTAAAAATAATTAAATAGCTGACTTCGAGGCCACGATTGTAGTCAACGGCTTTTGTAGTCGGTGTTCGTGTAGCCTGCTGTCTTTATTGTGTTTAAAGCTTCATGTATATTTTTGCTTATCACCAGTTACGCTTTATTTGGTTGTGATAACAATTATATTTTATGCAGATTTTGTTATGAAATAGAATACGAGAATTGTATTCTATTCAATACAATATCAACCTTGAATTTTGAGATTTAATGGACTAATTAAAATAAATTATTTATTATCAATTTAGTTGACCAATAAATTAATAAAAATTTTGTTTCTTTTACTTCCAGGTGAGTGCTTTGAATTTTGCTAATTACAAGTAAGTTTATTACTTTAATTTTAAGTTCTATTTTATTTTTGTATTGCCACAGTTTACCAATTCGTGTAGTAACGATATGGCAACCTTATTGTAGACCAATATATATACCCAAAAAGGGAAGATTTCTAAAAAAGACGGGCAATAAAATTGCCTGTATTTTTAAGGCCATAATTTGCGTTAACAAAAATATTTTGCTAAAATCGTTCGCCGCGAAGCGCTTGTAGTGCCAATTGTAATTACAATGGCCTACTCTTCAACTACTTTAAATGTCAAAATTTATCAGGGATTTTATATATTTTTTATTATTGATTACAGACTTGATTTTCGACTTGTGGTCGGGCAAACAGTATTCAATTTAGCCAACATTTTTTCGTTCCCTTCAAACAAGACAACAACAAATATAAAATAATAAACTTTTGATATGGCAAACACAATTGTTTATGAATAATAGAGCAGAATAACAATGAAAACAAATTTACTTTAGGCCACTAATTACAACAACAAAATGCTCTTTCTTAGTAAGTTTTTATTTATTTCTTGGTTATTTTAAAGTTAAAACATACATTTAAATGTCTGTGTGTGTGTGTGTATGTGTATGCGGGTTGTTTTATACCGCATCAGCGTATTGTAAATTTATTTATTGATTTATTGCCTTTTCAAAACAGCTGTTAAATGTCAAACTTTAAGAGGCCAATGAACTCACATTTTAGTTTTTGTTAAATTTCAAAACGTAAATTGTTTGAACATGTTTCGTGGGTCTTAATAAAAAAAAATATGGAATTAATTAGGCTTTGAAATGTTACGACAAGTCGTGTAAAATACAATTCGATATAAATTTCACTTCACTTGTCTTGTATCCACTGTCACAAAAATATTAACCCACACAGAACCTTAAGAACAAAAGCAAATAACAAACAATATGGAAAACGGATGCTCTGCGTCTCAGTTAGACGTTAGGGACATTTGTTTCCAGGGTACTACTCTTTACACAATTCTACGAATTTCCGGTATTCCTGTTTCACAAAAGTTTTTGCCCAAAAATCCAGACACTAAGTCAGTGGTGCTTCACCTATTCCATTCGTAATCCAAGAGAAAGTTATAGTCCTGGCCTGGTGCAGGACCGTACATTTAAACAGACTTCTGCGTCGAAAGAAAAAACTTCAACAGAAACTGCCTAATTTTTCCTACATTCTTTGGACCGCAAACTGTCCCTGTATGAAGTTCCATCAAAAGTGCAATTCATCTTTATTGAAGTGTCGGAAGCTGCATGGTCCTCCTACTTCTTCCAAGTGAGGGCAGTCTCTTAAATATAGGGTGTTTTTTATAGAGTGATGCAAGTTTAAATTATAATAAAACATATTAATATATTTTGCATATCAATAAAACCGTCTTTATTGAATAGAAAATTTTATGACATTAATGTTTAAATATCATTTCGGCCATGTGACCGCCACGGCTAGTGCGTACAAGGCGCAATCTGGAACACCAATTTTCACAAGCAATAACATTCTGAACATCATCGCTTTTGAAGACGTATGGGCCAATGACTCCCCATTCTTGTGTTTCGACAAGAGCTTGTGGATTCTCGAAAAATAAAATTTTGAATGGACGAAGTGCACGATAAGTTTGACGAACAGAACCATTATTTTGATTAAAAATTTCCACAATTTGCAAGCGTGGCTCTGGTGTAAATCGATCCATAATGGAATGTCAAAGCAAACTAAACAAAAAGCAACTATCAGCTGTTAAATGGCTGGTCAAATAAAGCAGTGATGCCAACTCAAAGTTGTATCACTCTATAAAAAACACAGTACACTCTCCCGTTGCTGATAGCTGGGTGCCGCTTTTAATTACACTTTCATAGCGTGACCAACAACTACAACATTTGAAGGATATGACTTCCCTGGACTTTTGGGAAGCTACCCGCCTGTGGCAATAAGCTTTAAACTACCGATTTCCCTGAATGACTATAGACTGAGGGAATTATATAACCCCTCTCTTTGCAAATGGTGGCGTGCTGCGAAATCATCAATTAATTAATTATGTTCAGTCGTGCGTGCTATAAATTATCGAATTGATAATCAAATTATTTCTGAGACGGTCATTTCAACCAGCCTGTTACTCTAAATATTTTGGATAAAGTCAAAACATTGTTGCATTGCAAACAGAAATTAATTGAAAATATTTCTCATGAGCCAAAAATGAGAAAAAAATCCATTTCGCATTATGTCAAATCCATTTAAATTTGTCGTTAGTAGCACAACTCATGTTCAGTTTTTTAATGAACTCTTTTTTTTGTTGCTGTATTTCTCATGTCACTTTATGAATAAATAAAAAAAGATCTGCACATATTTGTTGGCCATTTTCTTGCAGCAGATTTTATCTTTGAATAAAAAAACAAAAAAAACTCCTGCCATCGTAATAATAAAAGTGACGTTGCCACTTGATGTAAATATCAGTGTCAAGCAAATTTTGAAAGGCAAGAAAAAACCCAGAAAATTATTTGACGTTTTGTTAGTTGGCTTGTGTGTGTGTGTGTGTGTGTTTTTTTAACACCCATTTGTGAAGTGTTTGATGGCTGCAATGAGGCTTTTTTTTCATTTATGTTGCTGCCAATTTAATGCAATAAATAATGCGCCAGTTAAAGTGATAGGGTTACTCGTATTTTGTGTTTCAATTCAAAAAATCCGGGTACAAGTTTTAACCGGAAAATTCGTAAACTAACAAGGAGTCAGAATCAGGGCTAAAATAGAGAGGAGAAATCCCCAAAAAATAATTTGATTGATAACTACGGAGTAGGATATTTTTCCTAAGAAGTTCAATTTCAGCACTAGGGGAACTGCCGCGGTACAACGCATGGAACAAAGGAATTTTTTTTGTTTTTGTACATGGATCAATTACCTAAATAAATAGAGAACTTTCGTAGAGAAACCCGGATTGTTGAAGCAGGATCGAGGAGTTGAGCTTGAAAGGCTTCTCGTGGTTGACTTCTTTATAGAGAATCTTTCAACAAGCGCTTCTTGTCTTTAAATTTAAATAAAATATTTAAATATCAAAATATTTTATTATTATTTTTTTTTCGCGCATACGACAAGTACTCAGGAGAGCACTGCATTGGAAAGATAAATTGCGCTGGAAATGGAAAGATGGTTTCTAAGAGGGGAGAAAAGGGAGTAGTGACATTCGATATTTCGGAAGATCTTTGTGATGTCAGTGTGTGTTGCAAAAAACACAACATAAAGGGACCAAAGCAGACCCTAGTGGGATGGGATCCTTTTGACCTACTTTTTCCACCAGCACCCTGTTAACTATTTGGTGTATAATAACTTCCACGGCTTAGTTGGAAGGAGCGCATCCGAAATGTCCAATATTCCATGACTGTGACTCATAAATCGGGCTGAATTCGAACGATGGCAGGGATTACGTTGACCTTGAGGACCTATTTTTTTCTTGGACTAGAACTCGGGCTACGATTCCTCGGTATACGGTGCATTATAGCACAACGAGAAAGGAGGGAATAGTATTAAGAGGACAGATGAAGACGCATAAACCTCCGACTTAAGAAAATCCGCCAAGAAAAGTTCTAACGCAGATTATCAGTGGCCCGATCAAATCACTTCTTACGGGAGATGAACATGCCCTCAATTCACTTGTGCTGAATATCCAATGAGGCATGAACACCATGCACCTAGAAGCACTTGTCGTTAGTTTCCCGATTATTCAGATCACGACCCGAATTACCCGCATTCAATATCGATCAAATTGACCCCCAAGATAAAAGAAGTGGATAATCGTCCACCTACAGCGCTCACTGTTACCAGTAATCGGATTCTCCTACACACTTTCACAGGCAGAGACGGTGTGATATTGTTCATCGCTCCCGGTTTTATTCCGAAGTAGGGTGTTATGGCTTTTAATCAGCACACACAGGCACCAGGAGCACAGAAAAGCTTGATAACATATTCGCAGCCCACAGTTCTCTTGATTTTCCCAAGGAAAAAATTATTCACCATCCTTAGTTGTGGAAATAATTAAAATAAAAGCCGACTGAAGTTTGAATGTTAGAAACAGATTCGATATTTGCATTATGGGAACTGATGAAAGATCACCTGACAGTCTATAACCTCCGTCAAGCATTAAAGTACCCTCCCTGTTGACTCAAACTGTGATTTTCCAGCTGGCAATACGGTTGTAAGCAGAAACTGATAAGGCTGAACTGATCTTTGATATGAGAATAGTAACGTGTCTTGCAATGCGATCCATTAAAAAAAAAACCGGAAATATCTGACGTGTCACAATCTCTTCGCAAACTGAGGTTAGGTAAGAATGGATTAAAAGAGCTGCTCTCAAAGTAGCGATATAATACTCGGAGACTTTGAGGGTCTATTGTCCTACCTACAGGACTACAAGCCATTCCTGAGAACTACTCCGAACTACTGACAAAGCAATCTCGAGGCAGTCCAGATCCCGGAGGAAACAGCATGCCTGCGCTGCTGGAAAACCAGGCAGTCTTAGAGAAGATGCTGATTCTATTCTTCGTGGAAACCTGCCCTGCAACTTTTCTCTTTGCAAACTGAAGGCGATCCTAAGGTCTTAGGCTGCTCCTCTAAGGCCTCCTTTGTTGACTTTTATACAAATTCATGCTGCACATAAATTTTACAAACGCCAAATGATTTTATCATTTTTATGTGCACCAAATTTTTATTTAAAATAAAAAAATAAATACTCGCTTCTGTTGAAGTTTTTATTTTTTCAAATATTTCTTGGGTAGATTTTTCCTTTCATTTTCATATGCCGAAAGAGCACAACAGCCTACTCAACTCAGCCATAGGAGCATGTTTATGCATGCATGTGTGTATACATATTTTTTTTGTTACGTCTTCATAAAAAATAAATACAGACACACTCGCTCACTCACTTAAAGTTTGTCTTACAGAAATGACTGTGTGGCAACAATAACAAAATTGTTTTCCTTGTCTATTTGCGGTTGCAGTATTTCTTGGTTGCAGTGCAAAAATGTGTGCTGTTGTTGTTTTCTAGGTTTCCCGTTGTCTTGTTTGAATCATAATTTTTATTTTTTTTTTCGTTTGTTTGTTTGTTTCTTTCTTCTTGGCGTTTAGTAGGTAAATGTTACATAATAAGCAACTTGTTTTTCTCTACGCTTTGCTCTTTATGTTGTTGTTGTTGTTGTTGCTATCTGCTTTAAGACTTGGTATTGTAGAAAAGAAACTGCAGTTAAAAAGCGAATACAACTAAAAGTCATGCTTTGTGGCCAACAAAAGTCAATGAACTTTGTGAATTATTTCTTCGAATAGGCTGCGTTATTTAATTTATATTTTTATAAAATTTTTTTTTTATGAAAGGGAAGGACTATGCCAACGTAGTACTAAATAAGAGTTTGTCGAATGGGTGCACTACGAGGAATATATATTTACGTTCTGCTTTATGGGCTGTAGCGCTGTATGTGGGAGAAGGACTATGCCAATGTAGTACTAAATAAGAGTTTGTCGAATAGGTGCACTACGAGGAGCATCTACTTACGTTCTGCTTCATGGGCTATAGCGCTGTATGTGGGAGAAGGACTATGCCAATGTAGTACTAAATAAGAGTTTGTCGAATGGGTGCACTATGAGGAGCATCTACTTACGTTCTGCTTCATGTGAAGCATGGTCCAACCATAATCCACGATCAGGATAGAAATATCTAAAACTTCGGATAAAAACTTGCCATGCCTTGGGTTGCATGCCTCTCTCCGATGGTCTTTATTTTTCTAGTGACTCCTGAGACCCAATTGAGGTGATGAATTATCTCGTCCTTTACAGATCTTGAATTATTCTTGGCTTAACGACGTGCACTTCTGCACTGAAATACTCTCAAAGAAGGAAGCCCAACGGTGTCGATTTGCATTATCGTGTAGGCCAATTAACATGGCCATAGAATTTCTCACGCAAAAGAGCCACCCAACACCCTGTTGGAGCCTCGTATTGTCCAAGCCAACATCATTAATTTTTGGACAAGATTTGTCTATTTGCATCTCGCGAAAGCGAGCACCATTCACGGTAACTGCATTGCAGAACTTGAACTCCTACTTTGAGTTCCAGTCCAACAAAAATAAAATGATACGGTGATTGGCTTCGTTCTTGCCTGCCTCGATAAGGTTTCTTGAGCAGAGTTTGTCAGCGGATTTTAGATTTACTAAATTCCAAAACGGATAAACAGAAATGTTTGTTTTCAAAAAGCCATTGGATTCCCCGAAATTTGGAATCATTCTGAACTTGTAGCGGAATGTTTTCACTCGCTGCAGATGTTATTGGCTAAAAATATGATTTCTTTAATTTAGATATCAGGTTCGGTGGACACCCGGATAATAAGGATGAATTATCTAGAAGGGTCGCTGCTACTCCGTTTACCAGACCACAGAGTTTTTTTTTGCAGTTGGGCGGAACAGTGGTCACTTCCCTTTCTCTAGCTACGAGACGATCCAAGCGGTTTATGGAACACTTTTTCTATCCAGGATGTGACCTTGAATTTAGCAGATACGACTGGTATTCTTAGACTGGCCTGTGTGGAGGTGTAAACTGATGGACTCACCGTTATATGCCGTCTGCGTATGGAGAAGGATGAAACTACGACTCATATTTTTGCGAGGTTAGAGAAGACGTGTCCTTTAATCTGACCCTTTAGCATCGCTAGAAATAATTCACCTCTATGTCGTCTGAGTATGAAGAAGGATAAAACTACGACACATATTCTTTTTGCAAGATTGGAGAAGGCGTGTCCTTTACTCTGATCCTTTAGTATCGTATGACATCAGACGAGCGTCTCCCCATTTGGTGGCGTAATATCGGACCACACCTTTTATCTCTGATCAAGTTCTTCGTTTCCCATTCTGAAGCAAATAATACTATCAAATAACACTAAGAGTACAGCTTTAGGAACAGGCATCACAAAAGATCACTTTTCGCCATGTCAAGCCTCTTTTAAAAATATCTCAAAAATTAAACAAACATTTTGCCACACAAAAATACAATAATTAAAAGAAATATGGACGTACAACTGCCACACTTGATTTCTTTTCGTCTCGGCCAGTTGCTCTGCTTTTACAAATGTTTGCAATTAAATTTTATCTTGGAAATTTTAATTTAAAGGACTAACGAGATAAACGAGTCTAAATCTCCCATGTCGCAGTGCCCACCTGCAACATATTGCAGCATGAAAATGCAGGAATCATCCTGTCGCTGCACGCATTCGTCTCTATAAGAAAAATCGACTGCAGGGAAAACAACTAATAATTCAATTGCAAACTTCTTTCAAATAATAACAATTTTAAGTCTTTAATTTAACCTTTTTCGTTATCGCATCTTGATCAAGGACTTACATGAAAGCAACAACAACAATAACAACAATAATAATAAAAGGTTACGTGAACATAACTAATGACCCACGGTCATATAACAAACTCCAAAATGAATAATTTCCTTTTATGAACTCCAAGCACAATAAACAACAACAGCAACAACAGCTGCTGCTACGACAAGAAAATTGCAGTCAACACAGAAAAATATAACGATTATCTAATAGACCGCCTTTACATACACCAACAAAAGCAACAAAAAAGCTTAAATAATAATTATTACGACATCGAAATCGAAACCACAAAACAAAAAAAGTGAAACAAGCCACCAAAACATGCAACAGACTGACTGCATTGTTTGATAATCGCAAGATTTTTCTATGTGGCAAATAGAGTTTAAGTGCAACTGAAAGCAAAACACAATTTATTGTGCACAAGACTTTAATGCAAGAAACTGCAACGGCCACAAACCACGACACGTAATATTTGCCACACACATACACACACCAACAAACATGCGCAGTTTTGCAGGCGAACAAGTTTTCCAGAGTTTTCCGCCATGGCGTACAATCTCTTACAACGGAGCCACAACTATTCTCTCTTGATTTTTTTTTTTTTGCAACACGCGATCATAAGACAAGATCACTTATGAAATTGTATTCATTTTATTGAAGAGAGAACTACTGATAGATTCACCACGATACGACGAAAACTCTTTTATTCAGCACTTTTTCTATTTGGGAAAAGAGGGCCAAAAGGGGTAAACAATATTCCCCTTTTAATTGTTGCTTATGAACAAAATAACATCAATTTTTTTTAAATTGATATTCGTTTACATAACAAAACTTGGCATAACTCTCCGCATATCGTGCAGAAAAACTGGTTACCATTTCGTTTTTGTTTTAATTGATTAAATTTAGCAGCGGCAAAAAGAAAAAGCCATAACGATGGTAAAGAAAAACCTCGTCAGTCATTTTTGGTGTAATCGAATTCTTACGAAAAATTGTAGCTGAAATCAAAATGTGTCTTGACTTAATTATGAGTGATTTGCCAATGAATAATTTGGGACAAACATGAGCTATAAATTTTGTAAAATTTGGTCCACCATATGGCTGGAGTCATAAAATATTTCAGGATCTGGGTGATATCGGCATATTCCAAAAGGTCTGGCAACAGAGACTTCCCAACTTTGACAGTTGATGGCGACCGTCTGTTAAAAATTATAACGACAACCGTCAAATTAGTTGTCCTTTGGTTCAGTTTGTTTTCCCAAATCACCATGGAAGTATACAGAATCCCCCAACACGTGCAAATCATAAAATTTTTTTTATCAAAGTTCCAGTTCTGTTTGGACAACGCACCGTGTCTATTTTACTGTAGCTATAATCGTCCTACCAAAAGCACTCTTCATAATATGATGAATAAATTTGAGTACATTGGCTCAGTAAACGATGGATCAACATCCGTGTGGGCAAGAAACTCAAGATGTGCCGAAAACATCACCGCTGCCCGTTAGAATAGCAGAATTATCCGAGAGGCACTTAATTTCACATCGCTTGCAATGATGCGACCTGTCGCAGACCACAACTTGAATGCTTTCACTTTGTGACTTGCAGCTGTACTCGTATTAAATGGAAGTACATCCAGGAGGTGAAGTTAAATTATCACAGACCTCGACATGTGCTGGCTGATTGGACCTTAAAACAGTTGGAGCAGCTCAAATCCTATTTCTGGATGAATGGGTTCGTGAATGAAAAAAAACATTCGAATATGGGACGCTATTAATCCTTACGAGATCTAAGAGCGTCTAATGTATCCCTAAAAAACCACTGTTGGCTATAGACAACATAAAGGATATGTGTCACTAGCGATTCAAGGGCATGGTCAACTCACTTGGAGTAGATGTGGACTGGTCGACCAGATCGTGCGGTTTCAACTCTTTAATCTTTTTCCATTTGAAAAATTTTTGAAAGCACAACACTGTGACTTCAAACTATTTCACTTATAAGTGATTTGCAGCAAATCTTCCTTCGGAAGCGCATGGCTTCCTCCAAAATGTTTAAAATGTCGGACCTTGTATCAAAAAAAAAAAAAAAAAAGCTTTACACACAATTCTCTCCCCCTGTTTCCTCCGATATTTTAATATTTTATTCGAAAAATGTGTTTTAATTCAGAAGAACTTGATAAATATTCCAAAGCACAAGTGAAAGTATTCAACCTACATACCAGAGCAGAGCAGCTGTTTTTGAAAGCCGCTACACTTTCAGTAAAACTAATTATTGTTCCCAGCTGCCTTCAATCTTTTGAATTTATTTCTTGTGTCTTATCTTGTGGCTCCTGTTATGAATACGTTTATAGCAGAAGGATTATCTGTCCTTCCGTATTTAAAATAAAAATTATTCGAAAGAGCCAAAACTATTCACATTGATCCTTCAGACTCATGGAGAGTAAAAGAGAGCGAGAGAGAGAGAGAGAGATTAAAAGATTGAGGTGAAATTCAATTTAATTTGTGTTCCAGGAACTTCCCTAGACCACCTATATTTTTGAATATTGTCAACGTCCGCTTATATAAATTAAAACTTAAATATTTATTTCTCTTTTTTTTCTAAAATCCATGGATGCGTAACAAACGTAATACAAAACCAAAGATGCCAGCTCAAATATCTCACCATTTGATTGGATGTCATATAAAACTGGAAAATTACGTGTTGCAAATGCATTTGCAACAAGCGGCAAAATTATTTTACATTAGCAACAGGCAGGCAATTTCATTAAACTAAATACAAGCAAGCACAGCAACAACAGCAACAATGAAACAAACAACAACGATTATTTAATCAGTGCAGTAGCTCATGTTTTGTGGCATGATTTTTCTTTCTATTATTCGTTCGTCTTCCTTCGTTACGTTGCATCTAAGTCTGACTTACTGACAGCCTGTAACAAATAGCAACAACAAACAACAACATCAGCTGCAGCATTACATCTAACAACAGCAACAACAGAAAGCGAAAAAGGAAAAAACAGTAGCAAATTTTTTATGTTACAAAACCAGAAGAAGAAGGAGAAGAAGAAAAAAAGTGCAAAACCATGATCGTACAACGTGCAACGTCACGTAAATTTATCTTCTTGCAAGAGGAGTTTTATTTATATTTCACTTTCAATGGATTTGGAATTTAGCTGGATGATTGCTCTTGTTGTTTTTGTCGTTGTTGTTATTTTATCTAATATCTTGTGTCTGGTATCGTGTTGTTTTCTTTGCTGATTTTCTATGCATTCCTAAGCGCATTTGGGTCTTTGTGTAATAAAATAACGGTATGCCATAACGGTTACATAATATTGTATTAGAAAATGATCATATACGAGTTGACATTTACACTGAGAGAATCGATGTAGAGTGAACATGAAAAACTAGAAGAGACTACACAGTGATTCCTAAGTTAAACTCTAAGGATTTTTCTACAATCTCTAGTTTCAATGAAGACATGAAGAAGATATTAGGAAAACATTTGGAAAATTAAGAAGACATTAGGAAATTACAAAAAATAACGTTTCACAGCAGCAAAGAAAAATATGTTGTAGTTCGATACAGGAAAAATTTAATACTCTAATAAACATTAGAATGCAGCGTAGTCCTTAAGAGTCCTGTACATTGTGAGGAAGTTTAATATTCGTCAGAATTGATAGCGCAACCATGCATGGCAAGGGCCACATGGCCCCGCTATGACCCAAGCAGAACACGCGACCTTCTTAGCTTCAGCAAGCTCCGTCTGCGGCAATTTATGAATATCTTAACTGAACATTGCAACTTTGAGATCCATGTAAGAAGGATGGGTCTGGAAGGGGAGAAAACTGTGCTCCATCTTCTATGTCAGTGCCCTGCCTCGAACAGCGCAAGAGCAATCGCACTACGCCCCAACTTTTTGCCAGACCACGATAGCCTGGCGAGTGTGAAGCTGGTTAGAATTTGGGCCTTCCTCAGAACCACAGGATGGCTCAGTACGGCAGAGGATAACTCATAAGCAGTCCTCTGTTTAATGGTATCACAGCAGGATCGATTTAACGGACCCAAGTGCAACAAGTCTCAACAATGGCCCTAATAACCTAACCTAACCATGCATGTAATCGGGTTCCCTTTACGCTGTGGCCTCGAACGTACAATACTTTATCACTTGGACGGATCCCATCTTTCCAGCGCCTCGGCTTTTCAAGACGGTGTAAGAGATACATCATCACATGCCGCTTACATCCCACCGAATATGGCATAAAAACCTCATATTAGGGCCGCTGCTGCAAATTCTATTTTGAATTTACTGGACCGTGTACAGGAGAGGGCGAAGAAATACAGCGAAGACAGCAGTGCAGCCAACTCCATTGACTCTCTTAAGTGCCTTCGCAACGTCGCTGTTAATAAAATCAGTGAAATCTTTCTGGATGCAGCCGTCAATGGACTCATAGTTCTGGCAGAGATTATTGCATATTTAGCTGCTAATATCATCTTTCTGGACGCAGCCTTCAATTCATTTATGGTTCTGGAGAGACTTTTGCATATTTAGCTGCTGATATCATGGCGGCAAGGAGGTGTCACGTAGTTGGGAATCACCAGGCGTACCCAACAGAGAATTTATAGCGAAGGACTTACACATGCTTCCGTACAAACTACAAACTCTGCAACATATCTGCTGTAATGCAAACGCGTGTGATAGAGCCTCCATCAGTTTTGACAACTTGAAGAAATATTTTGATTCAAAAATTATTAGGAACATCGAGGCGTTCGCAATGTCGCTGTTAATAAAATCAGTGATCTTATACCTGTAACCCATTCTTTTTTGAACAACTCGTTTTTCATCAAGAGCTCTACTTACTACAGAGAGAACTCGCTTTTTATCCGAACAGCCCATACAGGGAAGGAACCAACTGAAGACGTCTTTCCCACCAATTACAATTTGAGAAGATTGAAATCGTATATCCACAGACGCTACTACCTTTATACTTCCTCTCTAAAACTATCTTCCCAGTTCAGGCGCAGTGTACTGCATATGTATGGGTCATCCCGTAAATATTGGTCCTACTTACAACCAAAAAAGGTAGGCTAAAGAAAATGCGACGAATTATGCTCTGCACACCCCTTCCAGTGGCTTCTAAATTTCCATTAAAATTAATTTGAAAATACTTCCAAATAAAATACTTCAGAATAAAGACAATCAACATGACGAATGGTCGGTCGTACTTCCTTGTTTATCTGTGGAACATTTTGATTTTAAACCCCTTAAAACAATTTCGCTCAGTGTGGCTGAAATTTCCATTCACTTTTCCACTGCATTTAATTTATTTTCCATATTTTTCCATCATCAAAGAAAACCACAACATCAACCCAACAAACAGCACACTGACAACTTTTTTCTATTAATTTTTTTTTTTTTTTTTAATACAATTGTGCAACATCTACAACAACGTTGGACTTGCAACACAGCAACGTAAAGAAGAAGAAGGAAAAAGAACAACAACAAGACTCTGTTTTACAAGTAAAAATAATAAGAGAAAAATAACTTCGATTTCATGACGATCATCAACGTTGAACGTGAAAAGCGGAAAAGTTTACTAGACAAGACAACTTAATACAGCGGCGACGGCACAGCAACTACAACAACAACAACAGCAAAACACGATGCTTTTTATAAGCACCACGGCAACCACAAACTATTGACGACAACAACTGTTACAGAGACAGAGACAGATATTAAGCAACACGAAGTGGCAAAAAAAACAAAAAGAGAAGAAGAAAAGAAACACAAAAAAGAGTTACACTGGCGACCCACAAAACTTCACTTCACTGAAACGAAGACCATTTAGAAAGATAAAGACAAGGAACTGTAGGCAAAGCAACACAATAAGATTGTATCTTAAATTTCTAGCAAATGAAATGAAGAAGTGAGTAGAGAAATAGAAAAAAAAGAAACTGAAACTGAAAGTGAAACAGATATTTCAACCATAAAAAATAACGAAAACAAAAAAATTTATATGCCACAGTGAGTCTATGCAACACTAGAGAGTTGTTATTGGAAGCAGGCATTTGATGGAAAATGAAAATTACGTAAGTAAATTGGAAAAATATCTGGTTTGTTCGTTTCTATTGCTGGATGGCTGGCTGACTAACTGACTGTTTGCCTGTCCGTCTGTTTTTGATAGTCAAGCGTTGAAATTAATGAATGCAGTTTGGCTTTTTGCTGCACATTTTTGTTGCAAGATGCAATTATAATGGAGCAGCCTGTGTGTGAGTGTAAAATTGTTGCACAACTGCCAGTTTAGCGGTAAATTATGACTGCAAAAAAAAATACGACAGCCACAGAAGTGACACGAACACACATACACAGAAATTAATGTATCTTTGGCTGGTGGTAGGATAATAGTTATGGGTTGCCTCGGTTGAGGAAGAACCTGGCAAGGAAGAGGATTTTGGGGATCGAAAACTCTTACCGCATTTGCAAATAATTTCTTTCGAGAAATAAATTTAACCGTTTAGCCTTGAGGCTGCTAGAAAATCAACGCCAGAAAGCCGCTGTACTGCAAAGGAGCGTTCACTAATTCCACTAACCCGTTGAGGTCGCTCCGGTTGAGGAAGAACCTGGAAAGGAATTGGATTTTGGGGATCGCAAATTTTTACCGCGCTTGCAAATAAGTTCTTTCGAGAATGAAAGTTATTCGTTTGGCTTTGAGTCTGCTGAAAAAATAACGCAAAAAAGCCGCTGTACTTCGCAGGAGAGTTCACGAATTCTGTCGGCTTTTTCTCAATTATCAATCGGTGTTGTTGGCACAGCGGGAACTTAGACATGGCATTCCTAATCGTGTCACGCCAACCGAGCAAATATTCCACCGCTGAGCTGCTCAAGTCGAACATATTCAAAACCCATTAAACGTCTTTCTGGACGCAGCCCTCAATCGACTGATAGTTCTGGAGGGACTATTGTATATTTAACTGCTGATATCATGGCGACGAGGAGGTGTCACATTGTTGGGAATCACCAGGCAGACCCACAGTTGATTTATAGCTAAGGACTTACACACGCTCCCGTACAAACTACAAACTGTGCAACATGTCTGCTGACTTGCAAACCCATGTTATAGAGCCTCCATCAACTTTGGCAACTTGGAGAAAAATGTTGATTCAAAAATTATTAGGAACAACGAAGCGTATTTATTTATTTGTAGTTGGGCCAGCACCCAGACGATCACCACTACTTGTGCCGCAACTAGAAAGCAAATAAATCATAAATATTTCAATTTAAAAGGAAAAGTCATAACAGATTTTAATTTTAAATAACTTACACGGTAGAGCAGAACAGCTGTTTTCGAAAGCCGCTACACTTCATTATCAAAAGTCAAGTGTACTTTTGCCTACCACCACTTATTAGGCGGAGTGGCTGAATGTGGTTGTGAGAGGCTAAAGAAAAATGAGAGAATGTTGCATTTGTTGCAGTTATTTTTGCTGCAGTACCGCCAGAGGGAGCTCTGTAGTACATGATAGTGTCATCACTGTGGATGATCTTCAGCGACGAGAGCTCTATGATTTCGTTATTAAAACGGCACAAGTGTAGCTCAGAAAAATTCGATATTATATTGATGTGTGAGAGTGAAGTGGAAACTGGCACCGTATTCTTAGTATTTCAATACTCAGGGTTGGGTACTTTGGCAGGACCCTGCAATTTTAACTGACAAGTGAAACATTTCAAGCGATCAAAATCTATTTTTCTTTTTAAGTAAAAATAAAAAAACAAGTGGAGACTGCTGTTGGTGAAATTAATTAAACACGTAGACTACGAAGAGTGAGGATCTCTGCTTTAATGCTACACTCAGTAGAGAGTAAAGGATCGAATTTTTTTGATCTCTTGGATTGTGTTAATTCTTAGTGACTTGGTTCAATGACGGAGGTTGTACGCTCGTTAAAAAAATCATGTGGTGAAATGCGTATTACAGCAGCCTCCTTCGTTGGTAGTGCAGCGATTACAAAAAATACTCTTTCTTGTCATCTCTCTCCGTGTGCTCTTTTAATACTGTCCCCTACATTTCATCTTTCCTGTATGATGGGAATGGAGTATGTGTCATTCTCTGATTGCCGGCCGTAGTTTAGCACTTAAGTACGTTAAGGCTGGACTTATCACCCAAAATATGTCAGTTGTTGCTCTTTGCGAAAGTGCTACCTGTTGCTATCACTGGGAAAGCGGTCCGGGAACTACTTTTAGTGGTGCTTCTTCTGTGCAAGGCTGAAGTAAAAATAGCACAAAATTTCAGAAATTAGTTTTATGTACTGTCAACTCAGGCGCTTTAGTTTGATACTCATAAAGCGTTGCAATTCTCGTATTCTATTTCATAATAAACTGTGATCACATTCAGCTGAACCACTTAAGAAGTTGTATTAAGCTAAAATACATATCAGTTCTATTTATATATGGAACAAAATTTCAGAAATTAGGACATGAAATGATAATGCAGGGGCTGTAGTTTGTTACCCACAAAGCGGTGGAATTCTCGTATTCTATTTCATAATAAAATCTGCCCAAATAAAAACTCTGATCACATTGAGCTGAGCCACCTAACAAGTGACGCCAAGCAAAAATACACAACAGCTCTATTTATGAAAGTGTAGCGGCTTTCGAAAACAGCTGTTCTGCTCTGTCGGGTAAATTAAATAATTAAAATTAATGGCGACTTTTCCGTGTGAACTGTAAACATTCAACAATGAATAGTTCGATTCAACTCCTTCTAGTGAGTTATTTATTCCTTGCAGTGTTGCATTTCAGTTAACATGGCCAACAAGTCAGCACCAATTAGGGTTACTATTAAGTGCGGAGTATCCAAAAGTTGCACCTATTTTCCTAGTGTTACATTCGCCTCAAACATGGCAACTCCTTTAGCTGTTAAGCAGCGAATGCTAAAACAGTAAATCCTGCTTTAAAATACATTTTCCACTGCAGTGTGTTGCAATTTGAAGTTTGTAATGAAAAACTAGAGTTTGGAGTGGAGCTGAAAAAAAAGTTCAGTGTGTTAAATGCTCAAAAAGTGTATGAGCGCACAGACATGCTCGTTAAGTCATTTTGCCACAAACATCTGGTTTAGAGGTCTTGAACCCCTTTCAAGCGTTAAGGATTTTATTGAAAAAAAAAAATTATATTTTTGCTAAGCATTGCTGGTACACATTTTAGTGGTGGAGTTGTTTTTTTTTTCTTAATTTTTTTCTGTTACTAAACGCTTGAAAAACTTATTGCGGAAATGATTGCTTTTTGTGTTAAAGTTTTACGCTGCAGCTCTTGAAATGTTGGCTTCATTAGGACAAATATAATGAATTGCTGCAGAAATAATATAATAACAACAGCACAACAATATGTGCAGTAGATGCAACACAAATGTTGCACGGCAACTTTGTGCAACAAAAAATATATACATATATATGACTACTTGCCTAATGTTGCGGTATCCGTAGGTGTTGCATGGAGACTAGGGTTAAACTGCAAAGAAAGTAAAAGGATGAAATGAAAATTAATTAACACTTTTAATTGCAGGAAAAGGAAATCATATAAAATTGTTTAATATAAATTGAAAAATGTTATAGTTGGAACAGCAAAAAATTAAAAAAAAACATTAAAATAATTTAAAGCTGATTATTTGTACGGTTTTTGTTGTTGTTGTTGAGTCCTATTCCCAGCAACTTAAAATATTCTAAATGTTTCGATTATAAATTAATATCAAACAGATTTTGAACTGCATCGAATTTGCAGCTAAACTTTTCCAGAACAACAATCGCTATAGTAAACGACTATTAACCCTTTTTTGTGCAGTGTTCCAATATTGGAACAAAATTAGTTTTGTTGCGAGAACAGTCAGTACTCGCTTTTACTAAAAACCATTGAATTCTTATATATGAAAAAACGATTATTGTGGAAAACTAGAAGAATCTTTTCGCGAAATGAAAAAAATTCTGACTCCTTAACCCTAAATGGTTACTCTCCATTTTTGGAAGGTTGAGATTACTCTACATTGAAACGACGAACATGTTTTAAAATTTTTACAATTAAAAAATAAAACTAAAAATTTCTTGGCTTTAATTTTAATTTTGTGAAATTTAAAAAAAATGTTACTAAAAAGTTCTTGGTTAAGTATTTAAATTAAAAATAATTTAATAAAATAAAATATCATAAAAACTTTTTTCTGTCTTAAAATTCTAAACGAATCCAAGATCGTGTATTCGATCCCGTATTCAGCAAACTCCTGAGAGTTCTATGAAATAAAGTATATGGGCTTTGTTGATAAAGCGTAACCATCCAGGGTTAAATCTTAATTGAATATAATATCTAAAAAAAATTTTAATCTCATAAGTGAAACCCTAAAATGACTTCAGATCGTAGAAATTTTTTAGCACGTTACCTACTGAGTCGCAGATCGCGTATTCAGCTAACTCCCGAAAACGATAGCTACTGATCTACGCCAGTGCGTAGTAAAAGTTTTCGACCTGCCCAAATGCATCATAGCGCACTGGTGCCTAAACAACAATTAAAAAATATTGCCTACAAGATCGTTTATGATCGGCTTTAACATCAGTGAAACAAATCCTAATAATCACTTTGATATTTTTGACTACCCGCTGGGAAAATTGGAAATTTTCAAAAATCGAAAAGTTTTTGCTTTTACCCCCAATTTGAAAATATAGAATTCTTATCAGATCTCCAAGTTTTGAGGTCCAGAATAATTCTGAGAGCCAGTCACTATGTCTGTGTGTGTGCGTATACGTGTAAGTATGTGACCTGCTTATAACTTTTGAACTTCTGAACTTCTGAACCGTGTTAACATTTTGAAAGAATAGAATTCTCATCAGAGATTAGGTTTTGAGATCTTGACTAATTCTGAGAGCCCGTCACTATGTCTGTGAGTGTGTGTGTGTGTGTGTGTGTGAGAGTGTATGTGCGTTTGATCTGCTTATAACTGGTGGTATTCTGAAGGGCGTTTTTGATCTTTATTTTATGTAAATTTGAACCGATTCGAAGCGGTAGATTTCAATTATTTAAAAAAACTTTGAAAAAACTAATTTCTGAAGAAATTTTTTTTATAATAACTTCTGAACGGCTTCGCCGATCGAAATTACAAACTACTTCAATCTTGATATTTAAAAATCACTTCGAAAAAATCACTTCGTGAAATATCATACACAAAAAATTCCAAAAAAAAGTGATTTTCTCCGAAATTAAAAACTCTGAAATTATATATCTGATCCAGTTCGTATTTTTTATTCTTTAAGAGCAACCGAAAACTTCATCAGTCGTCGTTAATCACGTGGAAATTAAAATATTCAGTCTGATTACGGCTGGTACTTCTCGCCTTCAAGTTCGACAATTCACCTTTTTGTATTTGATATGTTTTAAACTGTCGAATTTGTAGACGGAAAACGCCAACCGTAATCAGGCTGAATATTTTAATTCGCTAATCAAGCGGTTGTCACGTGATAAACGACGACTGATGAAGTTTACGCTTGCTCTTATAGAATCAAAAACACGAACAGATCGCATATACAATTCGGGAGTATTTTATTTCGAAGAAAATCACTTCTTTTTAATTTTTTTTTGTACACGATATTTCACGAACAGATTAAGCGATTTTGACTCCGGTGATAAACGTGTTTTTCAAATATCAAGATCGGATTAATTCGTAATTTCGATCCGTGAAACCGTTCAAAAGTTACTATAAAAAGAAATTCTTTCAAAAATTTATTTTTTCTAAGTTTTTTTTTATTACTTGAAATCTACCGCTCCGAATCGGTTCAAATTCAAAGAGCTCGAAATCATCGAACAGCACAAAATCCAGCTTACGATAACTTTCGCGGTTAAAATTTAGCGGAACGTTACGGGAACGATCTTTAGGGTCAACCGTTTTCTATATTCCAATAATCAATATTTTTTGGGAAAAAAAATCAGCACAATTAAAATTAAAAGTTTTGGGGTTAAACAACAATTTCAACCAACCAAATTATTTTGATTTATTTCAAATTCTTGGAAACAGCTTTTGAAAGATTTCTTGTGTATCCTTCTCTATAAAATTAATTAATCCCTACGCCAGCCTTAATAAAATATGTGATTGCAAATATATTTCCTCCCTCTTTTTTTTATTAAAAAGCTTTCCTTTGATCTGCGAAAACCATCTAAAAATAAAAATTACAACCTGGAAAAAAGCTTTTTTTTTCCTTCCCAACTTTATTCCGTTAAAATACCAGCATTAAAATTTTCAATTCAGACGAAGTTGGTGGGCATGAAGAATGCATTTAGTTGTTATGAATACGAACGACTGTGGAGCCAACTAAACTTTAACTTGGCCGTGCAGAGGGTTGGTTGTTGTTGTTGCTATTGTGATTATTGCTAATGCTACGATTAGCATTGTGTTAATGTAGTGTTGTTGTTGGTATTTCTAACAGTAAACTTCACTCTTAATTTCATTAGCACACATTCACTAACACACGAATAGTTTTTGTTATTTACACCTGCAACAGTGTTGCCAATTGCATGATATATTTTTCCGCAGCAATTTTTTTTTTTTTGAATGCTCGAATGATTTCCCAGTTTGTTTAGGGAATAGCCTGGCATTGGAAGTGGCGTTTTTGATGGCAGATATTTCAATTCTCATAATGCTACACTTGCCAGACATTTTAAATTGTCTAGCTTTTGATTATTCCCAATTCTACGAAAACAAACTCCCACCACACCTCTTCTTCTGCCTTTCGAACTGCTCGTATACAAGCGATGGAGTAAATTTTGTTTTTGTTCAACTTTTTTTTGGTGCTAAATGAAAAACATGTTTCGCAGTAATTGAAATTAGGTGGGGATGCAGTAAGGAGGAGGGATGAGCTCTAGTCAAACCGTGCATTGCACCGGAATGATAGCGTTGACAGGAGAGATAAAGAGAGGAGAAGGTACAGGATTTGTTGTAGCATTTTTGTTATAAACTTCGCGTAATTCCCACAGTGCAATAGCGGGTAAATAGAATAAAACTCCCCAGAAAACATTATTCCTAATGTGGCAACACTGTTTATACATGTTTTTTTTTTACTCTCCCAAACTGCTGATAAAATTTAAAGCTCTTTCGGTCTCATATTTTAGTAAAACCTACTGCAGTTGTTACTTCTGCATTTATATTTTCCAATTATTTATTAAATAAAAAAAAATTTTTTCTTCATTATATTTTTGAAAAAGCGTACTCTGCTGTACATATTTTTCTAGCGTAGATAAACTCACTTTCAACCTCCTGTGGATTGTCGCATTATATCAACAACAACAACAACAATAGCTTCAACTTAAACTAACGCTAATACTCGTTTAATGGAATCGCAATAAGGGCGACCCGAAAACCATGGGCATCTTATGGCGTTTTCTTTTCTGAAAACCTTAAGACAGAATTTATTATTTGTAAGAAATGCCGGACTACATTCTAATAAATTCATTATTTGCAAATGACAAAATGTTGCCATTTTCTATTAAAAAGTGTAAGAAATGTTGCATTCTTTTCTAGAAAAGAAATCAGCTTTAAGGAAATCTGAAGGAAAGAAAAGCGAGTTGTTATCAGTTTAATTACGAATAATTTATGTGGCTATTAGTGTAGTATTCAACAGCGTTAGTATTCTAGGGTTAAAAAAATACGAATAAACGAAACATGGATTTTTATCAAATTAATAATTTGCATAGCTTTGAAGAATTATTCATTCCCAAAAATACCACATATTTTATAAAAAATTATGGCCATTTTAATTAAACTCCAAAGCACTGCGGGGCAAAGTAAGAATTCAAAAAAAAAATTACAACATTTTTTATATTTATTTTACGCTCAGTTCTGTGCGTTTAAAAAAAATAAAATCGTGTTAGATCGCACTCTTGAATAACTGAAAACTGTTGGTCAATTTCATGTACTCTAATTAACCCTGGATAGTTACTGTTCTTCAAATAGACGAGGCTCATTGACTTTTTATCATAGAACTCTTTTATGTTCCGTATCGAATTTTAAGAGAGAAATTCAATATTTTCTAATTAATCCTGGATGGTTACTGTTCTTCAAATAGACAAAGCTCATTGACTTTTTATCATAGAACACTTTTATGTTTCGTATCGAATTTTAAGAGAGAGAAAAAGTTTTTATGTTACATTATATATATATATTTTTTAAGATTATTTTTTGAATAAAATATTCCACTAAAAATACTTTTGTTTATTTTAAACTTTAAAAATTAGTCCGCAAGAACTATTTTTACAAATTTGTCGTCGATTCAATGAAAAGTAATCTTATCTTAAAAAAATCAAGAGTAACCAGCCAGGGTTAACCAGAATATATGGAATTGACCAACAGTTTCAGTTATTCAAGAGTTCGATCTACCAGGGTAAATAGTTCTAACGTTTCCATTGATTTTATTTATGCCTCAAGTGTAACACCCAGGGTTAATAGTCATGATGTTTCCATTGATTTTATTTATGCCTCAAGTGTAACCACCCAGGGTTAATAGTCATGACGTTTCCATTGATTTTATTCATGCTTCAAGTGTGAAGTTAACCACCCAGGGTTAATAGTCATGACGTTTCCATTGATATTATTTGTACCTCAAGCTAATTGGCTGCAGAGCACTTTGCAAAGCCTTTTCTAAATCAGCATGGCTTTTAAGGCCAAAAGCGCCTCAAGCCTGCAGTTGAAGTGCAACACAAAAATAAGTTTTTTTTAAATAGCGGATTCAGGAATGAACCCTGACAGTGTCATCAGCCATACTGCAATCGATTGATTGCAGCAGCAATTTCCAAAATAAATTATATATAAAAATGTTGATGTCATCAAGCCAACCAGATCATGAAATTCAACGCCGTTAAAATTTTCTCTTCGGGACTTTGTGGTATTCGAGATGTGTGGTAAAAAGTTGGACACCATTTTCGAACTTAAATTCGATAGGCAACGCTGCAACGTTAAGATACAGTCCCATCTCCGTAAAAAGCCATGGAAAATTTTATATGGAGTGAAGTGAGGCCTGCCATCAGAACCGTAAGGACCATTTGACGGATATTTTTTTCAATACTTAAGCACAACTTTCCCAAAAAATACGGGCCTTTATTTTAAATTTAAAAGGTTAATTCTAACTGAGACACTCCGTATAATTTTACGCGCATACATTAACCAAATGAGAATTCTAACATGGTTGGACATAATTTATAACCTCGACTGTGTGTGTTATTAAAAGGCCAGACTATTTTTTGTTTTAGTTTTTATTTCTGACATTTTCGCATTAACAATGAAATTTTCCCCCCCCCCCCCCTTTTTAGAGAATTATTTTTCTTAATTTAAAACTGAATTATTAAGAGACTAGAGTTTGAAGGACAACATATAAAGCCTGGACTAGTAGAGGAAAAATCAACATCAATTTAATTTTCATATCTAACACAGTGGAGTAGAACGAACAGCGTTGTTTTCAAAAGCCTCTGCACTTGCTATACATTCAACTATATGGTTGAATATACATCAGTTCCTGTGAGAAAGTGTAGTGGCTTGCCAAAGCAGTGCCGTTCTTTCTATTCTTCTATACAACATGGTCAGTCGTACCGCCGTGTGGCAGTGCCTTCTGGGGAAAAGACAAAAAAATACAGGTGGAAGGATACCTGGGTCCCGCCAATACAAAGGATCAACAATCAATAGTAGGTTACAAACCTACATTGTTTTGACCTGCAAGGCGCAACCAGTTTCCTTACACTGGTACCACGGGATCCGGTTGAGCCCCACAGATGAGACTTTGGCTGATTCTGTGGCCAGATATTGGTTGAGGTCTCTTCATTGCGTCCATGTGGTGGTTGTGGTTTGATACCAAAATTCGCTGGGAGAGGTGTCAGAGAAGGGTTGATGTTCCGGCATATTTATACTAGGCTGGGACTTCGACCCAGTTGATGGTGGCCCTATGGGTTGCTGCGAATCAGCAGACTTTTCGGAAGTGGTGGTGTGTTGTTGGTGCTGGGAGTGTCAGGACTTTGACCTTTGGTTCCTCTTGGTGCTGATGACATGCTTTCCTCGGAAGCAACAAGGGTTTAAGATGGGCCCGAACAACTTGGCAAGATGCATGATCGTGGTATATATGGCGGTACTAAATGAATAAGAGTGCAACCTGTGTGTCTGAAGGTGACAGGGGTGGTGGAGAACATCAATTTCACCCGGTGTTAAGACCACCGTCAGGTAGGCCACATTGACAGATACTGACGCAAATCTCACACACCATTCTGTTGTATGAGTTGAAGATAAAATAGATGTTATTCAGTTTTCATGAAGCCCTAAACTATTTATCAAGTCTTCTGACGACCTCTTGCCTATTAATTTTAATTCAATAATATTCTATATTTTCTTACTAAAAATTTAGGACTTTATTTGTATAACTGGCCATTATTTAATTTAATTCCTTCTGCATCAATATTAATTTCAACAAATTCTTTAGCGAAAATCTTTCGGATGCCCCTGCCTTTGAAGAGGCACAAAAAACAAATACAATAAAATAAAGATAATAATTGAACAGCATTAGATTTACACTGTCGCGTTATTGAACGTTGAACATTCGCTGGTGTGTGTGTGTGTGTGTAGCAGAGTTGCACTATTTCCACCACAGATGTGTTGCGTATGAAAATTTTTGTTTCAATATCTCTCAGTTGGCTGACAATTGTCGTGGTATTGGTGTGCTCTACGATAGTATGCAAGCAGCCAGTCAGGCAGGCATGCACAGCAACAACAACAGCAACAATAACAACAAACGACCTCCTAAAGGTCTTTGAACCCGAACTTTACATTTAAAACGAATGTCTAATAACAAAACGACGACGACGACAGAAAACACGATGATTATGACGAAAACTTCTACGTACTCTTTTACATGCTCTACGACTCGTAACATATAAATCGTGTTATAAAATCGTTTATATTCGTAGCAGACTTTTTTGTTGTTTTTGTTTTGCATAATAGGAAAAAAAAATATATAAAAAAAGAGAATTGGTTGCCAGTGAGTGTGCACGATTGTGTGCATGTGTGTGTGTGTGTGTGTGTGTGTTGTGTGTGGCACTCATTCTGTTCGTAAATAATTCTCAAAACTGCACTTTTGCCCGCTAAAGCAGTTTGTTTGATATTTTTCTTTCTTTCGTTTTTAGTTGAATTAATTTTATTTCATTTTACTTTTTTTTTCTATGAGCAAATATTTTTCTTTGCCTCGTTGCTGTTCCCTGTGGCTCCCCGGTTCATTGGTTGTGTCATCATCATGAAATGAAAAACTAGGTTAGTTTGGACTTTCCGTCTTTTTTTTCTTTCTTTTTTTTTGTTCATTTATTTATTGTCTTGATGTGGTTGTGTGTGTACGCTTATAATATGTTTTTCTTATACAACAATTTATAGCCTGCATGTGCATGAATTACAATTGTTGTTGCCTTGTGTTTGCATGATGTTGGCAGATATTTGTTGTTGGTCTATGACTTTAGGAATTGTTGTGCTTTGCTATAATATTTCTGTCCACTTTTTTCGAACTTTATTTGTCTGTCTGTCGTCTACTTTGTTTTCTATTATTATCCAGTTTTATGTACTTTTCCTCGGCCGGCTTCTAAGGCAAGATTTTTTGCATTCACTTTCATCTCTGTTATATTCGAGTTCGATGTAAATAATTGATTTGCGGTGGCAAGGAAGACTATGATCATGGATCTAATGCGGAATTTAAGTTCTTATGTACGAGGTGTGTTCAAAAATAAGATGGATTTTGAAATATTGTAGGTTATACTCATCTTGGACATATTGCCCAGTAATTCAGCTATTCAGCAGAATTTTGTTTGCGAGAGTTATACAAATTTAAAGTATTTGGCATGTTCGGGTGTTTTCTGCTGGGGGGAAAAGCACATCAAAGAATTTGGGTAAAATTTTATTCAAAAGCCCTTGAAAATAACCGCTCCTTAGGAATTTAAAAAATAATATTTGGGAAGTGCTTTCAAAAAAGGTTCAGAAGATACGTTGATTTATACTCGGAGTTACAAAATATGTTTACAAGTAGTTCAAGCTTTTCAACGAAGATCGAGAAGACTTTAAGGACTACCCTCGTTCTGTAGGCCTGCAGTCCATGAATAACTTATGAAGATTTGAAGAAGTTCAGAGGAAAATATCCTAGAGAATAGTTGAAATAGAGAAGTATTTGAGGAAGTCGGCATAACGGTTGGTCCATGAAGTGCATTTTGTCTCGAAATTTTGGAATATCAAATAAAATGGCAGGATAGCCCGTCCCAAAATTATTGATTTTTTCCAAAAACAACATCGTTAGCATGCCTGTCATAGTATTCACCAGGTAACGAATTGTGGTATTCGGTATCCATTAAAATTTTTTAGAGAAATTGTATTGAAACGTCGTTCGATATTGACTTCTTTACATTCCCAAAAATTAAGAGACCCACAAATGGGATGGTATTTTCCAGCGACTCCCAGGTATAAAGCGAACATCTGAGAGGTCTCAAGGACATACCAAAGCGAGCATCTCAAAATTCCATGGAGAATGGAAGAAAGCGCTGGCACAAGTGTGACTACAGCTTTTAAAGGAAGAGGGAATACTAAAAACTGATGATTAAGTAAATAAGTCTCGGTGGCTTGCTACTGAAGCAGTGAAGTCTTATGCTTCCAATGAGGTCTTGTCCAGCACTGGCGATTGAGGATTTAATTAAACCAATTCCCATTCAGATAATTCAAAATCCTGTAAAGCTTTGAGTACTTTTAAGGTCTTCACTTAGAACTCTACGTGATATTCCGGCAGTGGAGACTCTTCGATCGCTGGAAAGGACATTTAGAGCTCCACTGTGTTCTATAGCAGAAAATACTAGTCGTTCAGGAATATTCTGTCTAGGATACTGGTGGCTGTGCCGAAGGACAGAGTGAAAACGAAGATGCCGTTTGGCAGGAAGTTCGTTATTGTCTTTCCATTGAGATCTGATTGGGAAGATGTTGTTCTCTCCATGGAGAGTCAGATGATATACGGAAGGGTGTGATTGTGTTTGCCCATGGCCAAATGAAACACTACGAATTCAGGCGCTACCTTAAATCTTATAATAAGGCCTGTTGAGGGCTCCAAGCTGCACTGAGGACTCTTTTTTAATAAGAATATCACTCTAAGCTTTGTTTTGAACTGCTTAGGCTGTTGAGAGGAGACAAGTATACACAAGATTGTAGCGGCTTTCGAAAACAGCGCTATTCTACTCTGCTGTGGAAGTTAAGACTTAACATGACTGCTGATTATTATTATATCTTTCGAACGCTGGACTGTTAATTACAAACTAATTTGGGACTTCTTTTTATTTGATATCCCTTTTAACTGCTACCGGCTCTCAGGTGATGACCCCTACTCATGGGATTAATTGTGCGGGAACTATTAAAGGAGAGGATAGTGCTGCGTGTTTAGATGATGAAATATAACTCACAGCGCTGGTGAATCTCCCCTAGTGTAGCCCTGAAGGAGGATGCTATTCTGCGTGTCAAGCGCTATCGTTAACGTCCAGCTTTCGTCACTAACGCAATCATGTTGCTGCAAACATATCAGACGGAGGCTTGAGTTGAACCCGGAATTATTAACTTCGTGGTCCATGTTTTAACTTCTTCAGATACCCAAAAAGTGAGACAGCAGCTAAACTGGCCCGAAGCAGCATGCTACTCCACTTATGGTCCCAGAATAGTTTCGTGAAATAGGCTGGGACAACTGTTACCTCAAGGTTAAGACCCTGGCAAGCACAAAAGAATATTTTTTATTCCCGGATATGAGGCAAGCCAAGATGCCAATGGACCTGTGAGAATTATTCTAGATCTTGGCAGGTACGAACTGCAACTAGTTAGTGATCTTCTATACTCTGTGAAAAAGTAGCCGTTTGTGTATGAAATAGAATGTGACAATGGCTTGAGTTCTATGTAAACGCATCATCTCGTGGGCTGTGGGAATAGGAACTTTCCCTCTGAGATCAGAGGCTCGTATGACAACTGGAGAACAAAGCCTGAATTGGCACTCACAAATTAATGATGAATGACACAAAATATCACTTTCGTTTCACAGTGCCAGTATATGGACCTGATCTCTTCATACATACAGAACCCCACTGTGCAACATAATTCTTCCTATTGTGTAAATTTTTTTTCTTAATCAAAGTTATTGCCGGTTAGATGTTTTCTATTCCCTCACACCACATCCTTCTCCAGGTCGTCCTGTTCACTTCGGTTCGATTAAATCCCTGCGCTCAACTGTTCACTAGGCAGTCCCTGCACTCTTTATTTTATATCTATAACTTGGGAAAAATAGGCTTTTATTTTCAGCTTTCAAAAGCCTTCACTGCTGCACACACACATACACATACCTAACTTTTGTAAACAGGAAATATATTGTTTTAAGTTGTTACAGCTTTTCTTTTAATTTCGTCCTATTTTCTGTGGCTCTTTTGTGCATGAATTTTCATTTTATTTTCCATTATTTAAAGTGGTTTTCTGTTGGTCTGCCAACTTTTAGTTGTGTACTTTGTAGGCTATTGACCTTTTTTTCTAGAAAACTTGGAGATGTTAACCCCTTAAGTTTGTAGCTCCTTAAAGGGGATGTTAATTGGATGTTCTGGATGGTCCGGTATACCCATACAGTGAAAGAAGAAAAATGATAGTAATTGAAATTCTGAGAAATCGGTCTAAATTATAATAACGAATGCAAAGAAATTATCTTCTTTTAAATATTGAAAAACTTGAAATTGGTTTTTCAAGCTTTGCAGGTCCGTCTACACTCACTCTTCCCGCAGGGAGTTCCAAATTTTGACAATTCATAGCGGCCAGTTTGCCAAATCATCCTGGACGGACAGCAACAATTGAAAATAATGAATTTTTTGTATCAAAATGGCTACTCTGATCGGGCAGCACACCACACCCATTTTACAATCACTATAATCCTTCAGCCCAGAGGATTGCTTGCAATGTGGTAAAAAAATTTGGCTGAACTGTTGCTGTAATGAGCAACCAACACCCGTACTTCTACGAATCGTAATATCAATCGAAAAGATCGCCGCTAACCCTGTAGGAGAATTCGAGAGGCTTTAAATTTTGCCTCGCTTACAAGAACTCGGCTTATGGTAAACCATAACCATGACTTGGGACTGCATCCGTGCAAAATTTAACTGACCCTGGAAGAAAAGGTAAACAAAAATAGACCACGACTTGGGCTCACAAAGGAATATTCCCTGGAGCAGTAGACAACTGAATTTCAATCTTCATCGAAAAATTATCTTCAGCGATGAGGCCCATTTTCGAATGAATGGGTACGGGAGCATATAAAAATGGGCTCATTTGGGACCATATCAATAC
This sequence comes from Linnaemya vulpina, assembly GCA_963675445.1. Taxonomy (NCBI): domain Eukaryota; kingdom Metazoa; phylum Arthropoda; class Insecta; order Diptera; family Tachinidae; genus Linnaemya; species Linnaemya vulpina. The sequence goes on along the minus strand of OY776280.1, from coordinate 71,632,632 downwards.
ACATGAGATCCAAGAGCGACCAATACGTTGCAAAAAATTTGCTCTTTGGTATGGATTTCAGGCTGGCGGCGTCATTGTTCGATATTTCTTTGGGAGCGACGCTGGACAGGCCATGAGTGTTAACAGTGAATGCAATAAGTCGCCGACTACCAACGGGATGATCTTGACATCAACGACAAGCGCCGTCAGCAGGAAAGAACTTACTCCACATGGGGTATTCTGCACGAGGGATTTCTGGGCATGACCATCTCACGTGAAGGTGCTGTCAACTAGCCAATGAAGATCAAGCGATTGGACCTCGTTAGACTGTTCGGTTGTCTTGAAGTCGCAGGTGCAAACGAATAAGCCGCAAGCCACAGTAGTGGTCAAAGCCAACTTAACTTAAGCTGTCAGTCAAATTCAGCCTGGTTTATGGAAAATTGTGCATTCCAGATGCTCTGTAGCCAGAGAAGACATGGAGGACATTGGAAAGATGTCATATTCCACACATGATGTGTGGACCATATCTCACATATACTTCATGTTATTTATTTTTTTCAAAAATATTTGGCAAAGTGATTTGTTTTTTTTGTCTTGGAACAGCAGGAATGGGATGACCCCTACGAGTGCCAGAACTGGAGAGGAAGGAATATTATTAAGAGGGAGGAATGAAGACAGATTAGACGCTAGAAAATTTTGTTGCAGCTATTTTAAATTTTTACTTCGCCGGTGAGTTATTTCGCTACATTCACCTATAGGGGGGTGGTGTTAATCACTGTCGGTTATGTTCCGTGACCAGTGCTGTGCCTTCATCATTGAGACAAGTAAACAACAACTGACCAAGTCTGCGGAGCGCGAAAATCGAACTCAGGCTCTTAGCCAATGAAAAGTGTCGGTGCACAAATGCCCAGACAGTGACTTAATCTCTTCTCACGACAGAGAACAAAAGATCGTGATACGGCCGCACTTAAAATATAATTGCCAACGAAGCAACTGTGTTTTATATAACTTTAAAGATAAAAAGCGCTTGATGCAAGTCATTTTATATGTTTTTAGATAGTCTGCTGTGAACTTGGCAGCACTCAATGGCTCGCTGAATACAAAAATATTTTCATAATTAAAATGATTTCAAAGCACTTTCATATTGACAAAAAAATGTCTTGTCTCCTTTAAAGAATGCCTAGAAATTGTTTGCGTTTATGGATCGGGCGAACTGAGGCTCCTCATGTTTCTACCACTTCCATTTCAGCAGGCAACTTCACTTTAAACCTTTTCAGTAAAATCTTTAGTTTGTCAACTTCAGCCACTTTAAAATATTTCCAGAATTCCTCTTCCTCTTGTGCTTGAACACAATAATTGTGTTTCCCTTTCATTTTCCATTACGACAGCCAACTCACTTCCGGCTTTCTTGGCATTTTGCCCGTAACATAAAAATGTCTTGTGTGTATTATAACACCTTTCGTTTGCTGTCTATTCCTTTGATCTGCCATGGAATCCATGTATGAAAAGAATTTATATATTTACTTTTTTTTTTAATTCCATTGGACAGGGAGTTGCAGCAAAGAATGTTTGCAGGATTATTATGATGCATCCTTTCAGCATCAGCATATTTTTGCTATATTAAAATCTAGTCATTTCTCTGCCCCGTCCGTCCGGTCTAACTGTCTCACTATAATGTTTTTATGGCTCCTGCATGTTTGTGCATGCAGCAGAAATTAAAAGTGCTCTTCGTATTGCAAAGTTTCTATTTTTTTTTTTTTGCTGGTAACTTTCTACTTCGTTCGGTAGATTATTTGCATGTGCTGGTGCTATTTTGTTGGCTGTCTGATTCCCAACACCATCAGCATCATCATCATCATCATCATCATCATGATCATCATCGTCATGTTAGCAATCGCTTGCTTAAGTTTTTACATGTATATTTTGTTGTTTGCCAACAAAAATAGAAAATAGAATCCGCTGCTGTATTGTGGAGGGCATTATGCATGAAATAGCAGGCGCACATTGAACGCGTCTCCATAGCACAGTGCTCTTCCGACCTAATTTTTATGTTATAAATTTTTCTTTTCTATATACGAACGAGTATGGGTTTTTATACACTTTTCTTTTATTTATTATCATTTGTTGTTCTTGTTGTTGTTTATTGTTGGCTGTTTGTTGTTTCTACTTAATATATTTTTTTTTGTGCTTGTTTTGTGATGCATTTTTCTATGAAAGTGATTTTGTTGTGGTCCTCCTCTTGTTTGTTAGGCTGATTGACTGGCTGCTTGCATTTTATGCTTTTCAACAAAAATGCTAAAACAGATTTTATTTTTTTTATGTAACAAAAAGAATTTTTTTTTCTATAAAGTAAATAGGAAGTGTAAATTATGTAACCAGTTGAAATGATGCTGAAAGCACTTTAAGTATTAAAATTATTAAACTTAACCCGACATTTAATTTAAAAAAAAACGTGGTCTTTTATGAAAAATGGAAATTGAATTCCACAAAATCTCTTCCTCATCAAAATTGCTGGGTCGTTCTTGTTACCACCGAGCTGTTTTGCATTAGACACTCAAGCAGTGAAACATAAAAAGTCTCAAACTTCTAATAACGATTCTATAGGTGATGCGGCGGGACATGCAGCAGCGTGCAGATTGACTTTCGTTTTGGCAGCACTGTTTTTGAAAGATCAGCTGTTTTGTTATAACACGTTACTGTCAAACATGTTCATGTAGATCAACAATTTACCCATTAATCGAAAAGCAACGCTGAATTTCGTTGTCAAAACTGTTGATCGATCATGAAAGTGCAAAAGCAAAACTATCGTATTTGATGCGAAGAGCAGCCAGAAGCAATGCAAGAACTGCATCCGGAAAAATACACTGGTTGATGTAGATTATGGCCAGGTGGCACCATTGTACGCAGTCAGTAACGCTACTGTGAATGACGAGCGGTAATTTTTTTAAATTTAAATTGGGGGGCAGCGCCTAAGTTACTGTATTCAATATCTATCGAAGTTTCAATCAAATTTAAATAGGAAATTTGATTGATATATTCAGGCGTAATTCGCACAATGAATTTGGCTGGCAGGTGGTTTCGACACGACGCTGCCACATACCACACAACACGCAAAAATATAACGCAGTTGAGAGGCGAGTTTGGTGAATAATTTATTTAGAATTAGGGCGTGTCAATTGGGCGCCTAGATCCTGCGATGTAACGCCTTAAAACTATTTTTCGTATTGTAGTTGGCAAAAAAACAAACTCTATTGTGAATGAATCTCTTTGTTTTTCATATAACGATTTCAAAATCATATTTTATTTGAAGCCTTAAAGCACTCCACCTTCAACGTCTAAATTATCAATATCAATTGATTACAAATGAATCCATTTCATCATTGACTTTAAAATAGATTCCTAAAAAGCATATTCTTTAATATGACATTAAAAATATATAAAAACGAAAGCAGCATCATCATCCGCAGCTGCATTAAAATGAACAGCAGCAGCTGCTAACATTCAAGCAGCATAATTTTTTTTTTTTTTATTGTAGCAGTGAAATAATAAAAATTGCTGTCGGCCGACCAAATCTTCTCCACATGTTTATTGTGAATTTCGGTGGGTGGAGAGGACGGGTGCATATTTAAACTTTTAACCCATATTTCGGGCAGAACTCAAATCCACCACATGCGTTTATTTACAATATAAACAAAATAAAAATACAACACAACAACGACAACAACAACAACAATACGAAATGACTGATGCCCGCTGCTGAAACTGTAATACTCACTTACTGGCTGGCTGGCTGTTTGACTATTTGCTTGCTGGTGCCAAGTTAAATGTAGAGTTTCATTTCAAACGAAAAAAAGAATGTGTATAAATAAAATTATAAATTTGTTTTTTCCCCCCCGTTATCAGCAACTATTAATAAAAACCACGTCAAAGTTATTAAATTTTCAAAGACACCCTATTAAAGAAATGGAGCTCATAATGGATGGACATGCAGCCAGATCACAGAGATCAGTTGCGCTTAGAAATGATATTCAGTCCTTGATTTAGATCTGCACAAAGTAAATAAAATCAGATTCAATTTTATTTAATAGAAATATGACATTTCAAAGCAAATTTATAATAAAAAAAAATCGTTATCGTAAATATTTTAAAAATCTATTGTAAATGATTTTGGAGCGATGGCTTCTATTGTGAATTATTTGTTAGTACTTTCTATGAAAAATATTAAATTTTAGGGAATTTAATATCATTTTAGGTACATTTTTATGATATAAGAGAAGCAATCCCCGCTACGATACGCCCTGCTTCGAATCCTCCATGTTTGAGGAAGAAGTGAAAATAATTTATATTCAACTCCGTTTTTTCCTCAATCAATTGCTCTTTACAGAGTCCATTATTATTAAAAATTTTATGCAGGCTGCCATACCTGCTGAACGAAAGCATTAGACAATACTTGGCCCGCTAGCGTTAAGAAATTCGCGGTGCTCCTTGCTTTAAACAGGGTTAAGATTTTGAAATTTTTACCGCGAAATTAAGCGCAAACTGACAGATGATTTAGCCTATAATTCGGAGATTTTGCTAAACCTCATTTTTATCCGTTTCTGGGACAGAATATATACGACACATGATAAGTGGCAACGTAGTCAATCACAAAAAATTCCTCAAAAGGACCGAATCTCTATACAGTTGTTTGAGTGGCAGAAAGTTAATTAATGGGATGGAGATGCTAAAATTTCGAAGGAGAGTAAACGAGCAGTGATCTGGCAACACCCAAAAAAATATCGGGTGTTTTTTTATAGAGTGATACAATTTTGAGTTGGCATCACTGCTTTATTTGACCACCCATTTAACAGCTGATAGTTGCTTTTTGTTTAGTTTGCTTTGACATTTCATTATGGATCGATTTACACCATTCAGGTCAACCATTCAGAATTTCACTTTCCGATGAAGCCCATTTCTGGTTGAATGGGTACGTAAATAAACAGAATTGTTGCATATGGAGTGAGGAGAATCCACAAGCTTTTGTCGAAACACCGTGATATCCACAGAAAATTACTGTTTGGTGCGCTTTATGGGCTGGCGGAGTCATTGGCCCTTATGTCTTCAAAAACAATTATGGTCAGAATGTTACTGTCAATGGTGACCGGTATAGGAATATGATTCGAATTTTTTTCGTACCTCAATTTGCTGGCATTAATTCTGCTGATATGTAGTTCCAACAGGTCGGATCCACATGCCACACAGCGGACGCCACAATTGATTTACTCAAGGAAACTTTTGACGAAAAAATAATTTCACTAAATGGCCCAATTAATTGGCCCCCCAAGATCGTGCGATTTAACCCCATTGGATTACTTTCGTTGGGGGTTATGTAAAGTCACTTGTGTACGTCGATAAACCACAAACAATTGAACACATGGAAATCAACATTCGAAGAGTTATCGGCGAGATACGTTCCAGATTGCGCCAGCCGTGGCGGCCACATGGCTGATATCATATTTAAACATTAATGTCATAAAATTTTCTATCCAATAAAGACCGTTTCATTGATATCAAAAATAATTACGATGTTTTATTATGATTTAAACTTGTATCACTGTATAAAAAACACCCGATAGTTGCCAACGTGACTTGATGTTGATTGGCTCACAGCTGCTTTACAACTCTATTGTGAATTTATTTTTTAAATTCATTTGCGAGTGCGAAGATTAGCGATGCCATATCGTTGTGCTTGTGAATTACCACCCGTATAATGGCAAATATTCACTTTATTGAAGTAGTTATTCACAATAAGCTTATGCAAGTAAACCCACTCTAGTCGTTCCGTAGGGTTGATTTGGAGTCTTTTATATTTTACAGCTACTAATTATTGATTTTAATTTGTTGCCGATTTTTCTATATTATTTTGCTATTAATTTTTCAAATTTGACTACTTTTTAACTTAAAAATATGCTAGTTTGAATGATTTCTCTCCTATTGTATTGATGTCCGCAGCTGTGTGGGTCATTTAGTTTGCCTTTTAGATATTAATTTTTGGTTTAGCATTTCCCCAAGTTGTTGCCACTAAGTGTAAAACTTTTGACTTGTTGCACTAGTTTTTCTTAGGAAAAACAATTCGAGGCTGCTGCCACGGTGCAACGCAAAGTGGGAGAAGGCCATATACATTTCTGTTTGCATAGTTTATTTTCCCGTTTTTTTTAAATAAAAATAACAACAAAAAATAGCTAAAGAAAGAGGAAGCAAGTCAGAAAAAAACTTTTAGAAGTTTTTAAATATTTACTTTGATTTTCAAAGTATCTGCATGCCAACGGCCATTTTCATGTGTAGATGTGTGCTCGGCTTTTTAATAAATCATGCAGTTTATAAATGTGATGTTGTCTGCTATGCTGTTGCCTTTTTAATTGCCACTGTCCATGTTTATTTTAGCTCAATTATAGCAAACATAAATAAAGCAACAACTTCTTGTAATGAAAGCAAATCATTGAGAAGAGATTTTGAATGCAGAATTTAATGTGAATGCCTGGATTCATACGGATTTGACTTCTTCATAAATGGTTTTTCTTTTCTACAGTTTCTATTTAATGCGATTTCGTTTATTATTATATTTTTTTTTGCTTAATTATATCATATTTCATGTTATAAAAAGTGTTACTCTGTGTTATTGCCAGAACTGTTATACACAGAAGGTTGCCATACTGTTGTATTCAAAGCAGTACCTTTAAAACGGGGAGTTTACTCTGTAATTGTGAATGAAATGTGAATGAAAGATGAAGAAACTTATTATATCAAATATATACTTCGAGGTAAATAGAATCGCTTTCGCATTGCAGTACGCATAACAATTTAGTTTTTTAATATTTTACTGGAATATAGTCAGCAGAAATGTCGTAGCCATCTGGCAAGTGGAAAAGCGCTTTAATAAATATATGTATGTATATCTCCAGTACCCCAAGATAAATGTATTCATTTAGAGTTGCAATTAAAAAATCTGGAAAAAAATATATCTAGAGGCTTCTTTACAACAACTGGCAGTAAAATGATAAATAGCAGGGTTGCATTTTTGGCGATAAAAGCGTTGCATTTTTCTTAGTGAAGCAAAAAGACGAAAAAGTAATTTTATTTTCATATTTTCCTTGACTGGCGGACAAAGCTATTACCTGCCTGCATGTCGTTAGCCAAAATGCCAAAGGTCGTCAACGAAACAATTTTTTCCCTCTTTGATTATTAGCTTACAATTAATCGTTAAAAAATAAATGAATGAAAAAAATATTATTTATTAAAAAAAACGTTTTAGTTGCGAACTTCTAGAATTTAGCTGACGATATATTAATTAACTTTTATTCTTTCTCAATACAGTTTTTGTTGCACTGATTTTAAATCATTTATACATACATATTTACTTACTATTTACATGTGTGTGCGTGTGTGTGTATGTGCGTGCGTGTTTGTTCATGATTTACAAGTACAATTTTTGCATGCTCCGTTTTGTTGTATAGGGGTTTGAAATAATTTGTTCTTTATTTTGTTGTTGTTGTTGTTGCTGTCATAGCTGTTGATATTTTTTAAGGCTCTTATCATTGGAGGTCTTTTAGCTTTAACTGCAATTTATACTTGACTTTTTGTAACAAATGGATTTATATTTGCTCTAATTATTTTATAATGTTTAACTAATAGAAGAAGAAGACGAAAACAAACAGTAACCTTTTAAACGCTAACAAACGTGCTCACATAAATTCATAATATAGGGTGTTTTTTATAGAGTGATAAAAGTTTAAATCATAATAAAACATAGAAATATATTTTTGATATCAATGAAAATTTTATGACATTAATGTTTAAATATGATTTCGGCCATGTGGCCGCCATGACTGGCGCGTACAAGGCGCAATCTGGAACACCAATTTTCACAAACAGTAACATTCTGACCATCATCGTTTTTGAAGAGATATGGGCCAACGACTCCGCCAGCCCATAAAGCGCACCAAATAGTAATTTTCTGTGAATGTAATAGTGTTTCGACAAAAGCTTGTGGATTCTCCTGCTTATTTAAGTACCCATTCCACCGGAAATAGACTTCGTCAGAACATAAAATTTTTAATAGATGAGTTTGACGAACAGAACCATTATTTTGATTAAAAATTTCCAAAATTTGCACGCGTTGCTCTGGTGTAAGTCGATCCATAATGAAATGTCAAAGCAAACTAAACAAAAAGCAACAATTAGTTGTTAAATGGGTGGTCAAATAAAGCAGTGATGCCAACTCAAAGTTGTATCACTCTATAAAAAACACCCATGCAGACGTAAGGATATTGTAATTTTTCTAGCTGTTAACCCTTTTAGAACCATGTCACTTCGCAATGTTGCTCGATTATTATCATATAAATTTTGACATATTAATTCAAAATTGTATTTCACATGTCCCTAAATAAAAGGATTGCGACAATTCCAGAACTGTCATAAGGAATAACATTGGAAACACATCATCTGATCATCCCTCAACGACGTACGTCTGTTATTTTCATGTACTAAAAAAAAATCGACTGCTGGTATCGCCTTTCCCATTTTGTTTGATTTTTGATAAAAATTTCATTCTTTTTGAAATATGAAATAGATTTTATAATACAAAATAAAAATTTTTTTTATTTTTTCTTAGTTAATTTTATATACCAAAATGAAGTTTATATATTCCGGCTCTGGAATCGCATTTCGGATTTTGTTTGATTTTTTAAGAAAAATATATTCAGCTTTATTTATCAAATAGGTTTAATAAAAAGAAAAAATTTTTTTTTAATTCTAAATACCAAAATAAAGTTTACCTTCTCCAGCTCTGGAACTGGATCAAATTACCGTATTCGATATCGAAGGAAATTTTGGTACAATTGAAATGGAAACTTCGATCGAAATTTCAATACAATTTAAATAGAATCTTCGATCTTAATATCGATCCGTAATTTGCCTCCTGGACTGACAGCTTTTTGGGGGCTTTGGAAACCCTATTGGAAATTACAAACGGCAGAGAGAGGGTATAACAGATTAATGATTTAGGCCTTTCATGCTATTTCTTACAGAGCGATCCGTAGCATCATAACAATTAAAATTGATATCCTCTGCAGCATCTTATAAAAGTACAGTGTGGACGAAAACAATTCATGAGAGGCAACATTTGCTCACCTAAATTTAAAGAAAATGGAAACTGAAGTGAATTTATTGCAGAGACATTTTCAACTTCCGGCATTTTAAAATAAAATAAAATAACGGCTCAACAAATTTAGCTTTTGTAATCTTTTTTGTTTGAATGATGGCCGAACTTGTGAATTAAATAATACATACATATATGATTTACAGTGTCTGTGTATTGGCCTTTGATCGAGCACTTTCCTAAATTATCGACAAGTTAGTTTAAATGTTTTTTAAAAACTTTTACATCGATAATTTGTTTAATGAAAACGCGCGCAATATGCAAACATATTTTCAGTGTCATTTCACTTAAAAATATTATTATTTTTTATATTTCTTTCTTCTTCTGCACTTAAAGGTTATGGTCAGTGTTCACATAATCGCCAGCATTAAATAAAAAATAAAAATTAACGCATACAAGTGCCGTGTGCCTCAATATGGACACAATACCAGTAAAAACTTAAACGTGTAGGAATAATAAATTAAAGAAAAAAATAAATAAATAAATAACAATGAAAGGTTAGTAAATAAGTAAATATTTTTTAATATGTAAATTTTTTTTTATAAAATGTAACTGCGAGTACGAATTGTATGTGAATGTAATAACAATTATTAAATAAACAAAAATAATTTCACTTTTACTTCATTAACACAACACAAGACACGAGCGTAACAAAAAAAAATAATAAAATAAAAAAAAATTAAAAACACTTCAAGTGAAATTGTTCAAAACACAACAAAACATTTAAAATTAACCATCGTCTGATCAATTTTGACATGTTAATCTTGAAACGAAAACAAAAACAAAAACAAAATCAGCCGTTCAGCACTCTCTAGTTGAGAGGATGTTCCAGGCTGATCATTTGCAAGATGAAACGTTCAAGTCAGTATTTATAATTTTTCTTTTTTTGCTGAAGTTGAAAAAATCAAGACGTTTTTTGCACACGTCTCAAAAACATATATTACATTTTGTCACAAACGAATGTGTCGTTTTAGTCAGGTTTTTTTTTTAAATTTAAATATTTTTTTTAATTTTTTTTTTTATAATCAAAAACCCCAACACGAAAACTCTTGTATTTTTTATTACCACCTACAAAAGTTGTTAGAAAGAAATCTTTATTAAGCCATTTGTACAGCCACTTGCACATGATCTTTAGAGACACTGAAAGAAAATAATATAAGACGTTCTGTGAAGCCAAACCCTCGGGCGAGGGGAGGAGAAAAGAAATATGTAGTTGCTGCTGCCAACTGTAGTAAAATTCTTTCAATAATCTGCTTGTGGAAAAAAGTTATGCTGTTTAATTTTCTATAAAATTCTTTACCTCCCCCCAAGCGATAAAGTCCTCGGATCCGCGGCCTGTAAAATTTTTATTAACCCGCAGCATAAAGCATTCACCGGCGTAGTAAAAAAGTATTAAAAAAATAGCTGTAAAAAAATTCCCAATCCTCTAATCTGTCTGTATCTAACACTATCCCCTCCTTTCCCAGTCCCGCGCAATACCCGGCATATGTAGGGGTCGCGTCCCCTGATTGCTGGTCCCACTCATAAAAGAAGTATTTACAAGCATACAATTTTTCCTTTATCTTAAAAAGTAAATGTGAGACACATTATAACGCCAGTGATATCAAACACTGCCCGTTGGGGTATTTTGGGGAAAAATTCAAACAGATCTAAATCTGTTGTAATAAAAAAATTAATTTTTACAGCAATTCATACTAAAATGATGTTAAAAAATCTTTACACAAATTGCCACAGAATTTTAATTCAATAAAAATTAAAAGCAAGTAAAAGTGCCATATTCGGCTGTATCGAATCTTACATACCCTACACCAGTGTACGTCTGGCGTTACCTACATTTTCAAGTACCCATTTTGTTCTTCTCAAATTATAAAATAGTTTAAGTTAGCAAAACAAAAAAAAAAACCACCTTAGTTTAGTTTTTGGTTACTTTTATGAATGAAAAAAAAAAAAAAAATTCCCACCCCTGGAAACGAAATTTAAATTTTTTAATATTTTTTTATCAATGCAACTCTTCATGATGTGTAAAGTAGATCTATTTCAGAAAAATCAAAATTGTTTAACCATTTAGGCCAGTTTCATGTACCACAAAATATCGCACGTGTCTAACCCTGGATTCGAAAATTTTAATTTGTGGTACCAATTTTTTTCTTTCTAAGTTATCAAATAGTTTTAGTTTGCAAAAAAAAGAAAGAAAAAACAACGTCAGTTGCTTTTATAGTTACTTTTAAGAATAAAACAAAAACGATTTCCCAACCCTGGAAACAAAACTTTAATTTTTTTAATATTTTTTACCAGTGCAAAGCTTCATGATGTCTGAAGCGGTTTTATTTAAGAAAAACTTAAAATTTTTAAACATTTTAGCTATGATATGTACTACAAAAGAACTTAATTTCCCATCTCTGGAACAAATTTTCAATTTTTTTTGCTTTTAATAGATAATTGAGGCTTCCCAAAGCATGAAATAGATTCAATTTACGAAAAGATAAAAAAAATAATTGATTTTTGGTATTAATTTTGCGTCGAGAAATAGGTGTAAGCTTCCCAGCTCTGGCACAGTATTTCGAATTTTTCAATACCACTCTATTTAAGTTCATTTCCAATACATCAGTCCCAGAAACAAGTCTCCCACTCTTCTGGGGGCTTGGCAAACCAATTTCACGTACAGACAGACGAACATCGCTCAATCATCATCGTTATTCAAAAGAATCCAGAATATGTATTCTCTATGGGGTCCCATATTAATAGCGAAGAAATTCCACACAAAATGACAAACCTAACCTTTCACTATTTTGTGAAGGGTATAATAAAATAAACAATCCCTTATGTAAGCAAATATCATCTTCTGGCAACTCTTTTCTTCCTGCAGAGAAAATCACTATCAGAGTATCAGAATGTGTCGTGTTCTTCAATCGTGCGTACGTGTGTAAGAAGAGTTCATTACAAATCAGGTAGAAGTGAGTAAATAAGTGATTAAATAATATTAACATCTAGCAAGTTATGTACCCATATGGGTTACATATGTAAATACGTATGTATATAATACATAAATATGTGAATTAGTAATTAAATTTAATTGCAAAATCTAAATATTTGAGTGTTCATATCGGCAAATTGTTCTTGTACGAGTATGTATGTACAAATTTAGCAAAATGTATTTGCTTGTCTTGTTGCTTTTGTTGTAAATAGCGGTAAGTGTTTGGTGAGTCTTTCAATGTTTGTTTGTATGTTTGTGAGTATGCAGGCACAGGTGTACATACTCGTACATAAAAGAGTGTGAGAATTTAAATCAATATGTTGTTATTGTTGTGTTTTACATGCATTAAGAAATACATATAATTAAGGGAAAGAAAATAAAAACAAATAATTTGCAGCAGTGTTGCCAATGTTTAGATAATGTTTTAGCAATTAAACGGGTATCGGTACGGGCATTTAATACAATAAAATTAATCTCTGGCGCGTTTGATGAATCAAGTTTTAAATTTCAAGGTAAGTTTTTTGGAAAATTATAATTATTTATATTATTATATTATTTATATTAACAAAATCTAATTTATGTATGCTTTTATAAAAAATGTTAAATTTGATAAATGTGTAATAGAAAATCGTTAATAAAGTACACCAGGCTTGAGATGAGTCTTGGTTAGAAATATTGGCTAGAATAATAGGCTGCAAACGTTTAGTAGTTCAGAGGCGTCTATCCAGCTCTAACGCTTGGGTGGGTTCTACAGGCGTGGATCCAGCTTTAATGTTCGGGGGTGTGTGGAAATTTTTTAGAAAACTTATATAAAACTATAAATTGCAAATTTGTTAATTCAAGTATTTTTTTCGATTTGGAGGGAGGTGCTAACTACACCCATTTTTTCTCGCTCTGTATTTGAGCTGGAAATCTATTGCTACACAGTAAAAAAATTATTAAACTATCATTACACCGTCACCTGACATCAATACTTCATTCATTAGGCCACGGGAATACGACAGCAAAAAAATAACCTTTATAAGTATAAACGTTGTAGACAACAATTGCTTACACTTGTGACATATTCATATTCCTTAAGGCATATGAAACACAAACCGTGTTAATAGCAGTCAATTGTTGTCGACAAAGTGTAGGGAAGCGGTAGGCTGAATTCCCGAACATCAAAATATAGCACTGCAGTGTATTGTGATGTTTAGGGAAACAGCCATAATTTGTTGGTGTCATGTGGAGGTGACGCCGACGACGACTTAGAAAATAGGGTATTCATAATCATGTGAATGTTGTAAGAAAAGAAAATCATTAAAGCTGACAATATTTAAACGGCAACATTGTCAAACAGCACTGCAGGGTATTGTGATGTTTAGGGAAAAGCCACAATTTGTTACTGTCATGTTGAGGTGACATCGACGACGGCTTAGAAAATAGGGAAGTTCATAATCATGTGAGCATTGTAAAAAAATCATTAAAACTGACAATATTTAAACGTAGAGATCGTTGTTCCCTAAGTGCCGTTTGTCTGTAAACAACCGTTACTATTTTATCACATGTGACATGTACGACGTCTGTTTGAGTGTTACTCACCATTCGTAAGACAAATGAAAACATGCATGTACGTAAATTTGAAATTGATTTGAATTGAATTGATTTCGAAATGAACCGAATTTTAATAATTGTGGTATTCTTTGTTGTTAAACGACTTGCTCAAATTGTAAACCGAGTAAATATTGTGATGTAACAACTTTTAAATTTAAAAGTTCCATTTCAATTCAATAACTTACTAAAACAATAGTTAACATATGCAACAACTTTATTAAGGCTTTATTTTTTATTAATAGTTTGTTAATTTTGTTTTTGCTGGCCAGTTACTCAACATTTTTTGTGTTTGGCTTAATATTGTAAAATATTTTAATAACTTTACAAAACAAAATCCGAAAATGTAAGTCATTGAACTTTTAATTGCAACGCCCTTTTTTGATAAAAATTAAGCTGTTAAAAGTTGTTTATTGTACCATAAAATTTTTATTATAACGATTTCTTATTTAAAGAAAAAATATAAAAGAGAAAAAAGTTGCTGGTATTGAAACAGCAACTTTCTTTTGACTGCTTTAGAGTTTTTAGGTAAAATTTTGAAGGCTTGACGTTGTTTTCGCCACATCGTGCTGCGTTACGCATAAACTTGGCTTGATTAACCAACAAACAAACACAACCGAAAATTATAAAACTTGAATTTTTTTGTACCTAAAACTGGTTTTTGAATACACAAAAAAAAAAAAATACCTTTAAACTTGTGCGTTTCAAAACGTACATATTTTCAAGGGTCAATATATTTTTGAATTTCCTCTTAAAGATTTTTCTCTGCTCTAGCTCTTCGTATGTATGTGTCTGTCTGTTGTTTTTGTTGTTATACTTTTAAAATTTTTTGTTAACCAAATAAACTTGAACTTGCCTTTCTTGGCTTAAATGATGTTGGTATTTCTTGAAAGCCCAGAAATTAACACAAAATGCACAGTAGGAAATTTAAGATATCGAAAAGGGTTATTAATTTAAAAAAAAAAAAAAAAAAATATTTTAAAACTTTTTCAATAAAAATCGTGGCGTTCTGTTGAATAGAAAAAATATTAACCACCGAACAAAAATTTTCAAATAAAAAATCTCGAAAAAATTCTGTCTTTGTTATATTTTATATACTTTTTTTCCAAATTAGAACACAAATGATCTTACTTACCGTACTAAAAATTTAGTACTAAAATTTAGTACTAAATTTTAGTACTAAATTAAGTACTAAATTGCTCGTTCTTAAAATAAATACTTATTCATAACATACTTCTTTATTATACAAACCAGATATTTGTATTTAATTATGCCTTAATAACTACATTTTTCCTAAAGAAGTAAATAATTTTTATATAAAATTTTATTTTCTCTACAAACAATTTTTGTAACTCATGTGTTTAATGAAAGTTTTTTTTTTGGAATCTAATAAGCCGTTATGCCTGTAGTTAAATTTTCTACCGGGTCTTTAGTACTTTTACTTTACCATGTCGATACGAATGTTTTTTTTTATTTCTTAAAGAAATTTACATTTCTTTTGACAAGTTGTTGTTAATGAAATTTCAAGTTTAAAAGAGAAATTTTGACTTTATGTTTTTATGGCCCTAATAATTTCCACTCACACTCTAAAGTAGTAGAAATGCAAATTAGTGTAATAAATAATTAAAGCATTCCAGTTGTTATACCAAACAAATTCAAACAGATTTCGAATTCTTATTTAAAAGCAAAATATTTACTTTGGATTTTTCACTATTCGTATTAACAACTACTTGATAAAAATTACATAATATTATAATTAAAATTTACAAAAAAAAAATTTATTTTTGTTAGCTTTATTGCATTTACAAGGAAAGAAACACGCAGCGTATTGAAGACATTATTAAAAGATAATTAACTGCATGCAACCTTTTCGAGGTGTAAAAACAGAAATAGTTTCTTAAACAACTTTTATGCAACCAATTTAATAATTAACAAAAAGAAATAGTTGTGAAAATGCAGACATTCTTTTGGTCTGTTATAAAATCACAAGGAAAAATAGTTGGTTAAATTTTTTATGTACTAATATTTAGTACTTAAAACTTGCGCGAAGAAAATATTTGTTGATTCAAATATTTTTGAGAAAATAGTTTTAGTGTTAAATTTTATTTAGGGCAAAAGTTCTAATGCTAAAATCTTATATCATGTGTTTAGTACAAAACTTTATTAGGAACAATTTCAAATATTAACCAATTTTACTTTTGTCATTTATTTCAAGTTTTTTAAAATATAAAATATTTTAGAACTAAAATTAAAAATATGTTTCGGGTACTAAATTGTGGCTATACACCAAAAGTGCTAAATACAAGTGGTGCTAAAAATTATGTACTAAAAGCTTTTGTAAAGAATTTAAATAAATCAAACCAATTGGTCAAACAAGCAGTAAAACTTTTCCTTGGACATTTAGGATGTACTAAAAATGTTTACACAAATTGCATAAAATTATGGTTCTAAAAATTAAGCACAAAAACAGTTTTCGAAGAAATTAAATCAATTGGTCGAACAATTAGTAAAACGTTTCCTTTTATGTTCTAAAAATGTTATACAAATTGTAAAAAACCGTGGTACTAAAAATTAGGTACTTGAACTGTTTTCGAAGAAATGAAATAAATTAAATCAATTGATCGAAAAATTAATAAAACTTTTTCTGGTAAATTTAGATTGTACTAAAAATTTTATACAAATTTTCTAAAGTTGTAATATTAAAAATTAAATACTAAAACTGTTTTCAAAGAAATTAAATAAACTAAAGCAATTAGTCAAACAAGTAGTAAAACTTTTCCTTCAAAATTTAGGATATACTAAAAATTTTCATACAATTTGTATAAACATATATAAAATTGTGGTACTAAAAATTAAGTACTAAAACTGTTTTCGAAAAATTAAATCAATTGGCCCAACAACTAGTAAAACATTTCCTTAGAAATTTACGATGTACTAAACATTTTTATACACATTGTATAAAATTGCGGTACTAAAAATTAAGTACTTGAACTTGTTTCGAAGAAATTAAATAAATTAAATCAATTTGTCAAACAGTTAGTAAAACTTTTGCTTAAAAATTTAGGGTGTACTAAAAGATTTTATACAAATTGTATTGAATTGTGTACAAGAGCAGCTTATAAATTCGGAACAAAAACTAGTGTGGACACTTCTGTTCATAAAAAGTACTGAATTATGTTATTGTTTCAATAACATTCTAAATAGTGATTTGAAATTAAATGTTGCCGAAAAATTGGTTCTAAAAACTTGCCTTAAAATTTCAATAATAATTGAAAACATATTAGCATGTAGATTAATTTTCCAGAACACATAAAAAACTGTACTAAAAATTTAGTACAATAATTTATGTTTATTAAAGATTATTACTAAATTATTTTTTAAAATAATTAGAACTAATTTTCTCTCTTCAAAAAGAAGACGTACTAAAAACTTTGCATTAAAAATATTTCAATATCAGCTTAAAAATTCTAGCAAAGCAGGTCTTTTTTGAGGTAGTAACATTATTCACCAAATATTTAAAAAATTTCTGTTCATTTAATTTTAGTACACAATTATATTCTTGAAACAATTGGTACTAAATTTAATGCTATAACTTATATATAGTTAGAAAAAGTTCATATATAATTAAAATATTAAGTACTAAAATAGGTACTAAAAATAATATATACCTAGAAAATAATTAAAGGCTGCAGCATAAATTTAGTACGAAATCTTGTGTTCATATGAAGTTAATTCGCTATTATTTTTTTAATATAATTAAATCTAAATAGCGCTATAAATTATATATTCTTTAGAAAAAGTTTATATGTGATTAAAATATGAAGTTCTAAAACAAGTACTAAAAATAATATATATCTAAAAAAATTAATGGCTGTACCGTATATTTAGTACTTCTGTTCATATAAAGTTAATACATTATTATGGTCTTAAATTAATTAGTTATATATGATTAAAATATTAAGTACTAAAAAAGGTACTAAAACTAATATATATCAACAAAATAAGTTCAATATCAATCAAATAATTATATGTACTGAAAATTCGGTAACTCAAATTTAGTACGAAAGCTTGTGTTCATTTGAATTTAGTACTAAATTACTTTATTTAAATACTTAACAAAAATTATCAACTAACAAAATGTTAGTGCTCTTTTGCCAAAAGCTTCACTAAATTCCTGTATGAAATCATGTCGTCTGGGTTATTATTTTCTTGACACTCTGCCTGACACTCGTACCTCAAAACGACATCAAACTTCTAACTCAAAAATCTATTGTGGCACACTTGATTCACTTTTCCCTTTGTTATTTCGACTTTATTTCTCTTTTAACAAAAACTTGATTCGGAAAAAAAATTATATGTTAACAGAAAATGTCATTGACAGTTGTTTTGTAGCAGGAAAGAGTCAGTAGATGTTATTACAATTGTTATCATTGAAGATTTTGTCTAAAACCTTAAGGCACTCACAGTGTTATTCGCCATGCAAACAATAACTTCAACATGCAAGAACATGTTCTGAAAAAAAAACAAAACAAAAAAAAGTCATCTAAAGTTTATTGTCATCATGAACGACACAACCCCAACAGCTACAACAACCACTTGCTACACTAACGACAAGTTCTACAACAAATAAAACAAGAAACATGTGAAGGAATTCTTATGACTTGAAGAATGGATTTGACAAGGAAACATGTGAATTTGAATGGTGCACTCATTCATGCGCTAACAGTCAGTCCATCTCCTTCATGTATGAGTGTGAGTTTGTATACTCTGTTGCATATGTCGATGCCATGATGTTGAAGGATCAAACGGGTCAATGATGCATGCATGTGCTAAGGAAACAGGGAGTTAACAGAACTACACACGTCCAATTGATTAAATCAAGTTAACGGTGACGTTCAGAACGGAAAATAATATTTTTTTAAAAATGTTATATAAATTCTTGCAACTATAAGAACAATTTCAATAGAAATCTGAAATGGTTTCCATTGAAAAGTTTCAAATTATTCTCAAAGACCGTATACGCTTTTGAATCACTGCCACACGGTGTTGGGGGGTTTTAAAGCAAATTAAAATTTGAAGGTACTATTTTGAAAGAACATTTTTAAAAAACATTTTTACGTGGCTTTTAGAAATGGAACTTTATAAAAAAGATACTTTTGAAAAAGGTACTTTTTAAAAAGTTACTTCTGAAAAATGTACTTTTTAAAAAGTTACTCCTGAAAGGTTCTTTTTAAAAGGGTACTTTTGAAAAGGGTAATTTAAAAAAAATACTTTTTGAAAAAATACTTCTGAAAAGGGTGCTTTTTAAAAAGGTTCTTCTGAAAAAGGTACTTTTTCCAAAGATACTTTTTGAAAAAATACTTCTGAGAAGGGTACTTTTCAAAGAGGTGCTTCTAAAAATACTTCTGAAAAGGGTACTTTTTAAAAAGATAATTCTGAAAAAGGTACTTCTTAAAAAGATTCTTCTGAAAAAGGAACTTTTTCCAAAGATACTTTTGAAAAGGTACTTTTTGAAAAAATACTTCTGAAAAGAGTACTTTTCAAAAAGGTACTTCTAAAAAAGGTACTTTTTAAAAAGGTATTTTTGCAAAATGTAATTTTAAAAAAGTTTTTCTGCAAAAGGTACTTTTTAAGAAGATATTTTCTGAAAAAAATGCTTCTGAAAAGGGTAATTTTTAAAAAGGTACTTCTGAAAAAGGTACTTTTTAAAAAGGTATTTTTGGTATATTTGTAATTTTAAAAAAGTTTTTCTGCAAAAGGTACTTTTTAGGAAGATACTTTCTGAAAAAAATGCTTCTGAAAAGGATAATTTTTAAAAAGGTACTTCTGAAAAAGGTACTTTTTCAAAAAGGTTCTTCTGAAAAAGGCACTTTTTTAAAAGGTACTTTTTAAAAATATACTTTTTTAAAAAATACTTCTGAAACAGGTACTTTTCAAAAAGGTACTTCTAAAGAAGCCACTTTTTAAAAAAATACTTTTTGAAAAGAAATTTTAAAGGTGTATTTTAAAATGATATTTATTGGAAAAGTTCTTTTTAAAAATATACTTTTTGAAACAAATGCTTTTCTAAAGGATACTTTTTGAAGAGGTACTTTTTAAAAAATATACTTTTTGGAAAAGGTGCTTTTGAAAAGAAACCTTTTGAACGGAACTGCTGTTTCTAAATTCTGATTCTATCACAATTGCGAAGGTACTTTTTTGAAAAAAAATATGTTTAAAGATCCTTTTTATGTGTTTTTTTTAAAAAGGAATTTTTAAAAAGGTACTTTTTAAAAAAAATCCATCTGAAGATTGTACTTTTCAAAAAGAAATATTTTGAAAACAAGCTTTTTAAAAAGGTACTTTTTAGAAACATTTATTTGGAAAATGTCTTTTTTAAAAAAGGTACTTCCTTAAAACATACTTTTTGAAGAGGTACTTTTTAACAGGTAATTTTTTTTCAAACGTAAAATATAGTTTTTATAATTTAAATGCACTTTTTTAATAGGTACATTTTGACAAGTACTAAATTAAAATGTACACTTTACTTTATTTTCTTAAAAACGGATATTTTGAAATGAACTTTTTCAAAGGTACTTTTGTACAAGCTGCAGTTGGAAAGGCTCTGTTTTAAAAAGTACTTTTTCAAAAAGCGTTTCATTCAAAAAGTGTTTTATTCAAAAAGTACTTATTCAAAACATACTTTCTGAAAAATTACTTTTTCAAAGTGTGTTTTAAAATAGTACTTTTGAAAAAATTACTTTTTAAAAAAGTACTTTTTCTAAAAGTAATTTTTAAAAAAGTACTTTTTCTAAAATTTATTTCTTAGAAAGCATTTAAAAAAAGTACTCTTTTAAAAAGTACTTTTTCTAAAAGTACTTTTTGGAGAAGTACTTTTTCTAAAAGTACTTTTTGAAAAAGAATTTTTCTTAAACGTGCTGCTATAAAACAATAGCTTTTAAGAAATGCTTAAATAAAATGTATCTGCTAAAAAGCTTGTTTTTTTTTCAAAATGTACTATTTCAAAAGTTCATTAGCTAAACGGTACTTTTTTGCTGGGTACTATTTTTAAAAGCTCATAAATACGGATAGAAATTCTAAAATGCTGATTGCAACTTTTGCAGCCAAAATAGCCATAAGAAAATGATTATGAAAAAAGTACTTAAATAGCCTGTAGGCAATAATTCCCATGATTAATTTAGCAGGGAGTCATTTCGTTAGTGTGTCAGTAAATCACTGGCAGAGTTTGAAGCCGATTGTTCCAATAATGACGTTTGGAAGATGTTTTATTTGTTTTCCCTTGAGCAGCCCCAATTATTTACTGCAGGCTTCTAATGCACACACGCACACACACACACACACACACACACGAATACTTTGCTTGCTACGGAAAGTCGCAACAAAAACAACGAACGAACGATGAGGAGACACAATAATGATGTGGATCATTATCGTTTTGATAATTATATTGTATGAGTGCAGCCGTGTGTGTGTGTGTGTGTGTGTGTTGCTTGTTATTTTAGTTATTCTCTGGCTGTAGCAACAGGGTTCAATGGCTGACCTAAATTTTGTTGAAGTAGCAAACACGATGGATGTTAGTGTAAGTGCTGTTGGTTGGATGAGCTAGCATGTGTGTGTGTGTGTGCTGTTGAATTTATATTATTTGTATAACGAGACGTTTAAAAATATACACACGTTTGTAACAACAGCAGCAGCAACAGCAACAACAAAACAATTTTTACGAAAAAAAAAAAGAAAACTAAAATAAAAGCAACAATAATTTTATAATTTTAAAGAAATGGGAATAGTTGTGAAAGCTCCCAGCATGCTCATACGCACTAACTCCCATAGAGGTGTTGTGGACGGACGGACGGATGGGCGGACGGACAGACTGGCAAGAAGAAAATGTTTTTTGTTTTATTTATTCATTTTTTTCTTGTTCGTTTTATGGAATAGAGTGATGATAAACTAATGCGATATGAGTGCTGTGCCTGACGTTGGCGCTGTGCTTTTGATGAAGTGCAACACAGACAGGCTGACGGACGGAGAGCTGCATACTTTGCATTGCCAACAGCAGATACTTCTAGAATGGCTTTTCACTAAGAGAGAGTTTTTCTTTTTTTTATTCGGTTATAAAATAGAAACATTTTCGCTTAGAACAAATTTCAGGAAGCAAATCACATTAAAAACTTTTTTTTTTCTAAAAACTATTCATTTTCAAGGAACGTTTTTTCAAAATGTGTTGGAATTTTTTAAAAGATAATTTCAAGTAGTTTGTTTTAATATTTTATTTTTAAATATTCTTCCTCCTTATCTTCGTCTATCTGTGCTCCCAACACTGTCCTATCTTTTCTGCAGTTTCAGAAGTGGGTTATCACCTGAGAGTGGATTTTTGCTAAAAAAAATATGGGAAACGGTTGACCCTAAAGACCAGCCCTGTAACTTTCCCCGAAGCTGTTAAAACCTGGTTTTTGTGTTATTTTCTACGCTTTTAAGTTTTTCGAGTTAAAACTCGTAATATTTTAAATTTCCAAATCAACCGATTCCCATGTGATAAACCGTGACTACTACAAGAGAATCGAGAGCACTAACTGATCGGATATATATTTCCGAAATTTTTCAAAAACAAACCAAATTTTTTTTTCAAATATTCCCGTTCACGCTATCTCACGAACGGGTTAACCGTTTTTGAACCGGTTAATGGTAATCGATGTGGTTTTTAAATGTCAAAACCTGATCAGTTTGTAGAATGGATCGGTGAAGTCGTTTAAAAGTTGTTCTAAAGAACTATTTTGAAGAATATTTTTCTCCATATTTTTTTCTTCTTGGGACATTTTGAAATCTACCGGTTCGAATCGGTTCAATTTCAGAATGCGAGCAATTTGATTTGACTCGTTGGAAAGTTATGGGATAGTCACATACAAACACACACACAAACACACATATATACTCATATAAACACACACACAAACACACATATATACTCATACAAACACACACATACTCATACACTCACATACATACATAAACACATAATGGCGGGTTCTCAGAATTAGACAGGACGGCTTTTTAGTGCCTCAAAACGTGGAGATCTGATGAGAACTTGATATTTTCAAAACGGAAATAAAACTAGTAATTTTTTTATTTGTTTTAATTTTTAATAATTCTAGTCGGAAATTGAGAAATTACAAAAATATTTTTTAACTTGTAACTACACTGATAGTTCACTGTATCAGGTGTTTTTTATAGAGTGATACAAGTTTAAATCATAATAAAACATAATAAAATATTTTTGATATCAATGAAACGGTCTTTATTGGATAGAAAATTTTATGACATTAATGTTTAAATATCATTTCGGTCATGTGGCTGCCGAGGCCGGCGCGTACAAGGCGCAATCTGGAACACCAATTTTCACAAACTTTTCGCAGCATTTGCGGCCGTATCTCGCCGATAACTCTTCGAATGTTGATTTCCAGGTGTTCAATTGTTTGTGGTTTATCGATGTACACAAGTGACTTTACATAACCCCCAACGAAAATAATCGAATGGGGTTAAATCACACGATCTTGGGGGGGCAAATTAATTGAGCCATTTCGTGAAATTATTTTTTCATCAAAAGTTTCTTTGAGTAAATCAATTGTAGCGTCCGCTGTGTGGCATGTGGCTCCGTCCTGTTGGAACCACATATCAGCAAGATTAATGCCAGCTAGTTGAGGTACGAAAAAAAACTTCGAATCATGTTCCTCTACCGTTCACCATTGACAGTAACATTTTGACCATCATTGTTTTTGAAGACATATGAGCCAATGACTCCGCCAGCCCATAAAGCGCACCAAACAGTACTTTTCTGTGGATATCACGGTGTTTCGACAAAAGCTTGTGGATTCTCCGCACTCCAAATGCGACAATTCTGTTTATTTACGGACCCATTCAACTAAAAATGGGCTTCATGGGAAAATAAAATTTTGAATAGACGAAGTGCTCGATAAGTTTGACGAACAGAACGATTATTTTGATTAAAAATTTCAACAATTTGCACGCGTTGCTCTGGTGTAAGTCGCTCTACTATGAAATGTCAAAGCAAACTAAACAAAAAGCAACTATCAGCTGTTAAGTGGCTGGTCAAATAAAGCAGTGATGCCAACTCAAAGTTGTATCACTCTATAAAAAACACCGATTACTACTCAGTCAGTGCAAACTTCCGATTTAATTTCTTCAGCTTTTCTGACTCGAAAGTTAAAACTTTTATATTGAGATTTTTTTATTTTGGTCTGATTGTCTTCTTAATAATGATTTCGAAATATTATGCGATTCGAATAAACTTTGGATTTGATTTTCATTTAATTTGCGCTATTCAATTTCGGTGCTTTGATGGAATTTGAAAAGATTAAAAAATCTATTTAAGCATTTAGCGGGTATACCCCCTTCAATATGTGCACTCGTCAGAATACACCCCAATATTGTAGCTTGAATAAAATCGTCAATTATAAAAGTGCAGAGGATTTGAAAATTGTGTTGGATAGTGTGAGATGAACTTAAAAAAATTTAATCCTAACCAACTGCCTGGTTTGCAACAATAACAATTTACAAATACAATTGAAATAAATGAAATTAGTAAATAGAAAATTATATAAAAATAACAATGAACTTTTGACTGACAAATATCGGCTACTTGGCCATTCAGCCAACACAAACAAACAACCTCATAACATGGGCAAAAAGCACTTGGACGTAAACGGCTCTTGTTGTATCCACCGTTTATGTGTACGAGAGTAGCAGGAGAAAAATTCCGGCACAGAATGCAAGAGTCGTCTCGTTAGTTTGTTTGTAGTGACGACGTGTTGACGAGGGACCAGATGGAGGAGGGAGGGATTTTCTTTTCCAGAAATAGAAAAGCGGCTGGCAATAGAACTCTGGATTTTGTAGTTTGCCAGCGGCTACAAAACTTTTATGGAGTTTGGAATGGCTGTTTGTGTGGGTGTGTGTCTATGACCGTGCAGATGGCACTTTAATGGAACTTGCAAAGTTTTTAATGGTTTTTTTTATTTTTAAATTAGGGAATCGCTGTAGCGTAAAGTAAGAAAGTAGGAAATCAAAGTAAAATTGATAAACAATAGCTGATGAGGTTTCTGGCGTTTGTATGATTGTGTTTGCTTTTAGTGGGTGTAACCAAAAGCTGAAGGCAGATTTTTTTTTCTACTTTTTGATGATATTTATAAAAAAAAATTTATTTAAATTTGATAGCAGCCATATGCGGAAGCTTATGGAAATTGTATATGAAACAAAACCAGGTCTAAATTGCTGAAGGAGGAATTTAACGAAGGCCAAATGGTTAGAGAACTTTTCAAAATTAATTAAAAAAAGCTAATAAAATAAAACTAAAATTTAATTATTCACCACGTTTTTAACAAGAATTGAAAATCACATTAAAACTTTGTTTATATAAATAAAAATAAATTTTTTATTATGCTGATTTCTTTTCTAGAAAAGAGTGCAACATTTTTTACACTTTTTAAAAGAAAATGGCATCATTCGGAATATATATGAAACTAATAGTAGCCCCCTTATTTTGAGAGTCTAGTAACAGTGTAATAAAACAAAATTTAAATGAAATTGGCTCTATTACACTCTTATAAGCCTCCCATAATTTTTATGAATAAGGGGACAAATTTTTAAACAGCATTTCTAACAAAATTTTCAATTATAATAATTTAAATCAATAGCAAATAAATTCAAAACCACGGTTGCCACTCTAAAAGTTTCTTCGGGACCAAAATCCATAAAAAAAAGAACCAAAATCAAAAAGAGAACCAATTTTTTCAATTTTATTTGCATACCAGCATAATACAAAACATTTTACACTGAAGTCAAATTGTCAATTTCTGACTTGTAAACAAAAGTAACAGTCGATCAGTGTTGCCAATATAGCTTTTTGATTTACTACTGTGGTAGGTAATAATCGATTACTATCAAGTGTTGTAAACGAATCAAATCTTTTACTTTATGTGCAGAGTAATAATTTTCGTAAATACATTTTTACAGGCCTGATAAAACTTTCAAAATTTATTTATATTATAATCGTTAACTTTTCATAAAACAAAAAAAAAAAAATGAACCAGCGAACCAAATGTAAAAAAAACAGCCATTTTTGATTCTATTGTACCACAGTGGCAACTGTGGTCAAAACGCTAAAATTTTAAAAATTGTTTTTAAACAATAATTATTAAATAATAATTAAAATAAAATTAAAAAAAAAAACGCAGTAATTCATACTTGACAATTAAAATTCTATTGTTTTCTATTGTTCTCAATCAAGTTCAGTGAGATGGCAGTTGAGCAGAATAAAATCATGATGCAAATTTTATTAAAATTCCCGTTTCAAAATTGTAAAATCCAGTCTCGAAATAGTCCTCCAACCGTTTTGTTATTCAAATCTTGGCTTCACAAATACTTTTCATACCAAGTATGACACAATTTTCAAGAAGAAAACAAAACTCCAACCAACTCATTTCATATTCATTAAATAACAGTCCCTGTTTTCTTATTTCTAAACTGAAAGCAAAAACTATTCACATCAAATACTTTATAATGCCACAAATCATTTTCCACCACAATCGCCATAATAAGATGGATGGAATACAAAGAAAGAAAAAAAAGAAAAGAAATCAAAATAAATAACTATCACTCTTTAGAAGAAGAAAAGAGACATGAAACAGAAGAAGAAAAAAGAATTGAAAAAAGTGAAAAAAAACGCAGAAAACATGTTTACAATTACAACCTTAACAACATGTTACAAACGTTATTGGGAAAGAACTTGCTAGGAATGCAGCACACACACACACACACACACATACATACATACATGTATCCAACTACCTGGCTGTTAAACACAGAAAAAATAAATCCTACTTTTATCCAAGCAAAAGTTTTATTGTGCACGGCGAGAGAATAAAAATGCACTTTTATGTAGAAAAATTACAACAAAATAAGTTGGAAAAAAAACAAGAAGGAGGAAAAAAATTTGTGTAGAAACTGTGCCAATGCCCGGACAAAAGCACAAGGTGATGATGTAAAAAGCAAAAGAAAAAAAGCAAAAGCACACACACACACACACACACACACACACTTTTTCTCACTTCTTCATATTCGATTTCTTGTGCGCAACCATAAGCCTACGCCAATACAGAAACTCTTGGGCCGTAATCTAAAACTGTACATTTTGCAAATTTTGTTTTTTTGCATACAACGAAAAAAAAAAATATTTTATATAAAATAAGGAAAAAAAGAAATAATAGTGGAAACAAGGGTATTCACACACTGGCCGCACGAAAAGTAATGAAACTCCCTCTCCAACAGAGAGAAAATAAAAGCCAAAAATTTATAAACTCAAATTACAGGGTTGCAAAAAAATTTCAGGTTAGGAAATAAATTAAGTGATATTTATCAATATGTTTTTGATGAAAACTGTTTGTGTGGCTCTCTGCAAACTCTGAGAAAGATCGCTGCGGTTTCGATATCCTTTGCAAATACAACTCGTATACTGATATAAATCTGTTGGACCTAAAAGTTTCTCATTATTAAGTCTTAATAGAAAATGACAGCATTTGTGTGTATGAAAATAAATATATTGCAGGGACTCCATAATCTTAAATTGTGTAAGGCTTAAGACTTCCAAAAAAAAAAAGAAAAACTTATGCTGTTCTCGTTCTAAAAAATGCAACATTTTTTGCACTTTCTTAAAACAGGGAATTTATTAGAAATTGTTTCAAAATTCCTCACATTAAATTACATATATCTTTTTGAAACTCCTCCAAACTGCCGAAAATAAAATGTCCAGACTGTATTGAACGTTACTCTTCTTTTCAACAAGAGCTAATCGTTTTAGTTTCTAATTTAGAAATTCACGATCACGTGCAAATGAATAATACATTTTAAAGTTGGTAGAGAAATTTTGATAGTGGCCTCCTGCACACTCTCTGCGGAGGACAAAAATGCGCCTCGTATTCTGATATAAATCTGTTGGACCTAAAAATTTCTCATTATTAAGTTTTAATAAATTTCATAAGAAAAGGAAATGTAACTCTGCCTAAAATGAAAGCCAAATAAAAACCCTTGAAAGCGCTGCAACTCTAAAAAACAGGGTGGACAAATTTGAGGTTTAGAAATAAATTAACTGTCAAGTGGTGAAATGTCAACAAATCAACTGTCATCATTTGACATTTATTTAGCAAAAAGCTGGGAATTTTTAAAAATGAAATGCTACACTCTTCAACAAAGAATCTTAATTGTGAAAATCTTCTATCAAAATGGTGCAAATTTTACTGCAACATTTTGTAAAATTGGAGCGGGGTTTTCCTCGTAGTCCGACTGCTGCCAAAACCGCTGTGCGTAAATTAATCGCAGTACTGTTACCGATAATCGATTAAAACAATACGCTCGTAGTGGCCCTGGTGATGCCAGCAGAGCAGCTGTACAGCAAAGAGTTGAGACGGAGCCGGGACCATAAACAATTGGGCAGCACCACAAGCAAATTGCTCAACACTTCACATGAAGTTCCTCATCTTCTCGCTTATAAAGTTCAACTCATTCAGGAGTTTATTATCTGCGTTGAAAGCTTGTGAATCGGCTGTTTGAAAAATTCCATAAAAAAACAGTGCATTTTTTCCAGCAAAAATCATGAGATCTAGTGATGAGGCCCGGTTTTCAATTAAACGTTTATGGAAACAAAATTGTCGCATGTGGGGGCTCTCAAAATCCCCAAAAAGTCCTTGAAGAAATTATTACATCAAAAGAACGTGCGTCAGTTCGTGCGTACTTTTTCGAAAATGAGCGAGGAAATGCCGTCACCCTGCGCTACCAAACCCTGATAAACGATTTGTTGTAGCCACAATTGGCTAAGACAACGCTCCAAGCCACACACACGGCCTACCAAAAACAATTCAGTTATTGGATGAGAAAAAAAATTCCCGGTCGCGTAATTTGTCGATTTGGCGTTGTCAATTGGTCGCCTCTGGATTATTTTCTCTGATGCCTTTTGAATGATGGGCCTTGTAACTGACAC
Organism: Linnaemya vulpina; assembly: GCA_963675445.1. Classification (NCBI taxonomy): domain Eukaryota; kingdom Metazoa; phylum Arthropoda; class Insecta; order Diptera; family Tachinidae; genus Linnaemya; species Linnaemya vulpina. Next base: position 71,603,847 of record OY776280.1, on the reverse strand, counting down.
TCTGAAAGATAAAATTCGGCGCTGTATTGACGAAATAAGCAAAACTTTGCGGCAAATTGTGATTCAAAATTTTCTTAAAAGGGCGGACATCCGCCAATATGCTACAGGCGGACATCAGGTTCCATTATCAATTCTCATATTTCTATTTTACGTTGGTATCAATAAAACTGCATCTGACGAAAGAAAAGTGGGCTTCCAAGCCAATTTGCTTTCTAATTTTTATTATCAAAAATTATCCTTGACGTTTTGCTTTCAGCACAAAAATTTCAGTAAGATATTGTGTTCAAACGACTCTGCATATGTCGTTACCATATTTATTGACGACTTGAGTTAATTTGAAGCAAAAAAATATGGCAACGATAAAGAGAAGTGTTGCAAAAGAAGTCCTCTGCTGTACAGAGACTGTTGGACTTTTTTTTGTGCTGGACTTTCCTTAGAAGTCCTCAAATTCAAGATAATTCATGCCGTCGTTGGAGTTCAGCCGTGCCGGACATTTGCAAGATTTTGTATTCCACAAGTAATCGCAGGGAAAAAGAGTTTCAGCCCATTTGGTCCGACATGATCCCTTCGTGCCATACTTTTTCTCTGATTCCACACATGCTTTTTGTTTATACCCTTCATACAAAAGTGCAATTTCTTCGATATTAACATGGGACCCTAATATATATATATATATATATATATATATATATATATATATATATACATATATATATGTATATATATATATATATATATATATATATATATGTATGGATGTATGTATATATATATATATATATATATATATATATATATATATGTATATATATATATATATATATATATGTATATATATATATATATATATATATATATATATATATATGTATATATATATTCTAGATTCTTATGAATAGCGATAACGATCGAGCGATGTCTGTCTGTCTGTACGTGAAATCGGTTTCTCAAGCCCCCAGAAGAGCTAGAAACTTCGTTCTGGGATTGATTGATGGGAAATGAACTTAAATAGAGTGGTTTTGAAAAATCTCAAATACGGTTCCAGAGCTGGGAAGCTTACACCTATTTCTCGACCCGAAATTAATACCAAAAACCAATTATTTTTCGTTTTTTTTTCGTAAATTGAACCATGCTTTGGGAAGTCTCAACTGTCTATTTAAAACTAAAATAATGTAATTTTTTTCCAGGGATGGGAAATTAAGTTTTTTTGTAGTACATGTCATAACTACAATGTTTCAAAATTTTAAGTTTTTCTTAAATAAAACCGCTTCAGGCATCATGAAGATTGGCACTGGTAAAAAATTAAAATTTTTGTTTCCTGGGGCGGGAAATCGTTTTTTTTTTACATTCATAACAGTAACTAAAAATGCAACTGACGTTGTTTTTTTTTCTTTCTTGACTAACTAAAACTATTTTATAACTAAGAAAGAACAAAATTGGTACCAAAAATTAAAAAAATCAAAATTTCGAATTCAGAGTTGGACAAGTGCAATATTTTAGGGTACCTGAAAGTGGCCTAAATGTTTAAAAAATTTAAATTTTTCTGAAATAAATCCACTTTATACATCCTGAAGAATTGCATTGGCAAAAAATAAATTTAAAATCTTAAAATTTCATTTCCAGGGGTGGAAAATCAATTTTTTTCATTCATAAAAGTAATCAAAAAGGCAACTGATGTTTTTTTGCTTACAAAAACTATTTTATAACCTAGAAAGAACAAAATTGGTATCAGAAATTTAAAAAAATCAAAATTTCGAATTCAGAGTTGGACAAGTGCAATATTTTAGGGTACCTGAAAGTGGCCTAAATGGTTAAAAAATTTTAATTTTTCTAAAATAAATCCACTTTATACATCATGAAGATTTGCATTGGCAAAAAATAAATTTAAAATCTTAAAATTTCATTTCCAGGGGTGGAAAATCAATTTTTTTTTTTCATTCATAAAAGTAACCAAAAACTAAACTAACGTGTTTTTTGTTTGTTTTGCTAACTAAAACTATTTTATAACTTAGGAAGTACCTATTTTGATGGGTACTTACAAACATATGTAACGCCAGAGGTACGTTGGTGAAGGGTATATAAGATTCGGCACAGCCGTATATAACACTTTTACTTGTTTTATTTAAATTTGAATATAGAAAGCGCTTAATGAAAAGCTTTCTTTACGAAAAGTAAATTTTATGTATAAAATTGATTTGGGAAATTTTCTAACTGTGAATGTCCTTATTGATGGCCACAGTTCACTGCTGTTTACGTTGAGAAAGAAGTCTGATTATTTTTCATAATTTTGCTGACTATCTGTTTAACACTTTCACAGTCAGGCTTAAATGTGTATTGGTGTGTGTGTTACTAACAAGGAAGCAAAAAGTTTTTTTTTCGTTGTACTCCTGCTCTCTTTATTTTTAATTTTTTGCTTTTGGGATTACCAACGATGGACTCTTTTTTTTATTTAAATATTTTTTTTGTGAAACTGAATAGCGGCATGTCTTCAGCACATGTTTTGTTCCATGTGCAGCTGAAAAAAAAAATTATAAAAAAATCATTTTGCTCACGTCTGGCACAAAAAATGGGTGTTTGGCTAGAAGAAGAAGAAAAAAATAGTTTTAAAAAAAGCTCTTTTCACCTTTCATCCTCTTTTTTTTTCCTCATCCCTCCGCAGTTTTATGGTCGTTTTGTGTAACAAACTAAAACACTTCCTACTTTTTCACACTTTAAAACGGGCTAAAAATTTACCCCGCAAAATGTTTTGTTGTTTTTTTTCTACATCTCTTAGTTGTATTTTGCATATTGGCTTTGGGCCAAAAATATCTGACTGTAAAACAAAAAGTTGGTTAATTTATGAAAAACAACAACAACAATAAAAAACGTTTTATAACTGCACCAAAAGGCAGCCAAAAGAGTTTTCAGTTTTCAGTTTTCAGTTTTTATTATTACACAATCGACGACACAGAAAATGTATTACGACGTTTGAAATCAAACATTGACTTTCATTATGTTTGAAGTTGAGTCTGAGTTACAGTTCAGTTCAGTTCAGCTGAAAAAAAGAAACTTTTTTTCATGATAGAAAAGAAAAACAATGCGAATAGGCAGGCAGACAACAGCACACACACACACACACCTTTCAATTTCAATGAAATTGAAAGTTCAACAAACTTTTTGCCAACGCACACACATAACCAAAGCCAAGACACACACACACTCTCAGGCTTTGAAACGAAACCGCTGGTTCAAACGGCTCCATCAAAAACCAACCACGGCGATCCAATTCAAACAAACAACGGAAATCAAATACAACAACGTGTTATTCATTATTGTCATATCAAATGGCCAGTATAACACACACACACACACACTAACACGCATATGAAAACAATATGATTTTTGTATTCATAATCAGCTGGCTGTTAATGGTCGGAATCGGTCACCTGTGACATTTTTTTTAAAATTAACCAGCATTAGAAATTTCCTTAACAAAAGTTTATTATTGGATTTAATTCAAAAGGGAAACTAATTTCGCCACCACGTTAGTGGGCCTTTAACCCCTCCCTGTCGGTACTGCACAATCGTGAATTTAACCAACTGATGACAGGATATCCAGAAGGAACTGCTCGAGAGACCATAGGGAATCTCTTTGATATATTTTTATATGATTAAATTATATCCTTAGCAACAAAGACTATTATATTAACCCTAGAAGCGCTGCCCTACCACTTTTTACCCACTTATCACTTTTAACAAGGAAACGTTTTTTTTCTACTTTTATTCCTCTGGTGTATTAAATTGTGTACCACGTAGATTCAATGAACAACAATTAAATTTACCCACAAAAGCCGCTGGGTCATTTTTGTGCCACTTTTATCCAATATAATGGAAAAAAATTAGAAATTTAAAGGACATACCAAATTTGCAAGAAAAAAATTGTCAAGTCAAATACTAAAAATTATTATAAGGAGAAAATTTTGTTACGGTATCAGCTTTAAAGAGATTGAAACCTTCGGCGCTTCTAGTGTTAAAGAAAAAAAGGATCCGTTTGTTATTGTTTGTTAACACCAGAAGCGCTGAAAGTTGCAAAATATGAACGGATGTATCCATTCAATCATTAATTTACCGACGATCTTAAACAAATAATTCATTTAGAAGTCGCGTAAATAATTATGATCTACACTGAAAATAAATACCAGTTGATGCCTTCAGTTTACAGAAAAGGCTCCTACAAGAAGTTCCCTTAAGTCCAAACGGAATCTATAGATTCTTAATATTTCTTTATTAACAACAACATGTTACAAATAAATAAATCCTATAAGGCGCAGCACACTTAGCCTTGTTAATGGCAACAATGGGTGATTTTTTAAGAGCTTTCGGATTTTATTTTAAGAAATAGTTTGAAAAAAATTTAAGAAGATTTCATTTGAACTGATAGAACAATTTTTGTAATTCAGTATTTCAAGACGCGGTTGGCCCCCAATTGAACATGTTTCACAGTCACATGTTGCACGTAAACAGCTGATCATTCAAAAACAGTGTTGCCACAAAGAAAGTTGCTTAAAAAAAATTACACTTAAAAACTATTATTATGGTCATAGTGCTGTAAATGGAAATAATTGGCATAATTTTTAAACATACAGCCAGTGTTACCAGATTTTATCGATTTTGTTAGGACTATGGCAACCCTTATAGGGGGATTTATATTAAAATTTAAATAGTTAAGCACTGAAAAACTAAAGTCAAATACAACTCTTAAGTAAAATTAATTATATTGGAATGCAAATACACTCAGAGAAACTTATATGATTTTAATAAATTTAATAGTTTTTTTTTCATATTAAAAAGTCTTACTTACCGTTACACTCTGAAGTCGTCGTCTTCTGCAAATAGTTTTGAAAAGAAAAAAAAATATATATATAAATTAAATTCCAGCGAGAGCTCATAATTATGTTGATCTAAAATTTGAAATATTTTCTATTTATTTGTTCAATTATTTTTGAAAAGATAAAACTTTTCCCAGCCAACAACCTCTCCAGGTCAATTATACAAAATTTATTAAACAATTTTGTTAAATATTTTTTTGCTACATGGAATTTTCAATTTAACAATAACAACAATAGTCTCCTTAAATAAATTTTCCACAACAATAACACTTTTGCAAAAAACAAATAAACAACAACATTTTAATGAAAATTAATATGCAAAAATCGTTTCTAATGCAAACGAAAGCAAAACTTCAAGGCATTAAATTAAATGTGGCGTTTTTTGTTTTTTTTTTCACCTTAAAAGGCAGCAACACTGAACAAAATTTTACTACTTATTTGTGTTGTTTATTTACAATTATTTGGCAATAGAAAACAAGAAACTGACTGCATCCAGTGCTTTTGCAGGGAATGTGTGTTGAAATAAAACAAAACAAAAAAAGAGATTTTTATAGTTCAAGAGAAATAATTGTTTACGAGAATTGTATGGAAATTTTTAAAAGTAATTGAAATGTTTTGCGTATTTCTTTGAATTTAATTTATGAGCAATAAATCCGACTAAAAGGATCCGCAATTACCAATCGCAAAAAGCCCAAAATTTCCAAGAAAAGGACTGAACAACTTTTAATTTGACTGGGCATCGGGACGAGCATGAGGGTGCCTGCACATAACGATTTCTTCAGAAGCTTTAACGATGACGTGGAGGATGAATCGGTTTTCCATTTTTTATATCAGTGAACTGCAATGACTAACGCCAGTGCTGTACAGTGTGGTGAATAGGGTATAAAGGACTTTTTTATGTGGCCCGGGACAAACATTAGGATATCACTCTGGTCTAGAGCATCACAAAGAGATGGAATCAGTAGATCCAGAAGGATGGTCAAGGACTGATTTCCTTTTCCACGTTGTTGTTGTTGGACACTTTTCCCTACTTCTAGTCATTGCGACAGTAGTTTAAAGGAATTTATTTTTAAATTAATTCGAATGTATAATTTTTAGTGAATTGAATTTCCCAAATCAATACATTCGCCCAAATATTTCCAATAATGAGATACAAATATTGACATAATTTTTTGCACACTTTTAAAAATATTTTATGACCCATTTTAATATAATGTTTTTTGCTTTTTTTCTGTAATTTTATCTTTATTCTTCTTCTTTATTCTCTCTTGCAACAAAAATCGATATTTCGACGAATTGACAATGTAATTCAATCTTGATTATTTCAATGTTTTGTTCACCAGTGTGAAATTATTTCGTGCTCATTTACATATATATTTGTGTGTATGTGTATGTGTGTGTGTGTATTTTTTTTTTGTGGATGTCAACATTTAACAATGACCCAGTAAAAAAGTTTAATAAAATATTGAACTTATTTTGATTTTTTTCGAACGTAAAACAAACCAAAAGTTTACAAACGAGAAACTTAAAGAAATTCGGAAACGATAATAAATTTCATTTTACTTTTGGTGTTCTGAAGTTTCCTCCAGCCTTAGGGAATCAGGGATATTTTCACAACTTTGGCAAAATCTTCCTTCCCCAAATCATATCGAGTGCTAATAAAAAAGAAAACACATGAAAAACTTTTCTAGGTCTTGTATCATTGATTTTAAAAAAATTATAATTAATTATAATTGAATTATGAATAATAAAAATATTAATAATTTTTGGTGTCATGTAAGCAAAAAACTATTAAGAAAAATCGCTTCATAAACAAATAAATTTATTAAACAATTCAAACGTCTAAATAAACAACGGCGTCGAAAGGTGATCGCTATGAGTCACAGAGAAATAAGTTTTGAAAATATATTTAAGAAACAAAAAATTATACGCCCAAGACCCGCAACATTTCTTTTATTCGATCATAAAAATAATCGTAAATATTAACAAATTAACAACAAACAATTATGCAACTGAAATTTCTATCGTGTAAATTGAATTCATTTTGGAAATATTCCACATTTTTCTTAACAAACACGTTTTTACTCAAGTGCCCGGCAGTTCTGGAAGCGAGGAAAAAAGCAATCACTTCTCTAGTAGAATCGGAATGGCAGTGGTCACAACAGAAATTAAACAAATTCTTTCACAGGATGCACAGGAAAATAAGATATTTCACGATCATTCACTTTATCTATTATACAACGGGCTACAAGGAAACTCAAGCCGGACATATTTAATTACCACAGTCCCTCAAATTATAAAACTCAACAGTCATTCATTATAAATAATTAAGAAAAGAGTCAAAATGCTTGTAGAAAAATTTTCAAAATATATAGGATACAGTTATGTGTAGCGTAACACATCCGAACTGCCGGGCAATGCTACCGTGTTATCATAAACACATAAAAAGGTATTATTTTTGTTACGTTAGTGTGTTGATGTAATTCGAAATGCATTTCAGTGCGTAGAAAATTGTTTATAAAAATATTTTGAAAAGACTCAGTCTTAATTATAACACGATAAGATAAAAACTCATTTAAGTTCTTTAAACTAAAAATTCTTTTTAATTTAAACAGTCTCAATTTGAAAACTAATTTGAAGCTTTTTAAAGTCATAAGAGGAAAATTTTAGTTTTTGTGAATTCACATTCACCAAAAAAAAAGTACTTAAAGTACTCTCTCAATTAATTATATGTAAAGAATTACAAAAATGTCTCAACCGAAGAACCTTTTCAAAATGTCCTTTACAAAAATTTAAAAATCACTTGATTGCCAAAAATAAAGTACCTTCCAAGAAGAACCTGTCCTAAAAGAAAACCTGTCTCCCAAAAAGAACCTTTCCAAAAAGTACCTGTTCAAAAAAGGCATTCAAAAGTACTTTTTCAAAATGCACATTTTTTTTAATATCCTACGCTAAGGCTGGCTTTTAAAAAATTAATTTTGCAGATAATATCTTTTTTAAGTGCTTTTGAAAATGTAATTTTTCAAAACGTACTTTTTCAAACACTTCCGTTTCGAAAAGTTCATTTTCGAAAAATTTCTTTTGCAAAAAACACCTTTCCAAAAAGTGACATTTTACAAGTTCCTTTTGAAATGTCCTTTCCTTTTTTGGAAAAGTAAATTTTCAAGCGGAATTTTCGAGAAAAAAATACTTCTTTAAAAAATAAATTTCGAAAAATAATTTTTAAAGCGTACTTTTAGAAAATTTCCGTTTCGGAGAGCTAATTTGTGAAAAATTTCCTTGCAAAAAGTTTCTCTTCAAATAGTGTCTTTTTAAAAAGTGTCTTTTTGAAAAGTTCCTTTACAAAAAGAACTTTTTCAAAAAGTACCCTTTTGAACAATATGCTTCTCAATGAGTACCTTCTAAAAGGTAACATTTGCGAAAATACCATTCCGAAAAGTACTTATTAAAAATGTAAATTTTTAAGAATTTCCTTCGCAAAAAGTGAATTTAAAAATTACATTTTCAAAGCGTCTACTTTTTCCAATCGGACTTTTTCATACACTTTCGTTTCGAGAAGTTCATTTAAGAAAACTTTCTTTTGAAAAAGCACCCGTTTGAATAGTGACTTTTCAAAAAATTCCTCTACAAAACGAAATTTTTCAAAATGCGCCCTTCAAAAAATAGCTTTTCAAAAAGTACCATTCTAGAAATTGCCTTCTTAAAATAATACCTTTTATAAAGTACTTTTTTCAAAAAGTACTTTTTTTAAAAGTTACTTTGCAAAAAGCACCTACGCAAAAAATACCTTCTCAAACTTACTTTCTCAAAATGTACATTTCCTACAAGTACCTTCTTTTAAATTTACTTTAAGAATTTAACTTTTCAAAAAGTGCCTTTTTAATATGTACTTTTTCGAACTGTAATTTTCCCAAAAGTAAATTCTTAAAAATTATTTTACAAAAAGTAGCCCTGGAAATAGTACTTGTACAAAAAGTACGGTTTCATGAAGTACAAAATACCTTCTTCCATAAACAAAATTTGCAAAAAGTACCTTCTAAAAATTGCCTTTGCAAAAAGTACCTTTTAAGAAAATACGATTTCAAGGAGATCCTTTTTAAAAAATATCTTTTCAAGAAATACTTTTTAAAGGGTACATTTTCAAGACATACCTTATTAAAATTTTTCTTTTAAAAAAGTACTTATGCAAGAAGTACCTTTTCAAATAGTACGATTTCAAGAAGAACATTTTTAAAAAGTATATTTTCAGGACATACTATTAAGAAGTAGTGCTTAAAAAGTACATTTTCAAGAAGTACTTTTTTAAAATGTACCTTTTAAAAAATACTTTTTAAAAAATTACCTTTGCAAACGTACCTTTTCAAAAAATATGAATTTAAGGAGATCCTTTTTAAAACAGTATCTTTTCAAGAAATACTATTTAAGAAGTACTTCTTAAAAAGTACATTTTCAAGAAGTACCTTTTGAAAATAGTACGTTCACAAAAAGTACCTTTTCAAGAAATACGATTTCAAGGAGAACCTTTTAAAAAATATCTTTTCAGGAAATACTATTCAAAAGTAATTTTTAAATAGTTAATTTCTCAGAAGTACCTTTTTTAAAAGTACCTTTTTTAAAATGTACCTTTTAAAAAAGTACTTTTTCAAGAAATACGATTTCAAGGAATTTTTTTTAAGTTAATTTTACGCAAAATTACCTGGGAATTTAAGATTTTAACCCTTTTTTACTATTTACAATTAAAAAAAGTGACTAGAAATATTTAAAAAACATCCCTTTTAAAATAAAAACTTTCTTTTGACAACAAAATTTTTTTAATAATAAAAAAATTTGTTTTTATAAAACGATTTTAAATAAAATTTATTTTTAAAGAAAACTATCTTGGGAAGAATTTAATTTGGGAGAATTCTTCATAAATGGGATCTATTCCTTCTGCCTTTAAAAACTTAAAGTTTTGCTCTGTTTCTCGCCTCCTCTGCTTGGAAAGAACCAGCCACAACTCCTTTCAACCGTTAGCAATCGTTTCTTTGTTTTTAGCATAATTTAGATATGAAAAATAAATGCAAAAAAAGATAGAAAAAATAGAAAAATAATATTCTGTTTATCTGTTTGTGTCTGTCAGAATAGAAAACAAAAACAAAAAAAGCCAACCGACGTAAAGCAACAAAAAGAGTTTTTGTTTAGTGTTTATCGTGGCAGGTCTTCAACCTTTTCACCTACTTTCTACGTAAACCAAAATGAATAAAAGTTGTTGCTGTTATTGTTGTTGCTGTTATTGTTGAATCAAACAACAACAACACAACTATTTGTTTCTCTCTGTCGTTGGTTGATTTGTTTTATTATTTGTTCATATTGTTTTTGTTTAGCTGATGAAGTTTTTCTTTTTTTCTTCTTCTTTTTATTTTAATTGTTGTAAAATATATTTTTCTAAAAAGTTTTTTGTTCATAGAATTTTTTATTAACTGCTGATGTTATTTTTTTTATTAGTTTTATGGAAGCAAATATTTTATTTGTGAGCTGGCAGTCTATCCCATTTTATTTGTAAATTTTTTTAAATGACAAAATGCAGTTGTTGTTGTCATTTTAATATGTTCTACCGAACGAATTTCAAATATTCTTAACTTCATTTAGTGAGTTTTTGGTCTTTTCAAACTCCCGCTAAGAAAATTGTAAATAAAAACAAGTAAAAGTGCCATATTCGGCTGTGCCGAATCTTATACACCCTTCACCAACGTACGTCTGGCGTTATATATATTTTTAAGTACCAATTTTGTTCTTCCAAAGTTATAAAACAGGTTTAGTGAGCAAAAAAAAAACGTCAGTTGTCTTTTTGGTTACTCTTATGAAAGAAAAAACTTGTTTTCCCACCCCTGGAAATGAAATTTTAAGATTTTTAATTTATTTGTTTGCCAATGCAAATCTTCATGATGTATTAAGTAGATTTATTTCAGAAAAATTAAAATTTTTTAACCATTTAGGCCACTTTCAGGTACCCTAAAATATTGCACTTGTCCAACTCTCGATTCGAAATTTTGATTTTTTTAATTTCTGATACCAATGTTGTTCTTTCTAAGCTATAAAATAGTTTTAGTTAGCAGAGAAAGAAAAAACAACGTCAGTTGCCTTTTTGGTTACTTTTATCAATGAAAAAGAAAATCAATTTCCCAACCCTGGAAACGAAATTTTAAGTTTTATTTTTTTTTTCTCAATGCAAATCTTCCTGATGTCTGAAACGGTTTTATTTAAGAAAAACTTAAAATTTTTAAATATTTTAGTTATTACATGTACTACAAAAAACTTAATTTCCCATCCCTGGGAAAAAAAATTCATTATTTTAGTTTTTAATACACAATTTAGGCTTCCCAAAGCATGAAATAGGTTCAATTTACGAAAAAAAAAACAAAAAATAATTGGTTTTTGGTAATAATTTCGGGTCGAGAAATAGGTGTAAGCTTCCCAGCTCTGGAACCGTATTTCGGATTTTTTCAATATCACTCTATTTAAGCTCATTTTCAATCCATGAGTCCCAGAACGAAGTCTCTAGCTCGTCTGGGGGCTTGGGAAACCGATTTCAAGTACAGACAGACGGACGTCACTCGATCGTTATCGCTATTCATAAGAATCCAGAATATATATGCTTTATGGGGTCCGATATTAATATCGAGGAGATTACAAGCGGAATGACAAACCTGTATACACCTTTTCACTTTTTTGTGAAGGGATTAATAAATTTTGGGAGTTGCTGGTTTTACCCCCGTATTTCAAAAATCCGGTTCTCATGAGATCTCGACGCTTTAAAGTCCTACAAAATTCCCTGAATACTTCTAAGAGCCTGTCAATATACATACATAAAAGTGTGTGTATGTGTGGGTGTGTGTAAATAAAAAATATACTTTTTTTAAAGTTTTTTTTGTATATAATTTTTTAAATAACTTTTGAACGGCTTTTCCGATCCATTTCATTAAAAAACCACGCCCCAAACCTGGTCCAAATCGGTCGAATTCGTAAAAAAAAAGATTTGAAAAAATTACAAATCATTTTTCTGATCCGAACCAGTCTTCCCGATTCTTTTGTAGGACTCTAAATTTACGTCAGTTGTTTTTTTTTTAATTTTTTATTTCACATTTTGCCAGAAGGGGGCGCAAAGCTCTAATGCACTTGTTGCGAACTCATTTAGGCCTGAATTAATAAACTCTGTTCGACACGCTGTCATGTTGCCAGTTAATTATTTCGCTTAAATTATCTGCTGTTAAAAATTTGCAATTATTTAATTAAATTAAACGATAAATTATTTCTGTCCAGATTAAATTTCATAGTTACTTAACCACACACAAACACACACATTTTGTTTATATAATTACCGCTCTACCAACCCAAAAGTTGCCCTTTTAAGTATGACAAATTGTTGTAAATTATAATTTACATGCACAACAACAACAACAATAGCCTTTCTGCCTACTAAAGCTTTTTAGGGCAACAATTAAAAAAAGAACTCCCGAAATGCCAAACAAGCCAACCTCCCTCCCACCCACCTATTCATTTACTTACTTACACTCTATTTAAAATAAAAAAATAAGTAAATAAAAACAAAAAGAATTTATTTTCTGTTGGCATTTAATTTTGCAATCGCTGTGTTTTATTACAATTGAATGGAAGACATTTTAAACTTTGGGAGCTTTTAGCTAAACCTTTTGTTTTTTTTTTCGAAGCTATTTTTTCATAGGCGACTGCCAAGTCCACTTGTCTGCTTGACAGACATGCTACACACTACAAACAAGTAGTTTCAATTCGTCATTTAGTTATAAAGAAGTCGATTTTAAGAAGAAGTTAAGAAACTGGGAAAAAAGATGAATTAAGAATTAATTCCCTATAAAAACGATGTGGCAACTTGTTTTTCTATCTGGCAACTTCCTTAAACGGTGCGACAATTGTATTGGAGCAAGAAGTTTATAAGTTTTAAGTTATTTTATGTATGTAAAAAAAAAAAAAAAAAACTGTTAAAGCAACGGAGTTTTGCATTCACGTAAAAAAATTTAAAAAAAAGTAAAATATCCCTCTTCTTTGTCCTAAAATTTTGCGCTAAAAATTATGAATAAATTTAACATTCAGGTCCTCATTTTGACTTTAAGATTGAATACTGAATTACGTTGGATCTTGCATTAATTTTTGAGTTGACTTGATCTCGTGCTTATTTGTAAGCTTAAGCGGCCAATGCTGGTGGTTTAATCCTTAACTAAAAAGAACCTGTCATGCACAGACATGCACAACATAAACAGCTGTTTTACTAAAGGAACAAATTTCACCATCTATTCATAATAACACTGGCCAACACACATAAAAATAATGTACGGCAAACTGATTCTTCGGCCTTTTAAAAATTAACATCTGAGACTAATTTTACGGACCATTTGAAATGGCACTTTTGTGGAGTAAATAAATTATAAAAAAATCGTGTGATACTTTTAGAATATTTATTCAGAATTTTCTTTAACTTTTCTGGAATTGAGAATTTTTTCTATGTTTCGGAAAATATGAACTTTAAAAAATTTTATCTTATTGTACAGTGTAAAAGGCGTTATTAAATAAATTGTTGAATATTCTCCCTTGTTCTTCGGGTGTGTCGAATCATTTTGATTCTGAATTTTAAGTTAAAAACTTTAAACTGATAATCACTTTAGATTTAAAGAAAAATATTTTCACAAAAATTTTTTATTTATTTTGAAATTTATATATACATATATATATATATATATATATATATATATATATATATGTATATATATATATATATATATATATATATATATATATATATTGAAATTTATATATTTTTCTTTGTAGACGACTCAAGTCTATATTTTTATTCGTTGATGTTCTTTTTTTTTTATAAGTGAAACTAGAAATTTTAAAACCTGTAACTTTTAAGCGATTTTATCTTGGTTTTAGTGCTTTTTGAGATATAAAAGTTGACAACGCTGCTCGTTAGTTTGTAAAAGATTGAAATAAATTACAAAAAATTTATTTTTAATTTGCTAAAAACTCAGATAACAACCCGGGACATTTACCAAAAACAGTTGTAGTTCTGTGTTGAATATGGCAACACAGCAAGGAAAAAAGGTGTGTTATCCACTGATTTACCAATTACAAAACCAGCTAATTGCGGAACTAAACTAAATTTAATCCGAAAATTAAGAACACGGACGAGTTCCCGTCCAGCTGTAATTAAAGTTCCCAGGTCTAATATTTTATTATAAATTTTTGAATTATAAATTTTTAAAATTTATTTTAATTGTTTTCGTGGCGCAAACAATTTAAAAAATTCCAAGTGTTGTTAATACTGTTAATTATCTCTTTCGAAATATTTTAAAAATTACAAAATTATTTACGAAATTAATAATAATTTAGTAAACTACCCTCGTAGCTTCCTTATATAAACGTAAATGCATGCGAATAAAAAGCTTTTTTCCTAATAACTTCGCAGTTCAGTGCAAATAAAATATTTGCAACCCTGTTTTTTGTTTTTTTTTTTTGTTTGTTTGTTTGTTTGAGAAAACGCAGTTTCCCTCTGTTGGGTTTGTGTCTGTGCACAATATCATGAACTGCTGTGTTTGCTGGGTGGTTGGGAGTGGGAATAGGTTTTCTGGGTAGTGGGAATCTACAGACAGGGTGTTGCATTAATACACACAAACACACACACTAATTTGCAATTGCTTTAGGGAAAGCTTTGACCTACATAAAGGTCATTTGGACATGGAACTCACGCTTTTCAAATAGAAATAAATTTTTTTTTAAATAAATAAAATTAAATTTAAAAAAGCATCCACACAATTCATTTTGCTGTTGCTGCCTTCAGCGTTACTGTTTGGTTTGTGGGGGCATTTTGGTGGTGTTGCAGGTTTTTTTTTTTTGGGAAAACCAGGAACTTGGAATTTAACTGAAAGAAGCACTTCGGTTGATTACTCGGCTGAGTGGTTTCATAGAACACATTCCATTACGCCACCTATCAAGTGGTAATAAAGAAAAATGTACTTGAGTACTGATGGTGAAAGTGTAGCGGCTTTCGGAAACAGCTTCTCTGATCCACTGTGCATATTTAAATATATATATATATATATATATATATATATATGTATATATGTATATAACACATTTTAACTGCTTTCTCTTACGTTTTGGATTATTTATTATGCTTTCAAACTTTTCAAGCAATTAACCCATCGAATTAGCGCCATCTGTTGTTTTTAGTATTCTCCTAATATTATTCCTGGATGTGGACACAGTGGTCCTCACAGGATTCACTTATAAGAAGCCTTAAGTAATTCATACTTTTAAAAGATGTCTATATGAATTTGAAAAAAGGAACTATAATTCCAATAAAATGCGAACCAGGATTATTAGCGCCATCTGTTGCCTTCCTTTCCCAAAATTTAGCCAATAAAGGACATGCGACAATTTTTCAAAAAGTTTATAAGAAAATGGTAAGGAAATATTAAAAATTTTTTTTTTTAAATTTAAGTTTTTATAAAAAATTAAGTCTCTCATAACCCAAAATATCTTATTTATAAATAAAAAAAAATTATCACGTACAAAAGTTTTTTAAAAATGTCATAAGAAAAGAATAAGGAAATATTGAAAATAAAATTTCGAAAATGTTTATTAAAAATTAAGATTTAAAATTCGAAATATTTTATTTATAAATAAAAGAGAAATCTCGCAACTAAAAATTTTTCAAAAAGGTTTTAAGAAAACAATAAAGAAATATTGAAAATTAAGTTTGGAAAACTTTTATTAAAAATGAAAATTTAGCACTTGAAATATTTTATTTATAAATAAAAAAATAACTCACATGTAAAAACTGTTCAAAAAGTTTATAAAAAAAGTAAGAAAAAATATTGAAAATTAAATTTCGAGAATTTTTATTAAAAATAAAGACTTGAAACTTAAAAAATATTATATTTATAAATACACAACAAAATATTTATAAATGTAAACATTTTTCAAAAAGTTTTTAAGAAAAGAATAAGGAAATATTGAAAATAAAATTTCGAGAATTTTCATTAAAAATGAAGATTTAACACTTGAAATATTTTATTTATAAATAAAAGAGAAATCTCACAACTAAACATTTTTCAAAAAGATTTTAAGAAAACAATAAAGAAATATTGAAAATAAAATTTCGAAAATTTTTATTAAAAATAAAGACTTAAAACTTAAAAAATATTATATTTATAAATATTAAAAAAATATTTATAAATGCAAAAATTTTTCAAAAACTTTTTAAGAAGGAAATATTGAAAATAAAATTTCAAGAATTTTTATTAAAAATTAAGATTTAACACTTGAAATATGTTATTTGTAAATAAAAGAGAAATCTTCTCACAATTAAAAATTTTTCGAAAAGATTTCAAGAAAAGAATAAAGAAATATTGAAAATGAAGTTTGGAAATTTTTTTATTAAAAATAAAGTCTTAAAATTTTAAATAGTTTATTTACAAATTTAAAACAAAATATTTATGTGCAAATGTAAAAATGTTTCAAATAGCTTATTAGAAAAGAATAAGGAAATACAATTTATAATAAGAATTTAAAAATTAATTTTAAAAATATTAAAAAAGAGATGGAAAAATTTTGAATTTTAATGTGTCCTATCGTATTTACTATTTGCTTAGTGATGTACAATTTTGTGCTATTTAATCGATTAAATTTAGTTTAAACGGTGCAGGATTTTTTTTTCCTTTGCGAAATTTACGCCTTTGGTCCCACTGTGCATTTAATGGGGTAAAAATTAATCCAAAAACTTTAATTGGGGAACGTATTCCATGAAGCGCATTAAGTTGCAGGTAACATGCCAAAAACTTAAAAATTTAAAGGGGTTTGTGTCCAAGCTAAAGTGCTGTGTAAGTACCATCTCAGTGTAGTGTGATCGTATAACCAACTGATAACAAAAACTAACTGCTAATTGTGATGTAAAATTTTGTTCTATTCAATCGATTAGATTTAGTTGACATGTTACTGGGGGAAAAAATTTTTTTTTTTTTTTTCGAAATGAACGTCTTTGGTCCCAGTGTGCGGCTAGTGGTGCACCAAGTAACCAAACAAACTTAATTGGTGAAGCGCATTAAGTTGCAGCAAACTGATTATTGTTTTAAATTTAAAAATTAAAATGGGTTTGTGTCCAAGCTAAAATGCTGTAGAAGTACCACCCCAGTGTAGTGTGATCGTATAACCAACAGATAACCAAAACTAATTACTAATTGTTTGTTAAAAATATATATTTTGAAATTTGTTTTAAATTGTTAAAAGATTAACGCCGGCGCTTAGTTGCAACAACAACAACAACAATAAAGCACTTTATTTATTAATTTTGGTTGGCTGACCCAGTTAATTTAATGTGCAAGAGTTTTAGTTTTTTCTCTTTTTTTGTTTTTAATATTTTGTTATATTTTTAAATTTCTTGTTATTATTTGTCTGCTGACTGCGATGACGCTTATCTTAACGATTTAACGAAATTAAACACACACACAGTTTTGTTTATCAAAATAAATTTGCAAAATTTTGCGCGTGTGAAGTCTATAATTCTTTTCTTACTTTTTTTATTTGCTTTTGATTTTGTTTGTTATTTGTTATTTTTTAATTTTTGTTATTTTTCTTTTCCTAAAAGTCTGTATAATTCTGAATACTGATGTTGCGCTTTTTTGCCATTTCATTTCATGCTTGATAATGAAATTGAAAATTTCAGTGTTAAATACTTGATTGACCTCATTTTGTGAGTCGATTTTTTTTTTGGCCAAAAGAATACTCACACTTTTTTTCTTTTTTTACGAGTTCTTTATTCTGTTTTAATTATTTATTTTTATTTTTATTTTTGCCCCTAAAAAAAAGTGTGTTATCAATATCATAAAAATAGTACAAGTTCTCGAATGATAATTTTATATCATTTTTCAAAACGCAAAATGACGTAATTGGTATGGCGAGTTTTCAAGGACAGATTCTGTTTGAATTATAATAAAACGTAGAAAATTAAAAAAAAAAAAAAAAACAAAAACTTAAGCTCTCCTGCCAGAGATTCTAAGAAGGCTTTCGCAAATTCGCTGTCGCAAATACTTGCAAGAATCTTTAGCCAGCTTTTATTGTGGCAATTTTTGTTTGGTGACATCCTAAAACAAACAACAACAAAAAATCTGTTATCACAAAACAAAACCAAAAAATTACAGCCGAGCTCAGCACCAGAGTCCACAAAAATATATCAAAATCACTGCCACAAGATAGAAGTGAAATCACATCATCATCATCGGCTCAGCTGATGGCAAAATGCTTAACCATCAATACAGTGAAACTTGGTTATGACGAATTACATTTATATATAAGTAAATTTCGTCATTAAAATTCGGCTGTTTTATATTCTTAACCCGTTTAAACTACAGCAAGAATATGAATAGGAATTCTGGGGAAATTTATAGACAAGTGAACCTGCTAAATCCAGCAGGTTCTTTTCTTAAAAATTCTACAATTTGCTGTCAAAGATGTCACTAGAGAAGAGGCTAAAGTTCTTTCACTTAACCCTGCATGGCTACTGCTCATTTCTGGGGAAATTTATACAGAACTGAATCTGCTAAATCCAGCAGAATTCATCAATTCCTTTGAAAAGGCTATAATTTGCTATCAAAAATGTTAGTTGAGAAGAGGATAGAGCTCTCAATTAACCCTGGATGGCTACTGCTTATTTCTGGGAAAATTTACAGACAAGTGGACCTGTTAAATCCAGCAGAATCCATGAATTTTTTGAAAAATGTACAATTTGTTGTCAAAGATGTTAGTAGAAAGAAGGCTAAAGCTCTCACTTAACCCTGGATGGCTACTGCTCATATCTGAAATCAAACTGAATCTGCCAAATTCAGCAGAATCCATCAATTCCTTTGAAAAGGCTACAATTTGTTATCAAAAATTTTAGTAGAGAAGAGGTAAGAGCTCTCAATTAACCCTGGATGGCTACTGCTCATTTTTGGGTAAATTTATAGAAAACTGAATCTGCTAAATCCAGCAGAATATATGAATTTCTTTGAAAAGGGTACAATTTGCTGTCAATAATGTCACTAGAGAAGAGGTTAGAACTCCTTCACTTAACCCTAGATGGCTAATGCTCATTACTCTTTATCATATAACTCTGTTGTGTTTGTCCAATTTTGTAAGAGTGAGAAAAAGTTTTTATTGTATTTTTCTTTTAATTTTATATTTAAAAAAATTTTTTTTATATACATATTTTTATAATTTAAAAAAAATTTTTTTCTTTAAATAAAACACTTAAAATATTTTTGTTTATTTTTTAGTTCCGCTGGAACTATTTGCAAAAATTGTTGGTCGACTCCAACGAAGAGCAATCATAACGTACTAAAATGAACAGTGACCTTCCAGGGTTAACAAAAAATATATTTTTTCAAACTCTCAAGTAAAGTACTGTATCACCCCAGAATCGTTTTTTCTGAACTCAGTAAAAAAGAAAGTCATTAAAAACTAAAGTGAATTAATAAATCTGGCGCCACCCTGTATTTTGACAAACTTCAAGTGCAAAACAAAATTTGAGAGCAGCCGTGTTTTCGTACTTAAACTCGTGTGTACTTGAAAATTATGAGTGAAAGTTTTTCAACTCTTTTTATTTTTGTATTTCTTTATTTCGTTATTTTTTTCGGTTCGAGTATTTCTAATCTTATTTGCAAATTTATAACGCTGATGAGCAACAATTACAAAACAAAAAATTAATTTTTAAGGTTGGGTTGAATGAAAATTTCAATCGATTTTAGTTTAATTTTATTGAGCAGATAATTGTGTCTTGTTTTTTTTTTCAAATGAAGTTTTAGAGTTTTATTTTTTTGTAGTTTTTTTTCTCTTAATTTGAAAACAGTTACGCCTTTCTTAACAATTAGATTTGAGTGGCGAATTTCGATAAATATGTAAATAAGTATGGCTGCTGTTGGTGTGGGTGATACCCTACATTTTCAATGGCATGTTAAGTATGATATGCTGAAAGAAACATTTGAATTGAATATTTGCAAATAAAATATTTTAAACTTAGATATAAAAACTCATTTTAAGTTTACATGCTGCTAAAGTTTATTTTAATTAATTTTTTCTATGTTAAAGTATGACTGCAGTTCGGTTATTAGTTGTGAAAAGCAATTATTTAATTCTTTATAAGAGTTTATAATTTTGTATTATATTTATTCGCTGTTTCTTTTTTTTGCTAAATGAAATTTTCGGCACACACAGAATTATTGTTTTACTTTGTATTTTATAAGCGAAAAGGTTATTGACATGTGGGTGAAATGTAATAAAACGTACTTATTTGCGTATGTGTGTGTGTGTGTGTGTGCATGTATATACTCCTATAGATAGATGTCGATGTTTAAAATAAGCTTTTCAACTCACTACGTTACATTATTCATGATTGTGTGTTTTAGCCTACAAGATTTGACGACAACAACAACAAAAAAACTTTAATTGTTTTTCACATCAAGTGAAATTGTAACGGGATCTATTTTTGCACAACGTTAAATACATTGTGTTAGAGTTTTAATGAAATTTCAGCAAATTCAGCTAGCTGAATTACCGGAAATCAAATGATACTGAAAAATAAACATGTTTTTATATACAATTATCTAAATTTTAGCAAATTCAGCTAGCTGAATTGTAGATAAATATATGTTGCTTAATGATCAACCTATTTATATATATGATAAGCGAAATTTTAGCGAATTCAGCTAGCTTAATTGCCGAAAATTTAACGGCATTGCAAAACAAACATGTTTATATACACAATTAACCAAATTTTAGCAAATTCAACTTGCTGAATTGTAGAAACGTTATATTAGGCAACAACTAGCTTATTTATATATATGATAGACGAAATTTTAGCGAATTCAGCTAACTGACTTGCCGAAAATTGAACGGCACTGAAAAACAAACATGTTTATATATACAATTAAGCAAGTTTTAGCAAGTTCGCCTTTCTGAATTGTAAAAAAAATGCTACTCAACAATTAACTTACCATTTCATTTTATTTATTTCATTTATTTCATTCATATTTACATTGATTCCGCAAAGCTTAGAGCTTTTTTATATATATGATAAGCGTATTTTTGCGAATTCAGCTAGCTGAATTGCAGAAAATTGAACGGCATTGAAAAACGGACATGTTTATATATACAATTAACCAAATTTTAACAAGTTCGCCTTTCTGAATGGCAGAAAAATAAATGTTACTCAATAATTAACTTGTTTTTATATGCGAGAAGCAAATTTTAGCCAATTCAACTTGCTGAATTGCAGGAAAATAAATTTTTCCTGTATAATTAACATGTTTACATACATGACAAGCGAAATTTCAGCGAATTCAACTAGCTGAATTTTAGAAAAATTAACATTAACCAATAACCAACACATTTATTATATATGTCAAGCGAGATTTTAGCGAATTCAGCTAGCTGAATTGTAAATTTTTTTACAAATACTAGTTTTCAATGCTAAATATATAGAAATATTGTTTAAGAAAACTATATCGAAAATAAATTTTAAAGCATTTTTCTATAAAACTCAAATTCAGAATTATTCAAGAAGCAATTTTCAATAACAGATGGGGTTTTTATACCCCCATTAAACTTTTAATCATTACAATTAATTTAATAATAATTTACTGATATTAATTTAATAATGATAATTTAATAATAATAATTTAATTATAAATTATTTGTAACATTAAAAGAAGAAAACTCCATTAAACATTTTCTTTTTTGAGTTTTATTTTATAACTTTTTTGTGCTAAAAACTCAGTAGAAAAAACCATAGAAATCAGCATGATTTCATTATGTATTTGCAACTACCTTTTGCCATAAATTTTTTACATTAATTAACGTAACAAAAAAAAACTAACGACCATTAGCAACTCTACTTCCTTGTTGGTAAAGCTCTCAGCAGCAGTTTTGTTTTGCAGCAAGAAAATATTCCTCTAGAAATGCAAGCGAAAAGTGGTGGAAACAAAATTGATAAAAAAAAATGATAAAAATAATATGTAATATTAGCAAGAAACATAAAAAGCAGCCGGTTAAAACAAAAGAAAATATAAACAAAACAAAAGAAAACTACTCTCACTCTCTAAAGAAAATGCGATCGTTTAACTTTTACTCTCGTAAAAACTAACAGCAAAAAATATTGTGCATGTGTGCGTTAGTTTTTTTTTTTTTTTTTTAATCGAAAAAGCTATCTCTTTTACCGTTACTCGGCACAGAGCGTTAGTTATCAAAAGCTTTCTTTTTCCCACACAACAAATACTCTTTAAATGTTTAAGCGCTCTTTTAATAGTCAAAACTATTAACTACTCTTCTGCTGTTATGGGTTGAAAAGAGCGTTTGCCAGAGATTTAGGAGAGTTTAAAGAAAAAAGCTTTTACAATTATCTTGACTTTATAAAAGTTTATATACTGTATGCGGGCATAGATTTGATATGTTGTTATTGTACGGCAATGACAATGTATGTTTAACGTTGAAATTTTTTTCTACAGCAACACAAAAAAAAAAAGAAGAAACTAACACTTACACACACACACATGCAGTTTTTCCTTTTTATTTTGTTAGTTTTTTCTTTTGCTGTCGTCTACATTTGTTACATATTATGTTCATAATATATTTTGATTATTACGAATGGCACGACGACTGCAATAGTAGACTGGTGAATAGCAGTGCTGCCACTTTAAGTGATTTTACCGTGGTCATACGGAGGAATATATTTTAAACGTTTATGAAAGAATTAAAATCGTATTGAGTACAGGAAATTTGTAGAAACTAGAAACAAAAAATTAATAAAGTTCATATCCAATTTTCAGTAGATATTAATAATCAAAATTAATTTTATTTGTGCAATTAAATTAAGACTGTCAAAAAGTATTTTTATTTAATACCAATGCATTGTATATTAGTAAGTAAACATAAGTTATATTAAAAAAGAAAAGTGTATTTATTTAAAACTCTCTGAATTTTGAGGAATTCAGCTAGCTGAATTGCCGAAAAATAAACGCCACTCTAAAACAAACATATTGATATGTAGTATTAATGAAATTTAAGCAAATTCAGCTGGCTGAATTGTACGAAAACAGACAATATTTAAAAATGAACATGTTCATATGCTAAATTAACAAAATCTTAGCTAATTCAGCTAGCTCAATCGCCGAAAAATAAATGATACACAAAATAATTAAAATGATATGTGCTATTAATGAAAGTTAAGCAAATTCAGCTTGCGGAATCCTTCGAAAAAAACGATACTTGAAAATAAACACGTTTATATGCCAGATTTAAATTTGTTTAGCTAATTCAGCCAGCTGATTTGCCGAAATATAAATGATACACAAAATAAACGATATAAACGAGATAAAACTTAAACGAATTTAACTAGCTGAATCGCTCGAAAATAAACTATACTTAAAAATAAACATGTTTGTATATTGGATTTCAAATTTTTAGCTAATTCAGCTAGCTGAATTGTAAAATTTTGATAAAAAGAAAAGTGTTAAGTATGAAATACAAATAATTTTTTTTTATATCAATCAAATTGAGAATAAATGTTAAAGCCCTTCATTAATATTGGACAAAATAGTGCAAGTTTACTGTATTATATTATTCAGAAAATCATTTTCCCATTATCCGTCGAGACTTAGTCCCGTTTTTATCTAAAGAAATCTTATATTAAAAATTTCTTTTGAAAACTCTTCATTTTGCTTGACTCTTCACATATTTTTAGAGAAAAGGAAATTTTTCTGGAAAGTGGCAGAAAATAATTCTTTTTGCACTTCCTCTTATCACTTCCTCTATGCACTTGTTGAGCGCTATTACTTCCCGCCATATTCTCATTATAAACAGCAAAATACTACCGACACAGATTCACATTTCTTGGACAACTGTCATATCCTTTTATCAAATTAGTATAGAGAAATCTACAGAAAGATCTGTCAAATCTTTTGTATTATTTGTAATTCCAATTCTCATCTATTTTCAGTTTAAAGCTTTTACAAACTGGCAACGCCGCTATTTCTTTCACAACAAAAGCATAGAATGAGCTTGTGCATTTGTTTTTTCTTCTTCTCTGTTGTGTAGTCGTTGTGTTGTTGTTGTTGTTATTTTAATATACATTTCTGTTTAGTAGGTCAACATTATTTCGGGCCAATGGCCTTTTTCGCTTTCGTTGTGTCTGTGAGCAAAGCAGCCCCACCAACATTCAATAGGTTTGTTTAATATTTTGTTCTTGTGTGTGTGTATGTTTGTGTTTGTGTCTGTGTCTGTGCTTATGAGAGTTTCTCTTTATGTTTACTCACACTCCCATTGAATCTTTCTAGAAGAGATCATTATTACCATGAACGTCATTATTATCACTGCATGCAATATAATTGCGAGCAGGGTTGGAAAATAGAGATTTTAAAATCTAAGAGGAATTTCTGATTTGTATGCAGAATATAAAATTCCATCATGAAACTAATGCGATTCGTAAAAAAGTGTAGCATTTTCATATTGTTTTTGCTTTGGACAAATGCAAAACGCCTTTCAGCATGCTCTGAATATCAAGCGATTTACTGGCGTCTTGCCGAAGTTTTAGAACTTCGACCTTGAATCAGTTTCAAGATATCCCAAAAAAAAAATTTAGTATTAACTTCATATAAACACAAGCTTTCGTACAGCCTTTAATAATTTTCTAGGTATATGTATATTATTTTAGTACCTACTTTAGTACTTGATATTTAAATGCTTATAAGCTCTCTAACGATATATAATTTATAGCGCGTATTAGAACTAATTATTTTAAGATCTTAACAGAGAACTTTTCGTACTAAGTTTAAGGTACAGCCTTTAATTATTTTCGAGTTATATATTGTTTTTAGTACCTGTTTCAGTACTTAATATTTCAATGATACATAAGCTCTCTAACGGTATATAATTTACAACGCGTATTTAGAACCAAGTATTTTAATATCACAATAGAGGAGTTTTCGTACTAAATTTATGGTACAGCCTTTAATTAATTTCTAGGTATATACTATTTTTAGTACTTAATATTTAATCATATATAAACTTTTTCTGACGATATATAATTTATAGCGCGTGCTTAGAACTGATTATTTTAGCACCATAATAGAGTATTAGCTTCGTATTAACAGAAGCTTATGTACTAAATTTGTGGTACAGTCTTAAACTACTGTCTAGGTATATATTATTTTTAGTACCTCTTTTA
Organism: Linnaemya vulpina; assembly: GCA_963675445.1. Lineage (NCBI taxonomy): Eukaryota > Metazoa > Arthropoda > Insecta > Diptera > Tachinidae > Linnaemya > Linnaemya vulpina. The sequence continues at coordinate 71,578,713 of OY776280.1, read as the reverse complement.
GTAATTCAAATTTTAATAATGTATAAACTTTTTTTTTACGATATATAAGTTTTAGTACTGAATTTGGTACCATTAATATTAAAATTAAAATGGAGTATTGAAATTTTTGTGCTAAATATTTAGTACATAATTTTATTCCCTTAAAAAAGACCTGCTTCGCTAGAATTTCCAAAGCTGATGTTGAAATATATCTAAAGAAATTTTATTAGGTATATAAAGCTTTTGGTACGGCTTATTTCTTATTGATTTTTTTTTTAACCCGGAAATTATATATCCGATCAATTCTCTATGTTTTTATAATAATTGAAAACTTCACCAATTGGCGCTTATCGCGTGGAAATCGGATGTTTTGAAAATTAAAAAATTATAGTTTAGCTCGAAAAGCTCCAAAACTTAGAATAGCTTTGAGGTTAAATTTAGCGGGAGGTTACGGGGTTGGCCCCCTTTTCCTTATATTTTCAAATCAAAAGAAGAAAATTCAAATTGAGATCATAATATAGTGCAGGAGACACTTGGGTTATAGGTCCAGTTTTATATATATCTTGAGTTGTTGTAAAGTCCTCCCACTGCTTTGGGTACTACTCTCACAAGCAAGAGAAAACACTCAAAATGTATCAGTACAATTGCAATACTACAGCAGTGGCCATGCCTGCTTGCTGCAGTAATTGTTGTTGTCGACTTGATTTGTTGCTATTTCTTTTTTAATATATTTTTCCTTGGTTTTTTTCTCTTTTTATTTTTGTTGTTGCTCTCTAACGATTAGCGTTTTTTGTTACTGTGTTGTTGCTGCCGTTTAGAGAATGTCGTAATAGTTGCATGCCTATTTTTGTTTTTTCTGTTGTTTTTCTTTTCATCGCTGATGAGTGCAAATGCTTTTGTAAAGCGCAGAAAAAAATGATAATAAAAATAAAGTCTCTACAATAGACTAGGAAGTCCACTGGGTAAAACAGTGTGAATTTTGTATGAAAATAAAAATGATTTTTAAATAGAAAATACATGCACACACACACACACACATACGTAATTACGTAGTGCTGCGTGTATGTAGTGCAGCGCCTATATTTACGTATGCCTGCCTGTTTGTATGAAAAAGAAATGTATTTTTAAAAAGGAATGTTTGGAAAGAAAAAGAAGAGTTTTGTTTTTCATAAATATCATTTTAAAATGGGTTAACAATAATTGCCCAACACCAGCATAATTTATTAATAACAAAACATTCTAACCATTTCTATATAATTTTTTCATTTTTTCCATACATTTTTCTTTTGTGCAACACACAACGTGTCACCCGACAAGGTGGCCTAGTATTACAGTACACTCACACATACATAAATATGACTTACATTTGAGTGTAGGAGTGTGTATATGAAAAGGTGTGAAAATAAATATATTGAAGGGACCCCAAAATCTAAAATTTTATAACGCTTAAGACTTAAAAAAAAAGAAAATCTTATGCTGTTCTCGGAGTAAAAAAATGCAACATTTCTTGCACTTTTTAATAGAAAATTACAGCAATTGGGTATATGAAAAGGCGTGGAAATAAATTGAATAGATTGAAGGGACTCCAAAATCTAAAATTTTGTAACGCTTAAGACTTCAAAAAAAAACAGAAAAACTTATGATGTTCTCGTTCTAAAGAAAATGCAAAATTTTTTGCACTTTTTAAAACAGCGAATTTATTAGAAATTGTTTCAAAATCGCTCACATTAAATTATATCTGCTTAAAACTCCTTAAAACTGTCGAAAGTACAATGACCCCAGCGTATTTTCGTTTTCGTTTCTAATTTAGAAATTAATAATTTTAAAGTTTTTCGAGAAATTTTAATCAAAAATGTTTGTTTGGCCCCCTGCAGGCTCTGAGAAAGACCAGTGCAGTTTCGATATCCTTTAAAAAAGCGCCTCGTATTCTGATATAAATCTGTTGGACCTAAAAGTTTCTGTTTATTAGCTCTTAATAAATTTTATAAGAAAAGGAAATATAACTCCGCCCGAAATGAAACCCAAATAAAACCCCTTAAAAACGCTACAACTCTAAAAAAAAGAGGGTGTTCAAATTTGAGGTTGGGAACTAAATTAAGTGTCAAATGAGGAAATGTCAACAAAGCAGCTGTCATGATTTAACATTTATTTAGCAAAAAATTGGGAAATTTTAAACTTGAAACGCTACACTCTCGAACAAAAAATTTTATTTGTAGAAATTTTCTATCAAAATGGTGGAAATTTTACGGCAAAACTTTTTAAAATTCGAGCGGGTTTTTCTCGTAGTACGGCTGCTGCCAAAATCACTGTGCGTAATTTGATCGCAGTACTGCTGCTGATAATCGATTAAAACAATACGCTCGTAGTGGCCGTGGGGATGCCAGCAAAGCCGCTGTACAGCAAAGAGTTGAGACGGAGCCGGGACCATAAACAATTGGGCAGCACCACAAGCAAATTGCTCAACACTTCACATGAAGATCTTCATCTTCTCGCTTATAAAGTTCAACTCATTCAAGAGTTCATTATTTGAGTCGAAGGTTTGTTTGAAAAACTTCAAAAAAACAGCGCATTTTTTTTCAACAAAATCACGAGGTCTAGTGATGAGACCCGGTTTTCAATTAAACGTTTAGGGAAACAACCAAAATTGTCGCATGTGGGGCTCTCGAAATCCCCAAAAAGTCCTCGAAGAAATTATTACATTGAAAGAATTTGACCGTAAAGGGCGTCAGTTCGTCCATATTTTTTTGAAAATGAGCGAGAAAATGCCGTCACCCTGCGCTGCCAAACCCTGGTAAACGATTTTTTGTTGCCACAATTCGTTAAGACGACGCTCCAAGCCACACACACGGCCTGTCAAAAACAATTCAGTTATTGGATGAGAAATTTCCCGGTTGCATAATTTGTCGATTTGGCGTTGTCAATTGCACGTCTCTGGATTAATTTCTCTAAGGCCTTTTAAATTACGGGCCTTACAACTGACGCTCTGAAACACAAAATTCGGCGTTGCATTGACGAAATAAGCAAAACTTTGCTGGGAATTGGGGCTGAAAATGTTCTTAAAAAGGGCGGACATTTGGCGGACATCATGTGCCCTTATTAATTCCCTTATTTCTGTCCTACGTTGGTAACAATAAAATTGCATCTGACGCAAGAAAAATGTGCTTCCAAGCCAAGTTACTTCCTAACCTCAAATTAGCCCGCGCTTTATATTAAAAAAAATAAATATTTTTCAAGAATTTTGTGGGAGGAAATATTGAAACGTTTCAACTCATGTGGAGTGTTTAAATCCTATTATTTTGAGGCCTTAAATAATTTTCAACTTGATTTTTTTTTTACAAAAACTTTTCCATTCAATATTTTCATCAAAGTTAGATGTGAGTTTTTAAAAAAATAAGGCCCTTAATTTTAAGTCCTACAAAAAAAAATTATTTATTGAGGGAATTAAGTTCATGGGAAGTCCTCCTAAACGGTTATATTTGTATTCAGCAGCAGCTGCGCAGCAGAGAGTGAATTCCGAAGACAATATTTAGCAGAAACCGGAGCTCATAAATCAAAATTCTGTCTAAAATAAAATGAATTCTTCTTGGGAATAGAAAAAAAAACCATCTGCAAAAAGATTCATAACAAAAACTCTTTTTTTAAATCTTTGAAATCTCCCTGCCAATCCCACACCACCAGCACAGACATGCACCAACCACCGCGCACACACACCGACGTATGCTTAACATTGATTTCTTTGAGAAAATACAACCATTCCGGCACATCAGTCATACGCCCCCACTCGCATTTCTCCACCAGAAGTAAAAACTCTTGACTACAACAACTTTTCATAAATTTCTTTTATTTATTTATATTTTAAAAATGCTCGACTGTTCGGTGTTATTTAATTTAATTTCTCTTGGCTTTTTAATTCCTCTTTTCCAATTAAAAATTGTTTCTGTCGTTGTCGGTTTTTCTATGACATACAAAATGAAAATTGTGTTTTTTTTTCGTTCTTCTTCTTCTTCTTCTTCTCTGAAAGAAGAACGTTTATCGACCCAGACCGCCATCAAAGCAAGAGGTCTTCTGCTTGCAGTAGCAGAAAATGAGATATGCAGCAGCAGCAACAACAGCAACAGCAACAACAACAACAGTAGTAAGAAAGCAAACAAGAAATGAGTCAATATAATTTTCCAGCCAACGCATTTCAAATATGGCCATCGGAAAGAAATTAAGCCAGAGTTGCCCATCTGCAGCACGCCTAAACCCCAGGGGCTTATCGTTGGTACTTTTCTTGAATTGTACCCGTTTTAAAATCAATTCGTGAGAAAAAATATTCTTTTTCAAAAAATATTAATATTCAAAAAATTTTCCTTTTCAAAAAATATAAATTTTCAAAAAATATAAATTTTCAAAAAATATTCCTTTCAAGTTGATATTTTTTTTAAATTTTTTTTGTTTTGTTTTTAAAAATGAAAATTTAAAAAAATTTTGCTATTTTATTTACAATAAAATATTTTCTTTTGAATATGAAACTTTTTAAAAAGTAAAATTTTTGATAAAAATTCCTTTTGCCAAACGAAGTTTCTTAAGAAAAATTTTAAAAAGTTAATTTTTAAAAAAGCTGGCTGTATCAAAACTTTTTTGTCAAAAAATACTTTTTTGTCTCAAAAGGTACTATTTTAATACATTTATTTCCTCTTTATATTTCATAAAAGTACTGTTTTATTAATAAAAGTACTGCTTTTTAAAATGTTTTTTAAAGGCACTTTTTCGAAAAAGTACTTTATATAAAATGTACTTTTTCAAACAGAACATTTTTACAAACTAACTTCTATTTAAAGTACTTTTTTTAAGAAACTTCTCTAAGGAACTTTTTTAAAAAATCTTTAATTTTTATAGGGTACACTTTAAAAAGATACTATTTTCAAACGTAAATTTTTTTGAAAGGTACTTTTTTTAAATCGTAACTATTTGATAGGATCGTACTTGAAAAATTATTACATATTTTTAAAAGTACTTTTACTAAAAGGTACTTTCTTCCATACATACTTATATTAAGCACTTTTTAAACGCTCTTTTTGAAGTTAATTGTCTAAAAAAGTACCTCATTTTTTATAGATAATCCTTTTAAATGGTACTTTTTTAAAAATCCTATTTTTTAAAAGTACATCTATAAATAAATTTTTTATAGAAACTTTTTAAAATGTTCTGCTTTAAAATATAATTGTTTTAGAGATAAATTTTTTTCAACGTGTTTTACTTAAAAGTCACTTTTTTCAACAGGGGTTTCTTTACAAGGTAATTTTTTAGAAGTGAAGTTTTTAAAAGACACTTTTTAAAGAGATCTTTCTTTGAAAACAAATTTCATGAAAATATATATTTTTTATAAAAATTTTTTAAGAATTGTTTGAAGTAAAAGGTACTTTTTTAAAATCTTATTCTTTTAAAAATAACTTCTCTTAAATATAATGCTTTTTAAAACATTTAAATATAATGCTTTTAAAAGTACATTTAAAGTACATTTTTGAAAGTATTTCTTTGTAAAAAGTACTTTTCTTAAAAGTCCCTACTTTGAAAATTCTGTTTTTAAAAAATATTTTTGAAGAACTTTTTTTCAGAACACGTTAGAACAAGTTCCTTTTAAAAAACTATTTTCAAAAGGTACTTTTTAAAATGAATTTATCTTAAAAAGTACTTGTAATGAAAGTAACTCTATTTCGAAAAGTTTATTTGAAAATATAATTTTTTTTATATAATTTTTAGTATATGTTTTATTTTTTATTAAAAATACAAATCTTTTTAATAAAAGAAACTTAATTGCAAGAATTACTTCTTTTAAAGGATCTTTTTGAAAAAGTACTTTCTTAAAATGTGATACTTTTAAAAATATTTCGTTTCCAAAAGTGCTATTTTTAAAGTACTTCATTTTTAAAAGATACCATTTTCAAAAAGATTCATTTCAAAAGATCCTTTTAAAAAGTACTTTATTCAAAGGAATTTATTTCAAAAATACTTATAATAAAAGGAACTTTATTTAGGTACATTTTTTAAGGAACTCCATTTAAAAAAGTACTTATAATAAATGGACTCTATTTCTGAAGGTTTATTTTAAAAATGTACACTTTCGAAAGGTACTTTTTTTTAAACTAATTGTTTATTTCAAATGTGATACTTTTAGAAGTATTCAGTTTGTCAAAGTACCATCTTAAAAGCACTATTTTAAGGATATTGCTTTTTTAAAAGGTACTTTGTTCAAAAGGGCCTATATTAAAGATTCTGTTTTTAAAATATATTTGAGGAAGTGCTTAAAAAAAGATACTTATTTTAAAAGGTATTTTCAAAAGGTACTTTTTTTAAGGGAACACAATTTTAAGAGTTCTTATATTTAAAAGTTCTTTATTTCAAAAGCTGTCAAGAATGTTAATTTTAGAAGGTAGTTTTTTAAAAATCGAATTGGTTTAAAACAGAACTTTTTCAAAACATAATACTTTTAAAAGATACTTTTTTAAAAATATTCTTTTTCTAAGTACTATTTTGAAAGTACTTTTTTTTTAATATTCTCTTTCAAAAAGATCTATTTTGAAGATTTTGCTTTCAAAAGATATATTTTAAAGAAGATTTTTTTTTAAATTTCCTTTTTTTATATATATTTCTGAAAGGTACTTTTTGAAAGAAACTTAAAATTAAAAAGTACTCATAATAAGGGTACTCCTATTTCAAAAGGTTTATTTTTAAAATTTTAGTTATTTTTAGGCAGCTTTTTAAAAGATATTTTAAAACATAATTTATTAAAATACATTTTAAAATTATTTTTTTCTAAAGGGTATTTCAAAAAGTCCCTTTAATTAAAAGATTCTTATTTTAAAAAGTATATATTATAAAAGGGACTTTATATCAAAAGGACTAACTCAAAAATGTTTATTTTTTGAAAGGTAGTTTTTTGAAGGGTATTTTAAAAGGTACTTTTTTCTAAAAGACATTTCACTCTTTTAAAGGACCGTGTTTTAAGAAGTATTCACTATAAAAGAAATTTTATTTCAAAATAATTGTTTTAAAAATTTTATATTTTTGGAAGGTTGTTTATTGAAAGGTACTTCTTAAAAGGTACTTCTCAAAAAGTACTCTTTGCTTTGTAATTTAGTTGTAGGTACTTTTTTCAAGTGTGTTTTTTTTTTCTTTTTGAAAGATGCTGTATTCAAAAGTACTTATTTTAAAGATATTTTTTCAACGCTCCTTTTTTAAAGGCCGTTTTATAAAAATTACTGTTTCTAATGTATTTTGAAAATGTCCATTTTTAAAGTAATTTTTATTTTTTTCTTCAAAATATTTTTGCTTTTAAAGGAACTTATTTTGAATGATTTTCCTTAGACACTTTTTTTTAACAATTTTTGCATTAAAATTCTGTCTCAAAACTCTTTGCAATGCAAGTTATTTGAGAGGAAATTATAAAAATGTACCTCGTGCAAAAAGTACTTTGTGGCACAGGAACTTTTTCATCTCTTGTAAAATAAAATATTTCGTTTCAAGGAATATTCTTTCGAAAGAACAGCCAGTATTGGAAAAGTTATAAATTAAAATATTTATTTTAATGAAAATCATTTTTGAAGTACAATTTTGGACCGAAAACTGTTTCCCTGTTTTGTACTTGTACGGGCAGGTGTGAGTACACGTCAATGTGTGTGTGTGTGTTTGTGTGTGTGTGTGTGCGATTTGCCTCGATTTTGTGGATTCAGTTTATTTTACTTGAGTTTTCTGTTGTGTTTCATTTGCAAAATATAAAATAAAATCCTTGAAAACACAGTGAACCACAAAACGGCGACACCGTCGTCATCAACGCCGTCAGCACAGGAGTCGAAAATCAGAATAAAAACTTTCGCAACTATAAAATAGTTGGCAACAGAGAGCCAACGACCAACCCAAACACACACACCCACACACACACACACATCGAATGTGTCTCCTTCCTTCTGGCAGCGCGCAATTACTAACAAAAGAAACAACACGTTGAAGAAGATCCAAGACAAAAAACTGTGGGAGAGGGGAGGGGAGGGGGGCGAAGAGAGAAATTGAAAAGAGTTAGAAAACAACATCGACTTTTTGCTTTCCGAAATGAAGGCGAAAAGGTTGTTGCACGTAAAATAGGCAAAGGAGACTGACAGTGTATAAGCAAAGTGCAAGTACACATACACATACATGCAAGTGCACACACACACACACACACATAGACAAGCAGTCATGCACATAAACTTAGTCACACTTTTGCATTTTAGTTATTCTTTGACGACAGCACGATAATTAAAACGTGTTCATGGGAATGTTTATTGGCGAACACATGCACACACACACACACACACACACACACACACACACACACACACACATACACACACATACATGTTAGTGCTGAAATGCACACTAAATAAATAGTCAACAAAACTTGTGCAATTTTAATGAAAAAGTGTGTAGTTATTTCAACACCCTACAGCACATGAACTTGCACGTATCGGATTATATGTTTTACTTGTAAATTTATTTTCTTAGTCATAATTTTGGACCAGCGCGTGTGCAGTGCTCTTTGCCAGGGCTGGAAAAGAGGGGAGAGTGTTAAGAGGACATCTATTTTGCTAAGTTCAGAATCAAATGCAGTATCGAAATGACTCACATAAAAATAGATCTAGTCACTGAAAAAAAAGTCAGAAAAAAAGGACTAAAAAAATAATCAAACGGCAACACTGGGATCGATATAATTCTCGTATACTAATTCCTTATAAAAATTTTATAAAACAATTATTACATTCATCCGGTGACGAATGTTCAGTTCTAATTTATCAGCATATTCGCAAGATCTCAATTTAATAGAGATTCCCGCAATTCCCAAAAAAAGTTGCTAAATCCCAATACCAAGAAACACTACAGCAAGAAAATATCAATACAAAAATTACATATTAATCAGAGAGTCTTATTTTCATAGAGAATCGCTTTATTTAATTAATATAAAGGAGGTTCCCTTAATTCCCAGAAAATATTGCAAAATCCCAATTTCAAAAAAACAAAATAAACATACTACAGCAAGAAAGTGCCCGTACAAAAATAACATATTATTCAAAAAAATCTTATTTAAATGGAAAATTACTTCATTTAATTAAAGTAAGGGAGATTCCCCTTATTCCCAGGAAGAATGTCAAAATCCCAAAATTTTTATTCGGCTAAAATCTCTCAATTACAATATTACATGATGAATATGTTTGTTGGAGACCTTTTATAATACAAGTAACAAACAAACAAAAAATTAAATGATTTTATTAATATAACGAAGATTCCCACAATTCCTAAAAAAGTTGCAAAATCCCAATACATTTATTCATTTAATGAATTACACAAAGATTCTCACAAATCAAAAAAAAATTAATAAATCACAATAATTCCATTTGGCAGAAATCTCTCATTTAATTGGGGAGTTAGTAATGCAACATAGACTCCCACAATTCCCACGAAAAGTATCAAAATCCCAATATTGGGATTTTTCAGTATTTTCGCAGATATCATATTTTTTAATTTTATGTTTTTAGTACTTAACCCTTATGCGCGCGGCAAAAACATATTTTCGCCATATTGTGCTAAAAATTACACATGCAAATTACAAAAATTACAGAATTTTTATTTATCCCAGATTTGAAAATTCTCATTTAGCTGGAAAATTATATCATATATTTAATATAGCGGAGTTTCCGAAATTTCGAAAGAATTTTTCAAAATCCCATTATTGAGATTTGTCAAAATCTTCGCGGACATTATTTTCATGTAAGTTTTTTTAATAATTAAACTTTATAAGCACGAGAAAGTAACCGGATGCTCTCATCATTTTTTTAATACAATAGAAATGAAACAATTCCTAAAGAATTTTGCAAAATCCCAGTATTGGGATTTTTTCAATATTTTGTCTGACATTATTTTTATATATAAGACTTACTATTTCACTGAAAATTAACCACATACTGTTTTTGTCACTTTAATATAATAGAAATTCAACAATTCCTAAAGAATTTAGCAAAATCCCAACATTGAGATTTTTCAGTATTTTGGTGGACATTATTTTTATATATTTTTTTAAATAATTAAACTTTATTTACGCGAGAGAAAGAATAATTCTTACTATTTCACTGAAGAGTAACAATCCAACAATTCCCAAAGAATTTTTTTTAAATCCCAATAATGGGATTTTTAAGTATTTTGAGGGATATTATTTTTATATACTTTATTTTAATAATTAAACTTTATATACGCGAAAAAGAGAATAATTCTCACTATTTCACAGGAATGTAACAATCGAACGATTCCTAAAGAATTTTTCAAAATCCCAATATTGAGATTTTACAGTATTTTTGCGGACATAATTACAAGATTTTTTGATAATAAAATATTTAAAAGAATTAAGAATAATTCTACCTATTTGATTACAATCTAACCACGTACTCTCATATTTTTTTTAATATAATAAAAATCCAACAATTCCTAAAGAATCCCAATAAAAGGATATTTCAGCATTTTGGCGGATATAATTTTTATATACATATAAGGCTTACTATTTCACTTAAAATTAACCGAATACTTTTATTATTTCTTTAATATAAGAGAAATCCAACAATTCCCAAAGAATTTTTGAAAATCCCAATGTTAGAATTTAAATAACATAAATGAAACAAAAAAAAACAAAAATGTTTTTATCAAAATTGTACAAATACTGATCTAGAGTGAGGAAATTGTAGCGCCATTTTCGACTGCTGTTGTTGCCCACACAACTGCCGATAGTTTTGTGTTCAACTTTTTCAGGCTTTTTCTTTTGCACTCTTTTTTAGCAAATAGTGTGGCAAACAGAAAAGAAAAGAAAATAAAAATAATGAGACACAACAACAAAACGTCAGCAAATGTGACAGTGAGCGTGCGAGTGACTCGGTGAGTGCACGCTAAAGCTCTTGCCTCAACTTTCAAGTGGACGGCCCTGAAGTGCAGGCAATAGCTACGAAAGCATTAAGCACACACACACACACACACACACACACACCACTTGAAAGAAATAGTTTGCACTACAGGGTTCATCTACTCTTTAGATTGGGTGGTGGGAGAAGGGAGGAGGGGGAAATAGCTGGCTGTTGTTTAGACACTCGTAGTCGGAACGCATAATTTGCGTTAGTGTTGCGTTCACTGCAGCTGAAGTTGGCGTGCATTTTAAAGGATTTTTTTTTCTTTTTTTCGCTTAAATGAACGTACAGGCAACTCACATGATGCCTTGATTTAGAACAATGAACTTTTGCTTTTCATTTCAACTGCGAATAAAATATGAAATGGAAAAAGAAAAACTTTAGCAACGGATTTTGTTATGTTTTTTGTAGAAGGAAAACCTCCCCCCGCAAAGTTGCCATGGCGAAGCTGGAAATGATGGTGAAAAGCAATTTTCCATAAATTAAAAAGATTTGGAAGATTTTTCATTATTTTTGATAAAATTTTTTATAGAAAATTTAGCAGCAGAAAACTGCAGACTTTTTTTTAAATTCAATTCCTTAAATATTTTTTTTATAACTCGTTGTCGGTTTATGAGTTCTTTTTTTCATATCCCCGTTGTTAGGCAGCCAGGACATTGTTCTAGTTTTTTAATAACGAAAAAAAATTATATATTTTCATTTACCCCCACACATACAGACGCGTTTTCAACACAAAGCCACAGTCAGTTATCCTTGTTGCCGTTTTTTCATGTTGTTTTTAATGCACAAAAAAAAGTTGCATGATTTTTTTTTTGTTGTTCTTTTATACTCATTTAATACATTTTTTTCAATAAACGCACACACACACTCATGGGCACACCGCAACATACACCACAGTTATGTAGGTTAATTTGATGTGGAGTGCACTTCCTGTTCTATGAGAAGTTTCATTTTAAATTCAAACTCTCCAGCACTCTTGCAGGCACTCACACATGCCTACACACATACATCACACAAACACACACACATGCTCTGGCAGCTAAACAAACTTATTTATTTAAGTGTTTATGTTTTCATCCTTTTTTTCTTTGAGTCTGTGTTGTTTCATTTTCTGCCTGCCTGTTCCTTTCGTATATTATGCAAATGCCATGTTTGTGTGAATGTGGACTCCGTTCTTTGCAGCTGCCACTGACTACTACCACGTACAGCTGTTGCAGTTTGTTTAAAGAAATTTTTTTGATTTTCAATGGAAGTTGTGAGTGTAGAAACTCACTAATTACAATTTTCTTTCGTTTATAATGTTTTTTAGTTGGGCTTTTTTATGTGTTCAGAGTCCATTAAAATTAAATAGTTTCATTAGGCGGCAAAAATAAACTCACAAGGATGATGTTTAAGAGGAAGATATTAAGGAAAATATATATAAGAAAATAGTTTAAAAAAATCGGTTATATAAATTTTTAAGAAACTTATGTACGGTCACACTTCGGCACAACTATTTGCCGAAGAAAACGTAACCACTAAATACCAAAGTTAAAAATTTCAATTCAGATAAATTTTTTTTAATAAAACTATTTTGTACATAATTAAAAGCCCGTTTCTTAAAATACAAATTAAATTAAAAGTTTCATTTGGTAGAAAAATGTAATTCATAAGCATGATATTAAAAAAAACTATAAAAAATATTTGAAAAAGTTTTTCTTAAATATATTAAAAAATAGTAAAAAAAAAAGTATTTTAGTATTTTAAAAAATAGTTAAAGAAAATCGTTTATAGAAATTTGTAAGATATATAAGGTACGATCACACTTGGCAACTATTTGGTGAAGAAAACGTGACCACTAAACAAACAAAATTTTAGTGCAGATAAATATTTTCCAAATAAAACGGTTCCTTAAAATCCAAAATAATTAGTTCCATTAGCTAGAAATAATTAATTCATAAGGATGGTATTAAAAAATATATTTAAAAATTATTTAAAAAATTATTTCAAAAGTATATTTTTTAAAATATATTAAACAAATATTTAAAAAAAAAGTATTTTAAAAAATATTTAAACACAATATTTTATATAAATTTGTAAAAAACTCAAACTACGGTCACACTTGCTAATATTTGCCAAAAATAACGTAACCACTAAATATCAAAGGAACAAATTTTAATTCAGATACATCTTTTTTTTAATAAAACTATTTCATACATAATTAAAAGCCAGCTTAGAATACAAATTAAATACTTCTATTACATAGAAAAAATAAATTTATAAAAATGATTTTGAAAAAAATTTTATAAAATAAAAAATATATTTTTTTTAAATATTTTAAAAGAATATTATAAAAACTAATAAAAAAAAGTATTTTAAAAATAGTTAAACCCCATCGTTTATATAAATTATATAAAGAAACTCAAAGAACGGTCACACTTGGCAACTATTTGGTGAAGAAAACGTGACCACTAAACAAACAAAAATTTTAGTGCAGATAAATATTTTCCAAATAAAATGGTTCCTTAAAATCCAAAATAATTAAGATTATAAATAATTAATTGATAAGAATGATATTTAAAAAAAATTTAATAAAAAAAATATATTTAGAAAAAGTATTTTTTTAAAAATATTGAAAAAAATTATTAAAAAATATTAAAAAATGATATTAAAAAATATTTGAAAAAAGTGTTGTAGTATTTTAAAAAATATTTAAACACAATCTTTTTTGTAAAACACTTGCCCCAAAAATAACGTAACCACTAAATTTTAAAGAAAAAAAATTTCAATTCAGATAAATATTTTTAAAATAAAACGGTTCCATACAGAATTAATGGCCGCTATCATATAGTCCAATATTATGGGAAACGGTGTAGATCAATAAATCATGTTTCGTTAGTATTTAAAGGTTACGCTTTTTTTGGGCAAATATCTGCCAAATGTGACCCGACCCTTAGGCATAACATGAAAGCATTAAGAATAGGGGGCTACATAATTTTTTTGTTATTCTAAATTCCGGGATTAATTATTAAGCCAAAAATTATTATTTAGACCCGAATTCAAACTCGGGAATTTTCAAATAATTTCTAATTTGCTTCTGATCTTAATTTTTTATCTTAATATTTGATCTCAGTTTTTATCATCATCAAACAAAAAGAAAGGATCAGTACCGGGAGCCAATTACGGCACTCAGTAGAGATCGAAATTTGTAGGCCACTTCGCCTGTGATAAGGAGCTTGAGAAATTTCCTTCGCACTAACAAAAATATATAACAAAATTCTCGTATTCTATTTCGTGAATTAGTTGACACTCCAGCACCAGCTTGAAAAGTGGAAAAAATCAATAACAACAACGTGTGGGGGTCTCGAAATCAGTACCGATCCGTTCTTTTTATATAATGATTATCAAAAATATTTTAATACCATGTTCAGACATGCATATTTAGTTCAGTCAATTTAATTTTAATTGCGCAATTAAGAGGTATGTATGTCTGAACACGGTATAAATATATTGTTTTATGAAAAAAAAGTTATTTTAAAATCCCCGGTTTTGAACTTGGGCCGAAATAATAGTTCTTAACGTAACATTGAAAAAAAATTATTTGAAGAACATTTTTTATAAAATTTTTTTTTTTTAAATATAGAAAAAATGTGTAATTAATAAGAATAGGGTGCATTTTCAGGAGATCGTAAAAAGATTATCCAAGACAGAAGAAATATTATTGGAATGCAGTTCTTTAACTTCCCACTAGGAGAATTGAAAATTTTCAAAAAACTGCACAAGTTATTGGTTTTAGAACGATTTGAAAAAATAATAGAGTTCTCATCCGATCCCTACGTTGTGAAGTTGTAGGAAACCTCCCTGACTAATCCTGCGATCCCGTCACTAATTCTCTAAGTGTGTGTATCAATGGGTGTTTGTATGAGTGTGGCTGTTTATATGAGTGTGAGCGGAGTAAGTGTCTGTGTAAGAGTGAATGTGTATGAGTGTGTTTGTGCATATATGAGTGTGTGTGTACATATATGAGTGTGCGTGTGCGTACATGCGTGTGTGTGATGTATATTTGAGCGTGCGTGTGCATGTATGAGTTTGTGTGAGTGTGCATGTATGAGTTTGTGTGTGTATGAGTGTATGTGTGCATATAGGAGTATGTGTGTGTGAATGTGTCAGTGTCAGTGTGTGTGTATATATCTGTACGAGTGTGTATAAGTGAGTATGTTTGTATGAAATTGTTTGTGTATGTGTATGTGTGTGACCCGCATATTACTTTTCAACGGCTGGGCCGAATGCAACCAAACGTTCATGTATGAGTGTGTATCTGCAAGTGTGAGTGTATGAATTACTGTGTGTGTGTTCATGTGTGTGTGTGTGGGCATGTGTGTGTGTGTGTGTTTTTGTACGAATGTGTATGCGTGTGCATGAGTATGAGATAGTTTGTGGTTGGGTGCGTGTGTGTGTGTGAAATGTGTCTGTGTGTGGGTATGTTTGGGTGTGTATTGGTGTGTCTTATTGCTTTTCAACGGCTGGGCCGAATCCAACCAAACTTGTAACTCTTCTGGAGAGCGTTCCTGAACTAAGAAATTTCCTGTGAACATAAACCGATTCGAACCGGTTGATTTTCAAATGCCTCAAAAAACAGTTTTCAAAGTATTTTTTTATCGAATAACTTTTCGTTGCCTTCACCGATCCACTCCACAAACTGCACAACTCTAATCGGCCACACGGAATCGGGTAGAAATCGGTTAAACCGTTCGAAAAAAGTGATATTTTTTGAAATTCTCATAAATTATATATCTGGTCAGTTAGTGTACTCGATGCCAATACCCGGGCACTCTTTAGTTCCCTGGTCCTTGGAGAATATTAAAACTTGACCTGCAAAGTATTCCAGGGGTTTTTGTAATTTATATTTCTAATCTGCGAGGGTGGATCCATTATCGGACTACTTCTACTGGTTGGAAAGGGACTGTATAAATCGGATTAACTCCAGATTAGTTTCGTTAGTTCATGGCCCCATTGAAACTTAAACTGCACCGTTTCAAATGCGACAATTAGCGGCAGCAGTTAGCGGGGCATTTGCCTGTTTGTGTGTTTGTTTGTCTGTTCGTTTGTTTATTAAAAGTTTTCAAAGGCCTTCACCGTTATTGCTTTTGTTGTTGTAAAATAGTTGCCTATAATTTTCATTTTAGTCACTTCTTTTCCACTGTTTGCCGTTGCTCGTTATCAATTCTTTTCAAACGAAAAAAAGAAAAAAAATAAGGGGGAAGAACTCACACCCATACACTTGCACAGTCAACATGCAAGCAGCCATACTGAAATGCAACAGAAAAGCTAGAAAAATATATATAAAAACTATTTTTTATTTTTTTTTCTTTACGGCTGTTGTGGTGTTATTTTTAATGCACTTTTAAATGGTCTTTGGCCCAATTAAAGTTCATTGCGATGGCAACGAATACGAAACGTAACTAGAAAAAAATAAAAGAATTAACTGACTGACTGACTGTGTGACGGAGTGACTGACTGATTGACTCAAAGAAGACTTGAACATCAATGCGATAGAAAAAAAAAATAGATCGAGTGCATAAGACAAACAAATTGGAATGATTGTGACAAGCGGTTTATAAAAATAAATAATTTTGTTGCTTTTTTGGTTTTTATTAAATTTTTAAAAAAGAACATTTTTGTTAAATATTATTTTCGCTTTTTTTTAAATCAATTAAAAAATTGGAGTTGAATGTAAAAGAATATCAACGGGTGGGTGGGTGTGACAGCATTATTAAAAGAGGCGTTGAACGTTGTAGGCGTGCCGCAGGTAGTTCTTTTGTTAGATTAAACCGGAAGTGATAAATGATTTTTGAATGACTTTAATAAAACGTATCCTTTTTGAATATCACATTCCACAAGTCCTTATAAACCTAAAAAATAGAACCTAATAATTTGAAGAGGTTGCCATATTTCTCGATTAGCAAGTTTGAGGTTAAGTCACAATTAAGTAACAAAAATTACAATTTCCACAAAAAGTATGTTTTTGAATATTACATTCTACAAGTCCTTATAAACCTAAAAAAGTAGAACCTAATAATTTGAAGAGGTTGCCATATTTCTCGATTAGCAAGTTTGAGGTTAAGTCACAATTAATTAACAAAAATTTCCATAAAAAGTATGTTTTTGAATATTACATTCTACAAGTCCTTATAAACCTAAAAAATAGAACCTAATAATATGAAGAGGTTGCCATATTTCTCGATTAGCAAGTTTGAGGTTAAGTCACAATTAAGTAATAAAAATTACAATTTCCATAAAAAATATGTTTTTGAATATCACATTCCACAAGTCCTTATAAACCTAAAAAAGTAGAACCTAATAATTTGAAGAGGTTGCCACATTTCTCCAAAAGCGATTAGCAAGTTTGTGGTTAATTCACAATTAAGTGATAAAAATTACAATTTCCATAAAAAATATTTAGAACTTGAGGAAGGATTACAGCAGAAGGCGGATGACTAAACAGACTGTCAAAAGTAAAATACACGTGCTGATATGGGAATGATGATTTTCACGACAACAGGGTAACTCGGCTGATGGTTGTTGTCCATGCTAATTTATTATTTCGTATAAAATTAAAGTAAATCACAATGAGCGCCTATTCCTTAATTCCGAAAGCTCTCGTTCAATCGAATAAAGAAAAACTATCGCACAAATTTGTTGTGCCAAATAAACAGTTTATAAACACAAAACATTTTTTATGAATATGGCCCTCTCTGGAAAAAGTACAGAAAACGTTTAAGAAACGTTAAGAAAAACTGTAGTTAAAAGGCTTTTCATTTACAATTAAGAAGCAAAAGATGACAACTATTGAGAGCAGTACACATCATAGTGTTTGCTTGCGATGGCACAAAATGCCATCTTACGAAGGACTCAAATCTTTATCGAATCATACGATTAAATTAATTTTTAAATAGGAGCGGCAATCGGGTGATGAGCTCTATTAACTCTACTCATGCCATGCATTGTGTCTGAGCTAAACCAGTAGTAGATGGTTTTGAACAACGATAAAATATCATCGACAATAACTATTGTTGCCTTATATGTCATCCCAAAACGCTTTTTTATTACTTTTATACTAGTAATTTAGAAAATTATTATGTACGGTGCTTGTCTACACAAAAATACCTTTTAAATTATACATGCTTCATCAATATTGATGCACGACGATATACCTAAAAGTGTACCACAAAAAATTTATAACGTAATGAAATTTTTAGTTTCTTTGTAACTTATCTTTATCAGGCAGTCTCTATTTTACTTATTAGATGAATTGTGAAAATCTAAAAATTAAACTTTTGAATGCCGGTTGAATGTCCTTTTGTGAAATTTATCAGCGAATTTAAGGCGTATAAATATTGGCCTCTTTTGTTGGTCTGTAGCGAAAATTCGTCCGCTATGTAAATAATAAAATGGCTGCATATATTCCTTCTCTCTCTCTCTCTCTCTCTCTCTCTCTTTCCTTGTCTCTCTCCAGCTATGCTCGCAACATTATTCCTTGTTTTAATAGTACGGGCATCATGCATTATATGAGTAGTAGTCGCATCGTCTTATTCTGTAACTATTTGTCAACGTCATGTCACGACGCACACGATGTTGACAAGCATTAACTATTTCTGACAGCCTGTGTCTACTCTCCAAGGCCTTGAATATAGCAAAAGACTGTTGTGAGTAGACAATTACTGAACAAAAGATAGACAGAAGTGTCACATGTTTGATATTGCCTTGAAGTGACACTGGCAAAGAGTTACAGAATAGGGGGAAACTTATATGTGTATTTTTCTCAGTTCATTGCAACAGCCATTAAAATATTTTCAATGTTTGCCAAAATTATTATTTATGACATTAACCCTTTAAAGTCGCAGGGAGCAAAATGATTATCAAATAATATCTTAAGCTCAACATTATTTTTATAAAAAAACTTTTTAGATATTAATAAAATTAATTAATTAAATTAATTAAATTATTTAATTTAATTAATTAAATTAATTTAATCAAATCAACTAATTTAGTTAATTCATTAATTTAATTAATTTATTAATTTAATTAACTTAATTAATTTAAGTACCTTTAGTAATTTATTTAACTTAATTTATTTATTTTATTCAACTAATTTAATCATTTGATTAGCCTTATTATTTTGATGACTTTAATTGACTTAATTAATGTAATCAATTTGATTAATTTATTAATTTAATAAATTTTTTGACGGTATCAATAAAAGGAGAGAAGCTCTTTCTGATAATTTTCAAAATAATTTTTCAAGCTCAACATTTTTTTACAAAAAATTTTAATAAAACTTTATATTTTCAAGTTTTTCACTGAAAATTAAAAAAAATAATTTTCTAGGCTCACCACCATTATTATACATAAATTTTTAACATAATTTTCAAAATAATTTTTTAAGCTCAACAAAAATTTTTAATTTAATTATTTATTTTCAACTTTTTCACTAAAAACTAAAAAAAAAAAGTTTTCTACAAAAATTTTTTATATAATTTTTTATAAAAAACACAAAAATAATTAGAAATCATTTGCCATCAATTTAAATAAGAATTTAGAATCACCAGAGTTTCGCACTGCAATAACAAATTCATCTTAAATTCTCTCAGTCTCTTTTATGAAATTTCTTAAAAATTTTCTGGTAAAATTAACTGCCGCTCAATTATGAAATCATTTGCGAACTTACCTTTTATTCTCGAAACTATATTTTTGCGCCGTCAGTCCAAATTTATAACGTAAATTGTTTGTGATAGTCTTGACGTTACCAGGAGGAATATTATTAAAGTTAATTAAAGATTGTATGGTCGGTAAATGGGCTTGATGGATTTGCTGGCTTAATGGGATACAACTACTCAGGGAGCTGCAATGAAATTAAAAAAAAAAAAACTTTTAATAAAACAACAATACAAAAATTATTCACTGACATAAAACGAGCACAAAAAGCAAAATGGGAAAAGTAACTGCTAAATATATAAATAATTTCAAAATTTCTTTGCCCAGCGCCATCTACATTTAAATTGTCACACTAGCAAAGAAATGAAGACACTTTTAGCCGTTGCGAATACAACTCTGTTTAAAGAAATTGGCGCCATTTTCAAAATGCATTTTTCACTCTCTTTATTGTGCAAGTTTGTGGCAAAACAAACGAATGCAATGAGAACGGCAAAGAAATGAAACACAACGATGAAAGCTTTTTCTTACACACACGCACACGCGTTGCATGGGAAAGACAACAATAAGAAGTGAAACACAATTTCTTACTCACACTTACACACACATACATTCCAAAACTAATTGGCAAATGGCAACTGACTGAGTGAAATGCTATGAAATGAAATTGAATGCGGAAGTATTTTTGTGCATGAAAACAAAATGCAAAATAACAAGAAGCATGACTAACATCAGACCCAAAAGAAACAGCCAGTAAACACACACTTACACACACACACACAAACGCACACAACATACTTAAACTGGCAACTGCGGGCATGCACATGAGAGCAAAACAAACACAAACAGGCTGACTGGGTTGTTGGCTGGCCAGGCCGGTTGTTGCACCAAACGGCAAAAAAGCCAAACCGGCACTCAATCGCACACATAAACACGACAAAAATTAACGAGCGGCAACGAAGTAAACAAATTCACTTTCATTTTTAAGAGTGACTTTTATTCGCTCTTAAGAGCGCTACATAAAATCTTACATACTCTTTTCTCTTAAAAAAGAGTAATTTATTTCGCTAGAAATGCTCTTAAGTAATTTGTCGTAAAGAGAAATTATTTTTGTTGGTTTTTCAGAGACTTTCTTATTTGGAGGTCGTTCCTGTTTGAAAATTGTTTAAATTGTCTGCCTGCCTTCTTTTTTATAAGGATTTTCATCACCTACCTACGAGTGAATGTGTATGAGTGTATGTTTGTGTGTGTGTGTGAGTGTTTGTTGTGTTTTCCTTTATTTTCCTGTGCATTTGTGCATTTTCTGTGCCAAACCATTTCATTAACCCCATCAAACAATATGAACTCATGTCGCCACTTGAAAGGTCATTCGGAAAATTCTTTTCTTTTTTTTGTTTTGTTCTTGTTATTGCAAAACGGTGCAAGTCTTTAGGCTTTAATTTTTGTTTGTTTTTTAATTTCAATTTAAGGACCAGAAGAAGGTGTGGTTTAATGTTTGGAATATATTTACAATTTTGAAATTAATAAAAATTTATTTTTGGCTTTATTTTAATCATTTAAAAAGCAATGACTGCTGTTAGAAACTGAAGGACTTGCTGAAATAATATCTGTCTGTTCTAAACAAATTAAAATTGATTAATAAGAGACTTATAAAATAAATATATGCTTGAAGATTTCTTTTATTGGGCTGTTATGAATCAGAAAAAAAGTTTCTTTCCTTTTATTTATACCGTTAAAAAATTAATTAAATTAATAAATTAATTGAATTAATTATAATGATGAAATTAATTAAATTAATTGAAATAATTAAGTTAATTAAATTAAATAAAGTCATTAAGTTAATTAAATTAGTAAATTAATTAAACCAATAAATTAATTAAATTAATTAAGTTAATTTAATTGATTAAATTAATTAAGTTAATTAAAATAATTAAATTAATAAATTAATTAAACTGATTAAGTTAATTAAGTAAATTAAGTAGGTTAATTAAATTATTTAAATTAATTAAGTCGATTAAATTAGTTAATTAATAAAATTAATTATGTTAATTAAATTAATTAAGTTAATTAAATAAATTAAGTTAATTAAATTAATTATGTTAATTAAGTTGCCTAATTAATAAATAAATAAAATTAATGAACTAATTAAAAATTGAGTAAATTAATTTAATCAATGAAACAATTAAATTAATTATACTATTAAACCAATTAAGTTGATTAAGGTAATTGAATTAATTAGGTAAATTAATTACGTAATTTGATTAAATTAATTAACTAAATTACATTTATTAAATTAATTTAGTTAATCAAATAAATTAAATTAATTAAATTAGTTAAGTTAATCAAATAAATTAAATTTATTAAATTGATTAAGTTATTTAAATAAATTAAATTAATTAAGTTAATTAAATTAATAAATTAATTAAAATAAAAAATTAATTAAGTTAATTAACTAAATTAAATTTATTAAAATAATAAAGTTATTCAAATAAATTAAATTTATTAAAGTTGATTAAATCAAATAAATTAATTAAGTTAATAAGGTAAATTAAATTAATTAAATTAATATATTAATTAAGTTGATTAAATTAATTAAATCACCCACATTAAATCTACAGCGCCTCCCTGTAATTAATGTGCGGATATAGGAAAATTAACCCTTTTGTTCCGTAACTATTTTCCAAAGTCACTTCAAGACAATATCAAAAATAGGGCACTCACGTGCTCTTCTTCTTCAAAAGTTAAGGGCTTTTAAGAATCTCTTGGTGTTATCGTGTTGTTAAAGAATACTAGGAGGTTCTCAGCAGTAGTCAGTTGTATTTAAAAATTAATATTGTCTTGGCGTGACGTTGCCCAAGAGTTACAAAATAGGGGCTATTAATATCTGACCTGAGCCTCCTTTTCTTTAACTCCAAGAATTTGTAAGAACTTGCAGTTCGTTCTGCAAGTTACCCGCATTAAATTTAGTGGTAACGATATAAACTAACATGCAAAAATAAGCTTTTGGACCCACTGTATGTCGACTTGCGACAGCTCGCCTCATAAAATCCTTCACAATGCCCCAACAGCAGACATATGCTGAAAATTGGTCAACAATTTTATATATTCTGTTTTACTAGACACGATAAAATTTTTTAACGAAAATTGTTAACGAGACAAAAACCAGACGACCATGTTTTTGACCACCCATAAACGTCATAAATGTAGCAACAGCAGTCTACACAAAAGAATATGACCATTTGGTCGCGGTGCAAGAAAAAAGTCACACAATCAAAGAAAACTTCCAAATAAGAAAACACTCGTTGCAACAGCAACAACAAAAAATACAAAAATAATATGAAATATAAGAGAAACTTATTTGGCTGAAAAAAGACTTTTTCTCAAGAGAAATTTGGCAAATACCATTTAAGGCTCTCTTTATATATCTCTTGGCTAAATGAAAACAAAAACAAATGCTGGAGTAGTAATTTGCCGGCAAACAAAACAAAGCAGGCAGGCAAAATATGCAAGTAAATATATAATTGCAGTTGTTGTTTAGGGAAGAGGAAGCCTAAATTCATCAGCAGCAACAACAACAACAATAAAAAGAAGAAGAAGAAAAAGAAATAAACGTAAAAACGAGCTGCTGCACAATGGGACTTGATGATGAAAAAATATTGCAGCCAAGTTCAGCTCTTTAAAAAACATGCATCTACTCATGCACTCGCCATTCATGTTAATGGCTTCGTTGTTTTTGAAAAAGCAGGCTCCAATCATACCACCGCCCCGTAAGCCATACCAAGCAGTGCATTTCAGTTGTGGTAATTCACATCAAGTACCACAATTTTTCTTATTCGCGTACTCTTTCATCCAGAAATAAAAAAATATTCACCCGTATTATGAATAACGACGTCGACGTCACAGTTGTCTAGTTTTTGTCGACAGAAATTGACTTCTGGAAACATGTTCTATTAATACTATACGCCTTAAAGAATACCAAAAGGCTGTTAATAATAACTAATTATTGTCGAAAATTATATAACAAGTTGCTATGTTTTGCTGTCCTGTTGATATGACGTCGACATCGTCATTTACAATACGGGCGATTAATTTAGGCCAGAACGTCTAACAACACAAAGAAATTTCTAATAATTTATATAAGCAAATGCTTCTTCACTCAGTTCACAACAGAGCGAAAACTAGTGAAAACAATGGAATGCAAATAATATTAATCATTGCGAAAATGTTGCTAAACTGTCCCATAGTGTTGCATATACTGTGCATGCTGACTGCTTTAGTGGGATTTAAAGCATTGAAGGAGTCCCCAACGTTATAATGACAACAATGACGAAAACACCAGAGTCAACGAACGACCGAAAGCGGTGAATGCACCGACACTCGGCGAACTCTAAAAAAAAATAAATAAATATTAAAAAAAAAAGAACACCAACAGCCATGTGTATTTTGAAATAAAAGAAAAACCCGTATATAGGAAGTCTATATGATTTCCATTACAAATCTGGCAAAACTAAATAGGGAATCTCTCGTTCTCTCACAAAGAGAGAACCGAAGAAAAGAGAAAATGTGTGCACTTGCTGTGTTTATTAGAGAGTTGTTCGGCAAAAACACATGGAAGCGAAATATAAACTACAACTCTACACCCGTGTTGCCAGTGTGGTTTTCAAAAAGCAATACATAAATATAAGAGGGATTAATATGTCAAATGTGTGCCACCATTTATTTGTTCACTGAGTTCGTTTCAATTGATCCTCTGCATGATGAATGGGGGTGGAGTGACTTTTTATACGACAAATCGTTTCCATAATTATCGCTAAATAATTTTAATATAATTTGTTTATGTTTGTGGTCTTTAAGTTGACTCTTATTAGGCGTTATATTTCCCTCCAAGTCTTTTCCCTTTTTCCAAAGTTTCATTTGAAAATAATTCTACCCTCGAATTGTAAAACTTTTTTAATTTCTTATTTAATTTTTTTTTTTTTTATATAATTCAGTGGGGAATAACATGAACTATTTCAAATAAAATCCCTTATTGTGAATAGCTTTTTCTCCCTCTCTTTTTCCCTCTTTAACAATTTTGATTACTCATTTTAAAATATAAATTATTTAATCAATAAATCAACTGAAATCAATAAATAAAATGCTAAAAGTCATCCTCAAAAAGATGCAACTCTATTGGAATGCGATAAATGTGGTCTCTACAGTTTAGGTGCGAGTTTTCATATTCTTGCAAAGGAACAAAATAGCCTTGGTTTTATTTGAAAATTTCCCCGTTTCCATACATAAAAACATAAATTATAGAAGGCGTGGCTAAACCTAAAATTGCTTGTGTACTCAAAATACCAGTTTGTTTGGACTTAAAAATATTTAAATTAAAGGAAAAAAATTTTGAGGGTGCGGACTGAAATTTAAATAGTTAAAATTTAGGCTACGAAGCGTTGCCGGCGTTAAACATAATACAAAATTATTACCCAAAAAAGGGTGATCCAACCATAATGTGCGATTTTATTGTATATGAAATAAAATCTTTGAAAAAAATTTTCTCAAATTTTTTCATTGTGATGGGAGTATCGCTTCTCACTCTGTTAATGGGACAATGACTGTCTTGCGCAAAAAATTCAATGGATTGGGGCCATGTTAATTGGTCGCCATGATTTTGTGTTTTGATACTGTTGGACTTCTTTTAATTTAATGTATTTAAAAGAAAAATGCCAACAAAAAAAATTCAAGCGCTAAAGGATGAGATAAATCGGTTCATGAGCCATGCAAAATATAACCCATCGTATAGAGTTATGCCACCGAAATCGTGGCGAGCATTTGAATGCTACTTTGTTTCGCAAAAAATTGTAATAAAAACAATTTCATAATCAAATAATTTTCTGTATTTCAAAATTTGTAATTCTAAACTAAACGAGAATTACAACAAATTCTATATGGCAAAATCATAAATCATAAAAATTCTATATGTTAAATATTAAAGCCTGAAGGTCGTAAGATATTATTAAACTCAGAAAACACTTGATATATATTCCAACGAACACGGCAAAGTCTTTTCAATAAATAAAGAAAATATTTTACAGAGACAAATAATTTTCGGAAGAAACGAAATGTCGAAAAAATCTCAAAACTAAAGCAAAACTATAAATTATCGCTCTAAATGATTCAATGAAATTTTTCTCTGAAAAGCTGAAAATCTCTTAATTTTGACCAAAAACACCTCAAAAGTTGTGTGGCAACATTGTTTGTAGGTGGCAACATTGTTTGCTGCAAGCAAACACATACACAACACACTTCAAAATGTATAAAAATAGATGGAGTAATTTGAACGTGGTGAGTGAATTTGCAGTTGTTGTTGCTGTTGTCATGTTATTTGTTGTTTTTTTTTTCTTTCTTGTTTTTCTCAGTATATGGGATAACGACCATCAACGACCCCAAAATGTTTTGTCACGTTGCCAGCATTTCAACAAAACGTACACACACACACGCACACACACTGTCAGGCACCTATAAACTGATACAGAAAGAAGATGGTTGGCTTGACTAATCCACGGTGTAGGGGAGAGCAAGCGGTGGCTAAAGTTGTTTTTTTAAAGTAGTAGGTGATGAATGTGTGGATGTGTGCGTGTGTTTGTTTGTGTGTGGGACCCATTTCATTTGACTGAGATGTTAAATGTGTGTGTGTGTGTGTGTGTGTTAGTAAGGGATAAAGGAGCCAACGACCCCTAAAAGAGAATTCAATGTATTTTCGTTATAGTGGTCGTTAGTTTGCTCGGCTTTTTTCGTTTTATTTATTTGTTTTTTTTTTTTTGAGACATCTTTCTAACACACATAACAAAACATATTGTTTGTAGGATGTAAAAATGCTTTATTTTCTTCTCGTGTTTCGTTATTTATGAATATGGGGTTCTTTCTGTTGCTTTAGTTGAATGTTTTTGTTGTCGTAGTTGTTGTTAGATTTAATTGCCGGAGTATGGCGACGATGATGACGTTGTATGAATAGAAGTGTGCGTGTGTGTGGTCGCCTTGTACGTACATAAATATGTTTGTATGTGCGTATGCAGGGGTTTTTTGAACTCTAGACCTCAGGGTCGTTTGAGTTTATTGAACTTTGCGAAAAGTAAAGGTAGGTTCTTCTTTAATGCTTCAAATATTGGTTAGGGGCAAAAGTTGTTGGTATTGAAAATTAATTTAAATGTTATTACATACGGGCGAGTTAAGACTTAACAAGGAAATCTTTGAACTGTGAACTATTCAAAGTAGTCTATCTACGGGATAGACTTTTAATATTTTATTATGTTTTATATTTCATACAAAGACTTTCGAATTTCTTATTACGAAAATTATATATTAGCTTTCTAATCGAATTAAATAAATGATGTAAGGAAATAACAATCAGCACGATTAAAATTAAATCAATGATTAGCTTAGAACTGTTTCGAAATTATATAACGAGATGTTTGTGAATGTGCGGTTATTTGAATTTTTTTTTTTATATAAAAACGGAACACATATTTTTGTGGTACACTGCTGAGTATCATATCGCCCATCAATATTGATGAAATATATATCATTAGAGAGGTATTTCTATATAGATAAGCACAGTATAAATAAATTTTTTGTAATATCTTGGAATAAGCGTTTTAAATTTGCTATAAATCTCTCTGTTTCGTTTTAGCTTACAACTTACAAACACACACGTACACAACAATATAAAGTTTTAAAAGTCTCAGTATAATTTCGCTACACACTGGTAGGAGAAAATGAAGTGCTTTTGGTTGTTCTTGTAAAATTGATTGTGTAGCGAATAAGCCCGAAAGATGAAAATTTTTATTATTCTTAAATTTTTTCAAGAAAATACTTTTTAAAAATGTGCCCATTTCGAAAATATTTCTCATATTAAAATTAGCTATTCTATAATGAAATTCTGAGTAAAAACTTGTCTGTAAAAAAAGGTGGCTTGTGAAAAAGCATTTCGTGAAAATAATTTTTAAAGAAAATTATATGACATTTTATAAAAGTGGAGCCTCTGGCAAAAGGAAAATAATTATTGCAAAATACTAGTTTGTCAAAAATGTTGCCTTTATTTCTTTCAATTAAATAGCTTATGTAAAGAACTGCTTTCTGAAAAAATATCAAAATATACCTTTCCTAAAGATATCTGTCTTTCTTGTGAAATAGTATTTTTTTTATAAAGAAGTTTCTTGTAGTAATTTTTGCAAAAAAAAAAAACATCCATTCGCAAAAGTTCGCAAATTGAGTTAATTGGGCAGAAAGGCAAAAAGCTAATTTTTTTTTAAAAGTACATTATAGAAAAAGTTAGCTTGTGTAAAAAAGTACCTCTTTCAAAAATTAACAATTGCAAAATGGCTATTCTGAAGAAAAATCCTGCATAAAAAGTCCATATACCAAAAAAGTTGTTTGTGGAAAAAAGTACCTTGTGTAAATAAGTACCTCTTTCAAAAATTAACA
Source organism: Linnaemya vulpina (assembly GCA_963675445.1). NCBI lineage: Eukaryota > Metazoa > Arthropoda > Insecta > Diptera > Tachinidae > Linnaemya > Linnaemya vulpina. The sequence continues at coordinate 71,550,616 of OY776280.1, read as the reverse complement.
ATTGCGAAGTTATTTTGGTGCAAAATAGCATTAAAAAAAATATCTTGTACAAAAAAGTCCGTTTAGCAAAAAATATACTTTATAGAAAAAAAGTACCGTGTGCAAAAATACTTTTTTAAAAAATTAAGAATTGCAAAAAAGTTATTTTGATGAAAAATGCCATTTTCAAAAAATAACTTGCACAAAGAAGCCCATTTACTAAGAAAGTACCTTGTAGAAAAAAGTACTTTGTGGAAAAAAGTACTAAACAATACCATTTTAACAAAAATATCTGGTAGAACAAAGTCCATTTAGCAAAAAAGTACTTTGCAATAAAAAAAGCCTAGTGTAAAAAAGTAAATTAAAAAAAAAAATAAAAATTGCAAAAATTTATTTTGGTGAAAAATACTATATTCAAAAAATACCCTGTACAAAAAGTATCTTGCAGAAAAAAAGTATTTAGTGTAGAAAAAGTACCTTTTTGAAAAATTATACAATTGCAAAAAAATGTTTCCAGAGAAAAATACCATATAAAAAAATAATATCTGGTACAACAAAGTCCATTTAGCAAAAAAGTACTTTGTAGCAACAAGTACTTTGTGTGAAAAAAAGAACCTTTTTCAAAAACTAGCAATTCCAAAAAAGTTATTTTGGTGAAAAATATAATTTTCAAAAAATATCCTGTGCAAAAAAGTACCTTGTAGAAAAAAGAACTTTGGTGAAAAAAGTACATTTTTAAAAAATCAGCAATTGCAAAAAACGTTATATTGATGAAAAATACCATTTTCAAAAAAATATCTTTTACAAAAGTCTTTTTATCAATAAAGTACTTTGTAGAAAAAAAAGTACTTTGTGTATAAAGATTTATTTTTCAAAAATTAGCAACTCCAAAAAAATTATTTTGATGAAAAATACCATTTTCAAAAAATATCTTGCACAAAAAAGTCCATTTACTAGAAAGTACTGTATAGAAAAAAGTCTCTATGTAAAAATGTACCTTTTTCAAAAATAAAAAATTAGGAAAAAGTTATTTTGGTGATATATATCATATATTTTGTACAAAAAAGTACCTTGTAGAAAAACGTACATTGTGTAAAAAAGTTCCCTTTTCAAAAATTATACAATTGCAAAAAATTATTCTAGTGAAAAATACATTTTAACAAAAATATTCTGCACGAAAAAAAATCCAATTAGCAAAAAAGTACTTTGTAGAAAAAAGTACTTTGCGTAAATAGTACCTTTTTTTAAAAAATTAGCAATTGCACAAAAAGTTATTTCGGTGGAAAAAAGTGTGTATTTTCAAAAAAATATCTTGTACAAAAAAGTTCATTCAGTAACAAAGTACTTTACAGAAAAAAGTACCTTCTAATATTTATATAATTTTCTTTGTCACTTCTCAGCAGGATAATGAAAATGTTGAAAGTAAAATATTCTATTCGGAGTGTGTAATAAAATTTTATATCTATTTGAAAATAATTAAAAGGCTCTGAAAAATATATTGCAAGTGGCCGGTTTTAAAATTTAATTCAAATCTACCAACCTAAAAAAGAAAATTGCTCCTTGAGCGTGACTGTAAAAGTTACTCACGATACCATCTCTCGAATTCGCAATATTATTGTGTGTCATTCCCTCCCCATATCAAGTTGCAGTACTCATACGAGTACTCAATAATAAATATCTTTGGAAAACAGGAAGCAGAGTACGAGGACACGGTGCAAATGTTAATATGAAAAAAATATGTGTACTTGTGTAAGTGCAAGAGTGTGTCGTCTGTGTGCATGTGTGTGTGTATGTGTTTCAGTGTCTGAATGCCTTAAAATTGCAATCAATTGTTATCCTTTTAATATCAACAACATCAACTCAACATTAACGACAACAACAAAGCAAACAGCTGCAAAATATATTTCATAATTTGTTGTTTATTATTATTTTGTTTTTTCAAATAGAAAAAGTGATTTTTACTGCTTTTTAATAAAGAAGAAATAAAAAGTACCCGACTTATTAATACGGCTGCTATAAACACAACAAAATAAGTGCATATTTATTTGCATACAATCGCAAATATATGCAAGTGTGTGTGCTAGTGAGTATGTGTGTGTGTGTGTTTGTCCGTCTGCTTGCTTGTCTGCCACAAGTTCGGCAGTTTTAATAATGCAAATACGAATAGAACACGAATAATTTGCTTGCCATTTCGTCACTAACCATGTTTTGTTGTAGCTGCAGTTGTTGTTGTATTTGTTATTTTCATATGAGCTGTTGTTGTATGTTGTTTAGCAACATGTGTGTTGTTGTTTTTTGTTTTTTTCTTTCCTTTTCACATTTAATCGTGCATAGTTTTGTCTGCTGTTTGTTTTGTTGGTTTTTGAATTGCAATAAGTATTAGAAATTGCATTGTCGGAGGTTAGTTATGCAAAAGAAATACAAACGACAGCAACAACAATGTGTACGTGTGTGTAAGACATATGCATATGTATGTGTGCATGCTTGTGGCAGCTTATAGAATTATTTGTTGTTTATGGATATTTTTTATTATTTATTTATACGATAACTTTATTATTTTGTTGTTTGTGCTTTACATTTCTTTTGTGATTTCATTTGTCATGTCGTCTGTGTTTAAATAAAACTGCTGACATTTTTCGCTTTGTCTGGATGCGACTAGAGGATTGTGTGCACTGGCAGAAGGGTTGATGTGATGATGGGTAATTGCAGGCAACAAGTTTTGGCATCTTGACTTGTAGGCAAATAATTTAAAAAAAATGTTGTTGCTACAAGCCCTCAGATTTTATTTTGTATTAGAGTTTTTTGTGATTGAAATATGTTGTGATACTTTTCTTGATTTGTAGATGGAATATTTTGGTTGTCAGTTGCTGAAAAAATCCTTACGAAAGTCCTATGAAAGCATTTTATTAAAAAGTTTGTGTAGAAAGAAATAAGAGAATTAGAACACATTTTCCATAAGGGAATATTTTTCGAGACCAAATTGGTACGCTTTTTAACAAAATGTTAAGAAGTATTTTTCTCTTAAATAAAGAAAGAAATCTATTTCCTTTCAAAAAAGCACTTATTTGAAAAAGTTCTCCTTGAAATATAGTTTTCCAAAAGGACTACTTGGAAATATGTTTTATAAAAATTTGTTTTTCAAAAATGTACTCTTCTAAAAAATTTTCCCTTTCAATTAAAACTAACTTACAAAATTTTATGTTGAAAAAGATATTTTTTTTGTATTTAATTTGCAAAAATATGCTTTTTAAAAAAAGATATTTTTTTTCAAAAAATAAAAAAACTACTTAGTTAAATATTAATATTTAACTAAGTACTTTTCAAAAAGATACTTTTAAAAAGTTGCATTCAGAAAGGTACTTTGGTAGAGGTACTTTTGAAATATACATATGTACTTTGTACAGGTACTTTTATCTGTAAGTTTTTAGAAAGTACTTTTTAAAAAGGTACTTGGTACAGGTACTTTTTTGAAAAGCCATTTTCGAAACGTTCTTTTTCTAAACGTACTTTTTAAAAAGGTACATTGTGTAGGTACTTTTATCAGGTACTTTTTATAAAGACTATTTTCGAAACGTTCTTTTTCGAAACATACTTTTTTAAAAGGGTACGTTGTGCAAGTACTTTCATCGGGTGGTTTTTAACAAAGTACTTGATACAGGTACTTTTTAAAAAGGTACTTGGTACAGGCACTTTTTTGAAAAGCCATTTTCGAAACGTTTTTTTTCTAAACGTACTTTTTAAAAAGGTACATTGTGTAGGTACTTTTATCAGGTACTCTTTATAAAGATCATTTTCGAAACGTTCTTTTTCGAAACATAATTTTTAAAAAGGTACGTTGTGCAAGTACTTCTATCGGGTGGTTTTTAACAGAGTACTTGATACAGATACTTTTTAAAAAGGTACTTGGTACAGGTACTTTTTTGAAAAGCCATTTTCGAAACGTTCTTTTTCTAAACGTACTTTTTAAAAAGGTACATTGTGTAGGTACTTTTATCAGGTACTCTTTATAAAGATCATTTTCGAAACGTTCTTTTTCGAAACATAATTTTTAAAAAGGTACGTTGTGCAAGTACTTTCATCGGGTGGTTTTTAACAAAGTACTTGATACAGGTACTTTTTAAAAAGGTACTTGGTACAGGCACTTTTTTGAAAAGCCATTTTCGAAACGTTCTTTTTCTAAACGTACTTTTTAAAAAGGTACATTGTGTAGGTACTTTTATCAGGTACTTTTTATAAAGACTATTTTCGAAACGTTCCTTTTCGAAACATACTTTTTAAAAGGGTACGTTGTGCAAGTACTTTCATCGGGTGGTTTTTAACAAAGTACTTAATACAGGTACTTTTTAAAAAGGTACTTGGTACAGGTACTTTTTTGAAAAGCCATTTTCGAAACGTTCTTTTTCTAAACGTACTTTTTAAAAAGGTACATTGTGTAGGTACTTTTATCAGGTACTCTTTATAAAGATCATTTTCGAAACGTTCTTTTTCGAAACATAATTTTTAAAAAGGTACGTTGTGCAAGTACTTTCATCGGGTGGTTTTAAAAAAAGTACTCGATACAGAGTTTTTAATCAAATAGTTTTTAGAGAGTTTATTTTTGAAAAGGTACTTTTATCAGGCGTTTGGCGTTTTTAGAAAATACATTTTGTACGGACACTTTTATCAGACACTTTTTTGAAAGACCATTTTCGAAACGATCTTTCTCGAAATGTGCAGGTATTTTAATCGGGTAGTTTTTAAAAAGATACTTTGTACAAATAGTTTTTAGGAAGTTTATTTTGAAAAGGCACTTTTATCAGATAGTTTTTAGAAAGTACTTTTTAACATGGTGCTTTGTACAGTTACTTTTATCAGGCACTTCTTTGAAAAGCCATTTTCGAAACGTTTCTTTTCGGAACATTCTTTTTAAAAGAATCGGGCAGTTTTTAAAAAGGTGCTTTGTACAGGTACTTTAATCAAATAGTTTTTGGAAAGTTTGCTTTTGAATAGGTACTTTGTGCAGATACTAGTTTTTAGAAAGCACTTTCAAAAATGGTGCTTTTGTCAGGTACTTTTTTGAAAGACCATTTTTGAAACATACCTTTTCAAAAGGTACTTTGAACAGGTACTTTTATCAAATGGTTTTCGGAAAGTTTATTTTTGAAAAGATACTTTATCGGGTAGTTTTCAAAAAGGTACTTGGCACATATACTTTTGTCAGTTAGGTTTTAGAATGTACTTTGTACATGTATTTTTATCTGATAATTTGTATAAAGTACTTTTTAAAAAATATACTTTGGACAGGTACTTTTATCAAATAGTTTTTAGAAAGTTTATTTTTGTAAAGGTACTTTTTTAAAACGATACTTTGTACAAGTACTTTTGTCAGGTACTTTTTCAAAAGTACTTAATCGAAAAGTATTTTTTCGAAACGTGCTTTTTAAAAACACACTTTGTGTTAGTACTTTTGTAATACTTCTGTATTGTTCAAAAAGTACTTATTCCAAAGGTACTTTTTTTTGAAAATACGTTGCTTATTTTATAAAATTAAACATTAAGAATTGAAAAGAAGTTAATACTTAAAAATCTGTGTGCTTATTTGATTATTTTATTTGATATTTAAAAAAGATTTAACTTATGTTTTTATTAATGGTTTATTGTTCTGAAATAAAATACATTATTGTGTAAAAACATGCTGGGGTTTTGAAACCAATAAATTTCCAGCTTGAGTTTGTGAATAATTTACTTCCCCTTTTGGAGGAAACAAACAAAAATTTTTTTAATTTAATTTGACTTTTTTTAATAACTTTTATTACTACTCCTCTTGTAGTATGTTGTAGCACAGTGCTACAAAATAATTATTAATGTCTTTCTAACTCTCTTTATTTTCTTTCTTTTTTTACTTCAGGTCACCTGCCAGGGACAACAATTTCCTGCAAAACACCACTGAAGACAAATCGAGATAAACTTGCGGACATATTTAAGGTCAGTGCATCACCATTTCCTTCCTTTTATTTATTTATTTTATTTTATATATATTTTTTTTTCTGATATTGTCTCTGTTAATTTTTCAATTACACGGTTTCATTGTCATTTTCAATCCACTGGGGGAGTTAAAAGATAAATATCAGATATTTATTTCACTTTTATAGCAGAAAAATAAAAATAAAAAACATTTAATTGACTACGAAATTATGTTGACTTTTAAGTGCAGAAGAAGAAAAATTAGGAGTAGAAGGAGAAGAAAAAAAAACAAGGTGGCAACGCCATGTTGAATAAATGCAACCGCAAAGAAATGCAGTGAGAGAAATAAAAGTATAACAACGTTTTGTCTTGGCTCTTTTGACAGCTTTGAAATCTATAAGAATTTTGTTAGGAATTAGGCAAATGTTACAGTGGGCTAATCTGAATGGGAAATTTAATTTATTCTTTTAGTAAATCTTTAGAATTTTTTCTCTTTTTGCTTTGACTTAATCACAGGAATCTAAAAAGAATTATTTGCTTTAAACTGAAAGCTGCTGTTGATCACAGACAAGCTTCTGCTTGGCTGTCTCGACTAATAAAATTTACAGAATTTTATATCCTGCAAAAAACAAAAACTTGTCATATTTAAAGAAATGCTGCGTGTGTGTGTGTTCATGCCCACTACCAGCAAACAAACCAGTTTGAGCAAGAAACACTGGAAATTTCAATAACTATAGAAATTAATTTTTTTGTTATAGATTCCCGCAAAAAATAAAATGAAAAAAAAATTATAGTAATAAAACAAAGAAACTAACCCTAACCTATGCCACTATAAACTACATTGCGACTACAGGCAGCCAACCACTGAAAGCAAAACCGCAGTGTTTGTGCAACATCGAGAAGACAAAGAAGCTTAAACTGAATTGCAGCATTTGGTTAGGGATTTCTTTTCTTGTCATGTCCTTCTTCCTCCTGATTCAGAAACATTCTTGATAAACTCTATGCTCCGTTTCATTATTATTAACTAACCCCCTACTGGAAGCACTACAACTAGCAGAGAGCACAGGAATCCTTGTTGATTTGTTTGCAATAAGAAGAGAAAAAAAAAGAAGAAATTTTTATATAAAATAAAATCAGCCAAAGAAGAAGAAGAAGAAGAAAAATAAATAAAAAAGAAATAAAATGAGAAATTACTTGCAAAATCCTTTTATAACAAACAGGACATTGAACTTTGTTATTAGTTGTAGTTATTGTTGTTGCTGTTGTTGTTATTTGTCTTGTTGTGCTGCTAGGGAATGTCTATATGCCCGTACGTCTGTCCGTTTGTGTGTCTGTTTGTCTGGCTCTGTGTGTGTGTGTGTGTGTGTCTCGTGAAAGCTGCTCGTAACGTAACGTAATGCTTGTTGAGCTGTGAATGCTTTAAATTCAATTTATTTGCTGCTGAAGACTAAAAGGAGGAATAAAGAACAAACAACGACAAATATGTTGAACTGTGCGGGGCGCACACAAACATACACACACACACAGGATAATGAAATTTAATGCTTAAGTGCAGTTTAATAAAATTTAAAAGACTATAAAGTTCTTGCATGTATAGGGTGTTTTTTATAGAGTGATACAAGTTTAAATGATAATAAAACATAGTGACATATTTTTGATATCAATGAAACTTTCGTTATTGGATAGAAAATTTTATGACATTAATGTTTAAATATGATTTCGTGCATGTGCAAGGCGCAATCTGGAATACCAATTTTCCCAAACTTTCCGCAGCATTTGCGGCCGTATCTCGCCGATAATTCTTCGAATGTTGATTTCCAGGTGTTCAATTGTTTGTGGTTTATCGACGTACGCAAGTGACTTTACATAACCCCCAACGAAAGTAATCCAATGGGGTTAAATCGCACGATCTTGGGGGGCCAATTAATTGGGCCATTTCTTGAAATTATTTTTTCGTCAAAAGTTTCCTTGAGTAAATCAATTGTAGCGCCCGCTGTGGAACCACATATCAGCAAGATTAATGCCAGCTAATTGAGGTACGAAAAAAACTTCGAATCATGTTCCTCTACCGTTCACCACTGACAGTAACATTCTGACCATCATCGTTTTTGAAGGCACATGGGCCAATGACTCCGCCAGCCCATAAAGCGCACCAAACAGTAATTTTCTGTGGATGCAATGGTGTTTCGACAAAAGATTGTGCGACAATTCTGTTTATTTACGGACCCATTCAACCAAAAATGAGCTTCATCGGAAAAGAAAAATTTTGAATGGACGAAGTGCTCGATAAGTTTGACGAACAGAACCATTATTTTGATTAAAAATTTCCACAATTTTCAGGCGTTGCTCTGGTGTAAGTCGAACCATTATAAAATGTCAAAGCAAACTAAACAAGAAGCAACTATCAGCTGGTAAATGGGTGGTCAAATAAAGCAGTGATGCCAACCCAAAGCTGTATCACTCTATAAAAAAACACCCTATACAAAAAAACTTTTATTACACATTTTACTTTTTCTTTAATATTTTGGCTTTTGTTTTTTTAAATGACTGAAATGTTTACTCCCTTTTTTCCTTTTTGTTCTTTTTTTAATTTTTTATTATTTTTTTTCTTCAATTGTTGGCAATTTTTCCACAGAATTCTAAACTTGTGCTTCGTTACGATTTTAAGGTAAAAATTGTTTGTTACAAGGAATTGTTTAATTTTCTGGGAATTGTGCTGCACAAACATCCTGTTGACCCAAATTTAATTTGTAGAATAATTCCAAAGGTTGAGAACACAATGCAGCTTTTGCTCGTACAATTCAATTTAATTTAATAATGAAAACCTAAACTGCCGTATAAATAGAAAATAAAGTAGACTTGAATTGACGAGTGTTTTAAATTAAAATGTTTTATGAAAATTATATATTTTAAAATACACCTCAACTTTACATAATTTTTATTTTTATGAATAGGACAGAGAGTAATTTAGCTAGAATATTTTCCCACACATTTTGTGAAAAAATGTTTTCAAATTGAAAATAATTGTTTTAAATTTTATAGAAAAATCACATGATAAAAAAGTGCGATAATATTTTTATAAAATCTCTTTTCTTACAAAATTATCCAACCCCTTTTTGTACTTTAGAAAAAGTCTTGCTTCAAAATGTTTGACTTTAAAGAAACTGGGATCAAATTAACGCATTCGAAATCGCTCGAAATTGCAATACAATTCAAATAAGAATTTTCCATCGACTTTAAAATACACTTTTAGATTATTTTTTATGAATAGGACAGAGAGTAATTTAGCTAGAATATTTTTCCACGCATTTCGCAATCATATAAAAACATTTTCAAATTAAAAATAATTGTTTTAAATTTTATAGCAAAAAAAGAAAAATCACACGTCAAAAAAATGCGATCATTTTTTTATTCGAATTTTTTTCTTACAAAATTATCCAACCCATTTTTATACTTTAGAAAAAGTCTTGCTCGATTTTAAAGAAAGTGGGACCTCATTCGAAATCCCTCGAAATTTTAATACAATTCAAATAGGAATTTTCCATCAATATCGAGTGCCGTCATTTACCCCCTGATTTTATTGCAAATGTTGTGATTTTTAAAACTTAAAAAAAAAAAATTTAAAACACTTAACTTTAAAGGGAGGCCTATTTTCAACCGCAAAGTCTAATAGGAGTTTAATAAACACTTATTTGAATCCTCAAACTGTTATAACTGTTATAATGAATAAACTAGAGTTGGGTCCAACTTCATCAAACCCATGTAATTTAAATGGGTTTGACCAGAGGTTTTTGGCAAAACAGAGTGTTTGATGAAGTTGGACCCAACTCTAGAATAAACCGATTCCTCCATAACAGAACTTAGAACATCAGCTGATCAGATATATCGTTTTGAAAGCTTAAAAGAAAATACCGCTTTTCCTTCACAATATCTCACGGCTTAAGCCGTTTCGAATTTATTAGGGAAATATATCCATTTAAAAAATTAACTTCTTTGTTAATTTGAGATATTTCGTAGTCTGAGGAATCGGTTTTCATTTATAGGAAATCTAAGTCTGATAGAACTCTTTGGAACGCCATGAATTTGATTTCATTCGTTAAAGCGCCTAAATTCTTAAATAGATTTTTTTTGGACAACTATACAATCGTTTTATGCGCGTCTCACACTATCCAACGCAATTTTCATATTCGACGATTTTCTTCAAGCTGCAAAATTGGGGTGCATTCTGACGACTGCACATATTGAGGGGGGTATACCCGCTAAATGCTTAAATAGATTTTTTAATCTTCTCAAATTCCATCAAAATACCAAAATTGAATAGCGAAAATTAAATGAAAATCAAATCCAAATTTATTTCGAATCGCATAATATTTCAAAATCATTATTAAAAAGAAAACCAGACCAAAATAAAAAAAATCTCAATATAAAAGTTTTAACTTTCGAGTCAGAAAAACTTGAGAAACCAAATCGGAACTTTGCACTGACTGAGAAGTAATGGGTGTTTTTTATAGAGTGATACAACTTTGAGCTGGCATCACTGCTTTATTTGACCAGGCATTTAACAGCTGATAGTTGCTTTTTGTTTAGTTTGCTTTGACATTTCATAGTGGAGCGACTTGCATCAGAGCAACGCGTGCAAATTGTGGAAATTTTTAATCAAAATAATTTTTCTGTTCGTCAAACTCATCTATTCAAAATTTTATGTTCTGACGAAGTCTATTTCCGGTGGAATGGCTACTTAAATAAGCAGAATTGTCGCATTTGGAGTGAGGAGAATCCACAAGCTTTTGTCGAAACACCATTGCATCCACAGAAAATTACTGTTTGGTGCGCTTTATGGGCTGGCGGAGTCATTGGCCCTTATGTCTTCAAAAACAATGATGGTCAGAATGTTACTGTCAATGGTGAACAGTAGAGGAACATGATTCGAAGTTTTTTTTCGTACCTCAATTAGCTGGCATTAATCTTGCCGATATGTGGTTCCAACAGGACGGAGCCACATGCCACACAGCGGGCGCTACAATTGATTTACTCAAGGAAACTTTTGACGAAAAAATAATTTCAAGAAATGGTCCAACTAATTGGCCCCCCAAGATCGTGCGATTTAACCCCATTGGATTACTTTCGTTGGGGGTTATGTAAAGTCACTTGTGTGCGTCGATAAACCACAAACAATTGAACACCTGGAAATCAACATTTGAAGAGTTATCGGCGAGATACGGCCGCAAATGCTGCGAAAAATTTGTGAAAATTGGTGTTCCAAATTGCGTCTTGTACGCGCCAGTCATGGCGACCACATGGTCGAAATCATATTTACACATTAATGTCAAAAAATTTTCTATTCAATAAAGACCGTTTCATTGATATCCAAAATATATTACTATGTTTTATTATGATTTAAACTTGTATCACTCTATAAAAAACACCCTATATATACAGACACTGGCATCCTCAGATAAGAGGGCGACTTTCGTAGAACTCAGGTAAAGCCATTAACTTCTCGAAATTTTTTTAACCTGAAGCTTAAAATAATAAAAATTATGTTATCAACTTGCGTCTTGTGGAAAATAAGAAAAATAAAGCGAAAATATTGGAAAGTTCAATTTTTTTGGGAGTTTTCAAAATGCCTCCCTGGAATGGCAGCGATGTGAAGAAAATTTTATTTGGACTTGTCTTCCATCAGATAAACACAAATTTTAAGGCATTATTGGGTTATATTTTATATATGTAATATATAGTATATATATCATATATAGTTTTATGGATATATAGATTTAATACCTTTTTAGGCAAAAGGGGTCTAAAAAGGCATTCAAAGAAACAGCGATGTTTTAAAAATTTTATAAAATTTTATTTTATTTAGACTATCCATTTAGAAGCTGCAGAATTATAAAAATTTTTATTTATTTTATATCCCACGTGGCACGCTCAATGGCGCGTTGTATATCAAAATTTTGTAGCTCTTTGTGCTCTGCATTCTCTTCTAAGCATAATTAAACCTTAATAACTAATTTGAAGTCAATTTCATCATTTATGGTTAAATTAATATGATTAATTATTTATTAATTAATTAATAATATTATTAATTATTTAATTAGTTACGACAATTCAATTAAAATCACTTCTGAATGAGTCATCTTCCACGAGCCACTGGGTGTTTTATAAAATATTGTACATGATTCTTAATAAATAGTTACAAAAAGTTACTACTTTCTACCGCATTCTAGACAAATTGAACTGTACTTTTTATAAAAATTCTAACGCCAACGAATTCCGGTCAGTGAACTACAGGCATCACAAATTATGCTTATCTTTTTAGATAACTTTTGTAAAAAGTCTCACATTTCCCTAAAAAAAATTCAAATAAAAATAAATAAAACAAAATAAATAAATAGAATGAAAAAGTTTGAAGAAAAAACCATGGAATGGTATTTACAAAAAAAAAAAAATAAATAAATTACACCACTTTTTCAAACAGCAACAACAAAAGCAAATAAACGCCAAACCAAACACAGATAAATCATCCGGCAGTAAAGCAATAAATTAAATAATAATTCGCTTACAACGAATTATAGTTTTAAGGGTCAATGAACTGCAGCCGAAAGCCTGCTTTTATTTTAATAGGTATGAATTTCATAAAACGCCTGCTTAACAACACACTTTTCTAACGATGTCACGGAATCGTAACATCAGCATATAAAAGCTATCATTTATTAATGAATGACTGAATGGATGAATGAATGTCACAGTCAAGGTTAATGGAGAGGTTGGCAAAACTAAACTTGCACGAACACGTGGAATTAGTTTGAATACGAATAAAGACTAAAAATGATTGAATCATGTTTTCAAGTTTCTTTTTTTTTTTGTTTTTTTTTTTTTGTTTCATGGAATGATGGGCAAATATAAATATTTCGGCAATCTGTGAAATACATACATGCACAGTAAAAACAACAACAAAGAGCAGCGCACACTAATTAAGGAAAATTTTAATTTCTTATTGATCATTTTATACTACAAAGCCAAAAGCAGACACACATACACACTGACAAGAATCACCATTCTAAAAAAGAACGTGTATAGAAAAATAAATCAAACTGAAAAATTAAAACGAAAAATTCTTTCCAACTCATGCCAGTGAGTCATGCATGCTCCAAAAACTATGTGTGGCTATTCTTCTGCCTACGTTTCTCTTACAACTTGTGCTCTTTTGCCACTGTGTGTTCCAAATGTACGAGAAATGATAAAACAAATCAACAGCACATAAAATAAAAGAAGATATCAAAAGAAAGAACAAGCAAAACGTATTGAGAAGAAAAAAAATCAAAAAATCATAACAAGAATGGCTAGGTCGGTCGTTCACCTGCTGCTCAAAGCGAATGCACAACAATCTCGAAAACAACAAGAAGAACAAGGCACACAAAATTCTGTAGGCATCTATTGAACGTACCCCAAAAATAAAAGCAAACAACACGCAAATCTCGTTGTACATGCTCGCACATGCAGATGTGCGTTGTGTTGTTCATACGAAGGCAGCAAGAACAAAACACATGCCAGAATTTTCGTGCACAAAATAAACCTGAAATGAGTAACGAGTGTACTGCCCCCATACACACACACACACACACACACTCGTACACATCTCCACACAGGCTTTTGTGCTAATTTGCTCTCGTTAAAGTTTTTGCTGTTTTGCGTGTTTTGAAGAAGCCCCATTGTGGCTGAAAAGGGCCGATATAATAATATGCCGGTATATAAGTGTTACAACGGAATTGCTTGCAATAAGGCGACAGGGTTGCCACTTAATAACAACTTTTGTGGGGAAACCAAAATTAATAGTCGATTTATTTTTAATATCATATATAATTAAGTAAATCATATGAGTTCTTTCGAAAAAATAAGACACAAGGAAATAATCAAGCGGCAGCACAGGGATTCAATCATCCTTTTTGTGAATGCTGAAAGAAATTTTCATGCCCATGAAATCTGTATTGCTCTCTGGAAAGGAATAACTCTATTGTGAATGTTACGTGAACAATTTGAACCGCTTTGAGCTCTCAGTAAATATTAAACAAAAAAACAAAAAATAAGAAAAGTCTAAAATTAAAGAAATTTGTATTCCCATGAAATTTATATTTCTCTCTCGAAGGGAATAACCCTATTGTGAATATTATGTGAACTGCTTTGAAATCTCAGTGAGTATGTAAACAGAAGAAATTCAAAAACATGTCGAAAATCAAAGAAATTTTTATTCCATAATTTAAGCGTCTATAATATTTAGGGTGTTTTTTATAGAGTGATACAACTTTGAGTTGGCATCACTGCTTTATTTGACCAACCAGTTAACAGCTGATAGTTGCTTTTTGTTTAGTTTGCTTTGACATTTCATAGTGGAGCGACTTGCATCAGAGCAACGCGTGCAAATTGTGGAAATTTTTAATCAAAATAATGGTTCTGTTCGTGAAACTCATCTATTAAAAATTTTATGTTCTGACGAAGTCTATTTCCGCTGGAATGGGCACGTAAATAAGCAGAATTGTCGCATTTTAAAAGAGGAAAATCCACAAGCTTTTGTGGAAACACCATTACATCAACAGAAAATTACAGTTTTGTGCGCTTTAGGGGCTGGAAGAGTCATTGGCCCATATGTCGTCTTAAAAAACGATGATGGTCAGAATCTTACTGTTTGTGAAAATTGGTGTTCCAGATAACGCCTTGTACGCGCCAGCCGTGGCGGCCACATGGCTGAAATCATATTTAAACATTAATGTCATAAAATTTTCTATCCAATAAAGACCGCTTCATTGATATCAAAAATATATTACCATGTTTTATTATGATTTAAACGTGTATCACTCTATAAAAAACACCCTATATTTAAGAAAAGCTAAAAACTGAAAATATTTCGTATTTAATCTTTTTGCAGTGGAAAGTATTTAAATTAAAGGAAAAAAAATGGAAAAATCATTCCATGACCAGGAGATTTTTTTTTATTATAAAACCATTCACAGCGAATTTATTAACGATTGCAAATTTAGGGAAAACGAAAACTTTTCGAGGAAGAAAAGTACTCCTGATTGGAGTGAGTATGTGTTGCCATCGTATTAGTCTTAATATAGTTCTCGTATGGTTTTTCGTAACGACATTTGTATGAATTAAAACTTGTATCACATATAACTGATTTCTTTTAATAAGAGGTGATAAGCCGAAATGCTGATGATGAAAGTGCAGCGGCTTTTGAAAGCAGCTTTTCTGCGCTACAGTGTAAGATGGATAACTAATGGCGTTTTCTTTTATGAAAAATATGAAACATTTTTTCACTTCTTTTCTAAAAAGTGGCAGCTTGGAGAAGTTTTAAAACAGGAATTATTTTTCGTGCGGAATGTAGGACACATTTCTAACATTTTGTCTCTTTTCAAATGACAGAACATTGTCGTTTCTGTTAAAAAGTGTAAAAAATGTTGCATTTTTTCTACAAAAGAAATCAACGTTAATTAATATTAAACTTCTCTTTCCGTAAAATGCACACGTTAAGGCTACTAGCAGTTCGTTTAATCCCAATTGAGTGCAATAAAGACGAATTCTTATTTTTCTCAAAATTAGTTATTTATTCATAAATGTTTAGCACTTTTCGCACGGCCACCTTTCAGCGGATGTGTATGTATGCAGTGCAATTAGAAAGAAAAGGGTAGTGTTGAAAGATGCGAAAATGGAGAATGTCGCCGGCGAATATTTGCTGCTTTAGCCATTAAAAATGGTGCTGTACTCAGCTCTAGAGCAGTTGTTGATATATTGTTCTTGCATTTTATAGATTTCATCGATTTTATAGGGGTTGTCACCACAAATACTATCTGGCAACATTGCCGCAAATACACTAAACGAAGAGAACGATTCTTATCTCCTTAAATAAATATAGCAAAAACAACAACATCTATTGTTAATGCAAAGCTCTTAGATTGCGTTATGGAACCACTGGTCTCTCTCTCTCTCTCTCTCTTATACCGCATTCTGCTTAATAGTATATGTATTTTACTGTAACATTTGCTTTTTGCCAGAGTTTAATGACATTTAGCGGCGTTTGTTTATATTTTGCATGCCAGAATTGCTTTACTTACATTCTATATGTCGTGTAAGAGTGTTCTGTTTTGCTGTTGTAATAATTTGATTTTTGTTTTTGTAGTTGCTGTTATTAACCTTTAAGGAAAAAACAGAAACAAATAAAAATGAAGAGAAACCCCAGTGTGAAGTAATCAGCCAACCAGCAGTCAATATTTTATTTGCGTGTATGAAAATTTATTCAGAGCAAGTTGAGTTTATTGCCTTCGTACATTTGAAATTATGACGTATTATTTGTCATTTGATTTTTTATACTCATTTTGAAGTATAAATATTGCTTATTTTCCAGCACATTGGGCATGTTGTAAAAAATAATTTGCTAATATAAATTTAGATATTTTGTAAAGTTCGACTTAATATATTAAGCATTCTATTTCTGTTTATTAACCCTGGAATACTAATCCTATTTAACACTACATAAATAGCAAAATGACGTGAAGTTTACACACTGTGGAGTTGGTTCTAAAGCGGTTCAATTAATGTTTACAGGAATAATATATGTACGTTGGTTAGAGTATTCCAGGGTAAATAATCTCTAGCTTGTGCTTGGGGTTATTTAGGTAAATATTTAAGTATGTACGAGGGCTATTAAAAAATGCCTTTTAAATATTCAGAAAATATGTTTATTTATTCATTAGAGCGCCATAATTTTTTCCCAAGATCACTTAGCATTTCAGGTTTTATCTCCTCAAACGTTGCAAAACGGCGGCATCATTTTATGAGTGCCTTCAATATTTCGAACTGGAAAACATCCTAGAGTTCGGAACTCGGTGAATTCTAAATATTTCGTTACTTCCTAACAATAATGAAAAACAGAACACAAACTGCTTTTAAAAGTGTAGGGCGCAACAATATTCGTTCCTAGCCAAATTGACATATGAAATATTCTCTTTAAATTGTTAGTTTATACTCTCTTTTAGTTTCTTCCTATTTACTTATATCTCTCTCATTCGCTCCTAGAGTGCTGCTGGCTTTCATAGTTTGTAAAAATTTTTTTTTATTTTTTTTTCGTTTGTTTAAACGTTAAATGTGTGTTAGCCGCGGTCATTCACATTGAACGTGTGCCCTTTTTTGTGTTCCCTAGTAAACGATTGCGAGAAATGATTATGTATGTGTGCGTGCGTGTGTGTGAGTGTGAATGTGCGTTTGATTGCTGGTTTAAGTATGTTCAGTGTGCATTCTTTCCTACATGCTAATTTCGTAATGATTCTTCCTTCTGCGTTTTATTCTTCCCATTTTTTAAGGCTGTTTGCTTTAAGCTTCTTGATTTTTTTTTATTATTATTATTGTAATTTTTTGTATTTGCGCGCTTTTTTGTAGTTGTTGGTATTGTTGTTGCTGTTTCGTATTTAGAAAAATTCATTTAAAGTATAAAAATTAATTTTTCCTGATTAATATCAAAGTTGATGTACTACGATTCTGTATTGTACGTTTGTTGGGTCCACGATAATTGTTTACTTTAGGTTTGTTCAACCGAATCCATCTCTTCCATTTTGGCCAAAAAAAAAATTTAAATCATTTCAGGTTAGCCCTCTCTATACGTTCCTGTCTTTGTCGACTTTCAAAAAATTATGCCACCGTCTCAAAATTAACCCAAACAGCGTTTTTTTCGGGATGCAGTGGCAATGCTTTTAGCTGCCCTCCACGATGCAACTTCTTAACCGACCCGTAATTTTTATAATCAAATTCAATTACCTGTAAGCGTTGCTCTTTCGTAAGTTGATTCATGGTCAAATTATAGAACAACACATATACACAAAAACAGCTGATCTGTTAAAAACAGTGTTGCCAGAAAAGGAAGTTGCTAAAAAATACCCCCTTGTTCATAAAAGATATGAGAGCCTAATAACAGTGTAATAAAACAAAATTTCATATGAAATTTGCTCTATTAACCTCTCACAATTTTTATGAATAAGGGGGTAACTCTACAGAAATTTTTATTGATGATTTATTTTCCTCATAGTTTTATTAATAATCAATGAATTTGAAACCAAAAAAAGTGCCGCACCCAATTTAATTTAAAAATCAGACTCTATAAAATATAAAGGGTGTTTTTTATAGAGTGATACAAGTTTAAATCATAATAAAACATAGAACTATATTCTGGATATCAATGAAACGGTCTTTATTGAATAGAAAATTTTATGACATTAATGTTTAAATATGATGTCGGTCATGTGGCCGCCACGGCTGACGCGTACAAGGCGCAATCTGGATAACAAATTTTCACACACTTTTCGCAGCATTCGCGACCGTATCTCACCGATAACTCTTTGAATGTTGATTTCCAGGTGTTCAATTGTTTGTGGTTTATCGACGTACGCAATTGACTTTACATAATCTCAAAGAAAATAATTCAATGGGGTTAAATGACACGATCTTGGAGGCCAATGAATTGGGCCATTTCGCGATATTATTTTTTCGTCCAAAGTTTCCTTGAGTAAATCAATTGTAGCGCCGGCTGTGTGGCATGTGGCTCCGTCCCGTTGGAACCACATATCAGCGGGATTAATGCCAGCTAATTGAGGTACGAAAAAAACTTCGAATCATATTCCTCTGCCGTTCACCATTGACAGTAACATTCTGACCATCATCGTTTTTGAAGGCACATGGGCCAATGACTCCGCCAGCCCATGAAGCTCAACAAACAGTCATTTTCTGTGGATGCAATGGTGTTTCGACAAAAAATTGTGCGACAATTCTGTGTTCAACCAAAAATGGGCTCCGTCGGAAAATAAAATTTTGAATGGACGAAGTGCACGATAAGTTTGACGAACAGAGCCATTATTTTGATTAAAAATTTCCACAATTTTCGGGCGTTGCTCTGGTGTAAGTCGATCCATAATAAAATATCAAAGCAAACTAAACAAAAAGCAACTATCAGCTGTTAAATGGGTGGTCAAATAAAGCAATGATGCCAACTCAAAGTTGTATCACTCTATAAAAACACACGCTATGTAAACCATTTCTGTGAGTGAGTCTGGTGTAGAGGAACATCAGCAGTAAGTTTTCTAAATTCACGACTGGTTCTGCAGATTTGGATGGCCTACATAGAACTTCGAATAGATTTACAATTCAATTTCTTTTTAACTTTTTGTTCTTATTTTTGTTTTTTTGTTTTGTTTTTTTGACGACAAATAACGGTAACTTGACAACAGAGAAATAGGCTCGAACAGACAGAAAACGATTACTAATTACGAATAGTTTGGGCGCATACAAATTCATTATTTTCTGCCTCTATTCGCGCCCCCTTCGCCTCTTGTCTTTAATTGCTTTTGTCATCTAGGAAATTGTTTACTTCGCGTGCTGTTTTAAAGCAAATATGCTTGTGCGTAAAGTGTACAACTATTTTAACTCATTTATAAACATATCATTACTCACTTACATGCACACAAGTAGGCATGTATGTGTGTGTGTGTGTGTGTATGTGTGTATTTATTTTGTATTCTGCAGTACGTTTGAAAAATAATAAAAATCAGTTAGTATTTGAAAACGCTGCAGGTTATTTACCTTCAGTTTTGTGTTAATTTTTTTTTCTCGTGCAGTTGTAAAAAAGCCAAGAAATACCTTCCAAATGCAATAAAAGTTTGCAGGTGGAATAATAAGAAACACTCTTGACCGACCGCGGTTTTTCAAGAGGGATGTGTGTGTGTGTGTGTGTGTCTGTGTGTACTTAATGGCGTTTTAACTACAGAGTTAATGAATACCGTTAATACATATTTTACGACATCTCACTTAAATATATTGAATGGGCAACAATTTCACATAATTTCTTTGGGTATTTGGCATGGCCAGACTACAACAACAACAACGTGCAATAAATATTAGCTTCTGAGCATATCGGAATGATTGTTATTCGTAAGAGTGCTTGCGATTTATAAGTTTATGACTGATGTGTTAATTTCTTTTCCACATTTTTTTATTTCAATATAAAATTTCATACCAATACCCTTCAGCTAACAAACTGAAAAGTCTGTTTATGTTTTTCTTCGGCCATTAAGAAAAATATTCCTAAAGACCAGAAAGAAATAGGAAAAGACAAGAAATGGCGGGAAACGCAAAGGTTTTAGAGATGTGTGACTTGAAAAAAGAAAAGAATAGATAAATTCTGTCTTGTAAAAGAAATATTTCTTACTTCAATGAAGTGCCTTCCATTAGGAAGGCTTCTTTACCTAATTTTCCTCACTTTCTTTGCTTCATTATGGGTGTGTACAATTTTACACAACAATTAATTGTTCGCGCTCTGTTATAAACTTCGGTTTTATTAGATAATTATGAAAAATTCAAAACGATTTGTATGGAGAATTGCATGGGCCAGGAATGGACGAAGCAATTACAGATGCAAGTTAGTCTGCATGGCAGGTATAATTGAGGAAATATAGGGTGTTTTTTGTAGAGTGATACAACTTTGATTTGGCATCACTGCTTTATTTCACCACTCATTTAACAGCTGATAGTTGCTTTTTGTTAAGTTGGCTTTGACATTTCATTATGGATCGACGTACACCAGAGCAACGCATGGAAATTGTGGAAATTTTTAATCAAAATGATGGTTCTGTTCGTCAAACTCAACCATTCAGGATTTTACTTTCCGATGAAGCCCATTTCTGGTTGAATGGGCACGTAAATAAGCAGAATTGTCGCATTTTTAAAGAGGAAAATCATTAATTACATGGTGCGCTTTATGGGCTGACGGAGTCATTGGCCCATATCTCTTCAAAAACGAAGATGGTCAGAATGTTACTGTTTGTGGAAATTGGTGTTCCAGATTGCGCCTTGTACGCGCCAGTCGTGGCGGCCACATGCCCGAGATCATATTTAAACATTAATGTCATAAAATTTTGTATCCAATAAAGACCGTTTCATTGATATCAAAAATTTATTACTATGTTTTATTATGATTTCAACTTGTATCACGCTATAAAAAACACCCTTTACTAGTTGTCAAATAATTCTAATCACCAAAAGCAGTTATGAAAAGCAGTTAAGCAGCACGTTTTAGAAAGACATTCAGCTTTGTAATTAATACGATATTTTATTTATAACTGAGTACAGAGTCGAATCCGAGATCTTAGGCTTCGTTGTCTTACTGTGAACGATCTTATCCAACAGCACCCTACAGAATTCATTGAGTACTCGTGAAACTATAAAAAAAAAATAAATCGTTAATAACATTTCTTTCGTAGAAAAATAATTTACAAACAAAACGGTTGCTGTTTAAATCAGCTGAAGAATATTGTGAATTTTTCCATTCACAATAGCTTTAAAATTAAAAGTAAATTACATTGAAAAAAACAACCCTGAGGATATATTGTATAACTCGATTTTCAAGCGAATCAGAGAACTTGAAATTAAAATGCTAAACAGAATAATTATTTCAGTGATTTTTTTTTTAATTTTAATCTCGTAGATAATGTCATGGTTTAAGAGTTTCGCTATATTCCTGCGGCGAATACAAGCTAATTTTGTACATTCGATAGGTCCAATTTTTGACTACTCCTTCCCATCAATCTGGGGTCATTTGACACCTATGATGACTGGAATATTTCCTGCCTTCATGAATTGACAAATATTTAACCCTATACCATAGAAAATAATCCAGAGGCCTTAAATCTCACGAAGGAGTGGGCCAGTGAACAGAATCACTTCTGGCAACAAACTTGCTCCCTAATTGCTTTTGCAATAAATCGTTTATTAAAGTGTTATATAACAAGTTGCGCCATCTT
This sequence comes from Linnaemya vulpina, assembly GCA_963675445.1. Classification (NCBI taxonomy): domain Eukaryota; kingdom Metazoa; phylum Arthropoda; class Insecta; order Diptera; family Tachinidae; genus Linnaemya; species Linnaemya vulpina. The sequence goes on along the minus strand of OY776280.1, from coordinate 71,528,855 downwards.
AATGGAACCAAACGTTGTATATGTTTAGTTTATTAATTTTAGGAAAGGAAAATTCAGTCAGCTGTGCTCGATAGCGTTCCAAGATTCACTGTAACTCTCCTTTCGAAAGGAATTAATTCGATACATAATCCCGGAAAATATTGCGACAATAATGAGTATTTGATAAGCTTATCAGCAGGTGATTAAGTTTTTAATTATTCGTACGACCGTCGAATTAGTTTGCAAATTAAATAATTTCATGTACCCTGCAGTCCTGTTAGTTATTCAAACTTTCACAGAATGTCCTTTAAAATATTAAAAAATATTTAAAGAAACAAATCAGTTAAAGAAAAACGTCTTTTAAAATATTAACAGCAAACAAGTGAATATGCAACCATATGACTTTGTATTTTCAGAACTGCTGGGTACAGTCAGTAACTTCTTTTTTTTTCTTTTCACACTCATATCGCTTATACGAGCGAGTAGATGTGGTTTATAAATATCAGCTGCACCCACTCCATTTAAAAGTGGTATATTTGCAGTTTTTCCTTTCTTTTTTTTCATATTATTTTCCTTCAACGTCAGCAAAAGAAGAAAAATTGTTTTTATAAAAAAATTTATTTTATAATATTTTTCCTGTGCTTTTCCATAAAAAAAAACGGCAGGCAAAAACTAAACTGAAATTACAAAATTTTAATTTGCTTACTGGCTGATTTTTATTTCATGCATACTCGCTCGCTGTGTCATAAACGGAGTCAATGACCGGACGTTGTACTTGATTAAAGTTGGCAACAAGAAGAGAAAAAAAAAAGTTATAATAATTCTTTTACAACTATTATTTTATTTGTTTTTTTTTTTTTCTATAGAAATAAATAAAGTTTTTGTGGATTTCCAAGTACGAGGCAAAAAACTTAAAATGTGGAAATAACGTTATAGTAAACTTATTATTCGATATTAACAAACAGCTGAAGCTTTTTAAGTAGTTCAAGAAATCATGGTTTTAGTAAATTATATAGCACATGTTTTTTTTGAGTGACCAACTTTGGCATTAAGTCAACGAAAACCTTGTGGGACTTGCTGCTATTATTTTAGAACAGTTGCGAAGCCAGTTTTGTTAGCTGCTTTAGAAAATAAAATTTTAGTTTTAAATTCTTTATATTCAGTTCTTGTGCTTTATTTAAAAATATAGTTGTTAGTTGACGGAAATATTATCCACTTGAGGATCGTTTACTATATTCTCTGTAGTGTTATTTGCCGACCAGAATCCTTAATACGCTAATTTATTTCTCCATCCAACAGTTTTAAGATTTTCACCTCAAATACCGTTTGTACAGTGTGCGGCAAAAGTAATCACCCTAATGGAAAACGCTTTAACTCTATAGCCAAATGTCAATGCGGTTTTGACAGTTGTTAAGTAAACAAAGAGAATAAAAATATAACAGCCATATGAATCTGTTTACTTCGCAGGTATGCCATCCTGAATTTCAACTACTAGAAGCACGATTTTTCATCAAAAGTTATCTGGACCACATTGGCGGTTACCCGAATAAAACAAAATAATCGTTTCAGGGGCACCAAATATCCGTGTATCACACATGAAGAGCCATTAACCCGGCTCAAAGTTGTTGTGCGGTATGCAGTTTACGTTCCAGGAGTTCTCAGGCGATTTACTTATTTTTTTGAGGATGCCAAGTGCCAAACGACCGCGGATGGCGCAATACAGAGTCATGGTTACCGAATTTTTTTCGTCCCGGATTGGGTGAATTGTAACTGGAGAATAGGATTGATCAGTGTGCATTTTACACTGGAGGACCGCTCGAGAATTTTTTTTTATACCACGGACCAAACGTGCGTTGCAGAGTCGCGACCACCAAGTTTTTTCGTCCTGAATTCTGCGAGTTGGTATTGAAGAACAGAACTGCTGGGCTTAAAGTTAAAAGGATACCACGGACCAAACGACTGTGGACGACTATAGGGTCAAGATTAGCGAACTTTTTCGTCCTGGATTGGGTGAATTGCTCGGAGTGCATTTCCCAGCGGAGGACCTCCCGGATGTTTTTTTATGCCATGGATTAAATGTGCGCTACAGAGTCACGGTTACCGAATTTTTTCATCCTGAATTGTGTGAGTTGGGAATGGAGAACACAACTGCTGGGCTTAAAGTTAATGGGTGGTGTCCTGTTTACGTCGGAAGAGTTCTCAGGCGATTTATTAATTTGTTTATGCTCCACGGGCCAAACGACTGCAAACGGTGCGTGACAGAGTCATGATTACCGAATTCTTTAATCCTGGGACCAACTGCAGACCGTGCACTACAGAGTCATGATTTTCCAATTGGTTTTCTTCCTAAATTGATTGAATTGAAAATTGGAGGACAGGGCTGCCGATATTCTGAAGAACTTATTTCTGAAGGAATAATTTCTGTGTCGGTTAATCTTTCTGTTCAGGTCAATCGATTTAACTGTTCAAGGCTTAATTTGTGGGGGCTTTTTTATGTCACAGGCCTTAGACTGTGAAAGCCCGTAAGGAGAAATGCAAGAGCCTGTCGCCCGAAATTGTAGCGGGCTTTCACAGGCCTTAAACTGTGGAAGCCCTTAAGAAAAAATGCGAGAAACTTTCCCTCGAAATTCTAGAGAGAATGATGAAAAATTCCGTAAAACAGGCACGTATGGTGATCAGTTCTCACGGCAGCCACTTGGCTGATGCCATTTTCTCGACATAATGGAACCAATTCTAACAGACTCAGTAAATAAATTTCACAAACACGAAAAACGAGGATTTTCATTAAAATTTAAATTAAATTAATCATGGAGTGATTACTTTTGCTGCACACTGTACATGAGATAAATTAAATTATTAAGAATTAAAAAAATGTATTAAAACTCCAAAATAAACATTAAGTTTTTCCTCCACTAACGAATCGGTTTATCAAGCGAAATTAATGGGTTAAATTAAACGATAGTTTTTTTGAAGTTTAGCTAATCTCCACTATAAAAGCTGCCAAGTTTAAAATAAATTTTTTGCCCTTTAGATTTTACTGGGTGACTGGTCCCATTGTGCATCATTGTGTTTAAAAAAGAATCCAACATTCAAGATTATATACATCCATATTTAAATTGCTTTTTGTTTCAATATATTTATTGTTGGTTTTCAAACTGATAAATAATCTCAAGTTCATTGGCATTTGATTAAAACAATATCAGCAGCAAGAAACTGACAAACAGTCGCGATGAGGTTAACGCTACAGCAAAAGGTGCTGTTTACAAGAGGACGGTTATTGAACTTCTTGGCCGTTACGGGGGCTTAAGATGACTAACGATTTATAAACAAACTTTTTGTATAATTAATTACAAGATGAAACGTCTTTGCAAACATTTTAATTAAAGCGGGAGGTTTTTTTTTGAAGTGGAATAAAATTTATTCTGAAAATATTAATATTTTGAAAAAAAGTTTGTTTTTGACCCAAAATCATTGAATTTTTTTCAAGAAAAATTTTCTTTAAGCAACTGAAAGAAAGGACACTCTTTATTGACTTAAACAACTGCTGGTCTATTTTTAAATATTTATTGCGTTCAAGTTAATTTGCGCCTACATAAACTTGTTATTTAATTACAGTCATTTAACACTGAATTCTTTCTTATTTGCTCTGTCACAAAACTATTTCAATATATTACGAAATTTTCTCTACAACAAAAACAACTACAAAAAAAAAGCTCTTCAAAAATTATTACTCTGCTCATCACGAACAAACACCACGTGCTTTAACACAAATTCAATAACTTAAATTTATTTTCCCAAAATAATTACATAGAAATGCGGTCAATGAACTTTTTATATAAAACTTGCCTTCTTGTACCTAAAATACTACAATACGTGAGTGTGTGCATGGGTGTGTGTATGCAAGTGTGTGTGTGTGTGTGTTTGTGTATTTTTGTGTTAAAAGTGAAACAAACTGTGGTAGGAAAGGAAAATACATATTTCAAAAATTACTGCCACGCACTGGGTTCTCTTTAAGGGATTTTGGCTTGCTAAGGAAGAGGTGTAAAAGAATCAATTCATTTAAATCAGAATTACTAAGTAAGTGAACAACAGCGTATCAATTTTTATGGCATAGGGAATTATTTTCAAGAATTGAAGATGTATTTGGACAGTTTTATAAAATGATTTAATTGTTGTGGGTTAAATTAATTTAAATGCCTGCATGTAGCTGCCGCTAATAGAAGGTGTGAAAAAATATTTAATAAAATATACAAGAAAACTACTCAAAATGGACTGATTTTGAAAAAAGTATGTACTATTTCGAAAAGGTACTACTTCCCAAAAAGGCTACTTTTTAGTGGTACTTCGTTAAAAAATGCGACTGTAAGCCTGAACCCTGTACTTTTTCAAAGAGTTTTGTTTTATTTTTTAAAAAGTGTCTTTTCAGAAAATTACTTAAAATTATCATATTAAAAAAGTTTCAGCTCCTCTTCTGCTAAAAAATCGTATTAATTATATTATTATTATTATATATATTTTTTTGTTTGTTCAAAAGTACCTTTTTAAAAAAGTACTTTTCCCCAAAATATACATTTTTCAAAAAGTACATGTTTGATTTAATATCTTTGCCAACAGCATTGTTTCGAAAGAGTACTCTTTTCATAAAGTACCATTCTCAAAAAGTACTTTATTTTCGAATTACTTTTTTCCCAAAAACTTTTTTTCATATCTTTAGAGTGCTTCTTTAAAAAGGTAGAACCTTTCAATAATAATTTTTCCCAAAAAAGTAACATCCTTTATAAAAAAAAAAATATCTTTTCAAAAAAGTACTTGTTTTGAAAGAGTACTCTTTTAATAAAAAAAGTACATTTTTCATACAAAAGCAAAAATTTTATTTCTATAAATAACATTTCCCAAATTACATTTTTATAAATTTTATTAAAAATTTCGCTTTTAAAAAACGTCTATAACAAAAAATACCATCTTCGAAAGGTACTTTTTCCAATTATGGCCGTTTTGAAAAAGTACGTAAATTTTTGTTTTCCTTGTTTCAATAAGTTTTTTATTTTTTCGAATAGTGCCTTTTGCGAATAGTATCTTTTCAATAGGTACCAAATTAGTGTTGAACGTACCTTTTCGGTACCAATGTTTCATAATACTCTATGCAAGGGGCTACAGTCCCGAGATCAGTCTCGGCAGAATTCAAGGTATCAGTACGGATTTTTTTTTATATATTACAATATTCAGCTCAACTTTATTTTTTACTTTCAAATGTCAGTTGTATTTTGGGCTCAGCTTTTACCGTGTAGTGAGAAACAGAACACTGAAGATGGCCTATTTACCGAAACCGGTCTATTTACAAATCAAACTCATGACTATATTTACTACTAATTATATATTTTCATAAACATCTTTAGTAACCAGTTTTCTTTGAAAAAAAAAAAAACAAACGCAATTGTTAGCTCAAAATGCAAACACCTTGAAACAGTTTATGTAAATCAGTTAATAAAGCAGCTGGCGAAAAATACTTCTGTTTTTATTGTTTTTTTCCCCCTGTCTGATGAAAATGTAAAACCCACCCTGTAACTAAAAAAATAAATAAATAAGATAAAAATCCAAAAGCATAAAATTACAGATGAATACCGGGGCCGCATGTAATACAAAATACAAAGCAACAACAACAACAACAACAACAACAAGCGGAGGAAAAGAAAAGAAATAAATGCAACTCGAAAAAAGAACCTTCAAAATGTATTTCAATGTCAAGTAAAATTTTACAACAGCACATACACCACAAATGTATCTCGTTAAATAAAGGAGACGTACTAAAGGATTCCACCAAGAAATAATTTAACTTTGTGCAAACACGCGCAAACATGAACAGACTTGCATGTAATAAAAAGTGTTTTGCCATAAAGAAAAAAAATGCAAAGACAAAAATGCAATTATATGGGATACAAGGGGAAGGGCGTAAAGTAAAAAAGAATGCTGAATTTATTTGCAAACTTAAAAGCTTTAAGTTGGCAAAAACAATTTAATATCGAATAGTTCTGCAGATATTTTACAAAAGCCGAAAATAAACTACAGGACTATCTCTTTATATTAGACTTGACACCTTTTATAAGTGCAAAGCAATCACGAAATATATAAATTTTTTAAATTAAAATCTCATTTTCATATCTCTTCACTCTTTTTGCCCTCTTTTTTTTTTATTGTTTTCCCCTCATCACCCCCTTTTGCTATATAGACGTTTTTTACCTTTCAAATATGGCATCACATCTATATTTAATTCCAAAGAAATACTAATTCGTTTTATTACTTAATTAATAGATTCTCATCACGCTTCTTGACTTCGTAGTCGAAATGGAATAGCTTTAATGTTAAATTACATAACAATCATAGCCACATTTAGTCGATTTTTCCACGACTTATGTATCAAAAATTATAATATAAATAAAAGGAAAAAATTAAAATTATAATAAGGAAGCATCTAGAATTGTTTTATAAATGAGAAAAATTTCATCTGAGCCATTAAGTTATGTCATCCTAAAATTGCTATACAATGTTTTATATAAAAAAAAACGTTTAAATGGCAACAAAAAACCGCCACGCCTTTGGATCCGTGAAAAAAGATCTCTAAAATATGATACCAATCTATAAAAACTAACACAAATATTAAAGATTTTAAATTTGTATCTAAACATTTGGTTTTAAAAATCGTCAAAACTGCAACAAAAATCGCCACACCTTTGGATCCGAGAAACAATATCACTAAAAAGGATTAGCAGTCTCTAAAAAATAACGTGAATATTAAAGATTGGAAATTTCTATTAAAACAATTTGGTTTAAAAAATCGCCAAAATGGCAACAAAAATCGCCACGCCTCTGGTTCCACTAAAAACGGTTTCTAAATAATAACACGAACATATGAGATCTTAAATATATACACTCAATTGTAATAAAAAAAATCGTCAAAATGGCAACAAAAAACGCCACGCCTTTGGGTCCGTGAAACAAGATCTCTAAAAAATAACGGGGATATTAAAGATTGGAAATTCGTATATAAACAATTTGGTTTAAAAATCGCCAAAATGGCAACAAAAATCGCCACGCCTCTGGTTCCACTAAAAACGGTTTCTAAATAATAACACGAACATATGAGATCTTAAATATATACACTCAATTGTAATAAAAAAATCGTCAAAATGGCAACAAAAAACGCCACGCCTTTGGGTCCGTGAAACAAGATCTCTAAAAAATAACGTGGATATTAAAGATTGGAAATTGGTATATAAACAATTTGGTTTAAAAATCGCCAAAATGGCAACAAAAAATCGCCACGCATCTGTTCCAAATAATAACAAGAACATATAAGATCTGAAATTTATATACACTGTTTTATATAAAAAATCGTCAAAAGCAACAAAAAATCGCCACGCCTTTGGATTCGTGAAAAAAGATCTCTAAAAAGGAGTAGCAGTCTCTACAAAATGATGTGGATTTTAAAGATTTTAAATTTTTATACAAACAATTTGATTTCGGAAATGGCAACAAAAAAAAATTCGCCACGCCTCTGGTTCAAAGAAAAAATATTTTTAAATAATAAAACGAACATATAAGATCCTAAATTTATATGCAGCGTTTTATATAAAAAATCGTCAAAATGGCAACAAAAACATCGCCACGTCTCTGCTTCTCTGCAAAAATAACGCGAGTATTAAAGATTTTAAATTTTTATAAAAACAATTTGGTTTCAAAAATCGTCCAAATGGCTGCAAAAAAAAATCGCCAGGTTTCTGGCTCCGCGAAACAAAGTCCCCGAAAAATAACACGACTGTTAAAGATTTCGAATTCACACACACGTTCACACTTCAGCCCCAAAATATACACACACCCAGCCGCAGTAGGCCAAACTTTCACCACCTTTTTGTAAAAAGAAAAAAAAAAAAAACTCTGGTAAAAAGCTGTTTAAGTATTTCTTTCCAAATTCATTTAATTGCCACGAAACAGCAAGAAGTCGTTGCGGCCACCTTTGAAATCGTGTTCTTATCAAAAAACAACCCCCATCTTGAGAAAACCTTTGAAAAAAAAAAACCCCCAGAAGAAAGTTCAAACTACCCTTCTTCGACTTTAGCAGCAGCAACTCGACTGAATTCCTTAAAAAATATATATTTATAATTTTCTTCTCACTTTCCCTTATTTTTCTTTTATCGCAAAACATATTTCTCTAGTGAGAAACAATTAAACAAGAATTTCATTCCCTGGAACTCAATCACATTTAAATGCTTCATTTATTTCTCCTTCATTTGGCCCGAGTCGCCAACAAGCAAACTTTCCATTGAAATCATGGTCAATGTCAGCTTTCAAGATGATAAAGATTTTCTCCTCTTTTCTCATAAATTAAAAAAAAACACAATTTATATTTTCTACGCATTTAATTATAAAAATATTTTTTATTGTTTTTGAGGGCAGTAAATATTAACTGTATGATTTTTAAACAAAGAAAATAATTGTAATTTAAAAGATAAAAACAGAGACAGCACTGCACGGAGGAGGTGCTCAGCGAAATAATGCTTAAGAGAAAAGCTTTTGCCGATAATATATATATATATATATATATATATATATATATATATATAGCTGGTGTTAAGTAGAAGGGCCCTAAATCAGAAGTAGATAAAAACACCACAGAAACTTGATTGATTATATCGAGTGTTTTTTATAGAGTGATACAACTTTGAGTTGGCATCACTGCTTTGTTTGACCACCCATTCAACAGCTTTTTGTTAACTTTGCTTTGACATTTCTTTAAGTCGATCGACTTACGCCAGAGCAACGCGTGCAAATTGTGAAAATTTTTAATCAAAATAATAGTTCTGTTCGTCAAACTTATCGTGCACTTCGTCCCTTCAAAATTTTGGAGTGAGGAGAATCCACAAGCTTTTGTCGAAACACCATTACATCCACGGAAAATTACTGTTTGGTGCGCTTTATGAGCTGGCGGAGTCGTTGGCCCATATCTCTTCAAAAAGAATGATGGTCAGAATGTTACTGTTTGTGAAAATTGGTGTTCCAGATTGCGCCTTGTATGCGCCAGCTGTGGCGGCCACATGGCCGAAATCATATTTAAACATTAATGTCATAAAATGTTCCATCCAATAAAGACCGCTTCTTTGATATCAAAAATATATTACCATGTTTTATTATGATTTAAACTTGTATCCCTATATAAAAAACACCCGATAATAGAAACTATAATTATCAAACGCTTGTAAAATCTTTATTATTGTGAAATACATTGGCAGCACTGAAAAATAAACTTGGTAAAATATACTTTTTTTCTTTCTTATGCGACCAATTAAAAAAATATTTAACAAGACATTAAAAATATCGGCGGCAAAATATCACCGATATCATTTGGTCGGTCAAACTGAAGTAACGCTGACATATCCTTATCGATTACATCCCTGAGTTTATTGCCTATTCGCCGAGGTGGAAAGCTTAACAAATTTTAAAAATTGTTTTTGTTTTAAATGTTATATATTCCCTGTTATATATTCAATATCGCCGAACAGGCCGTTAATTAAAATCGTTTCGAAAAGTCTAAACAGCGTATCAAAACCGAAACTCTAGACCTTCGCTATTGAATTCGAAATCGGCCAAAATTTGAAATTTAAAAATCTACATGAAACTTATTTGTGGGGTGGTTAAGCAATGTCTATATGAATTTCATTAGCGCTCTTACCAAATCGTCAGCAGGCTTCAACCACAGTTTGGAAAAGTTTCAAACCGCTCATCTTATCAAAACACTTTTATAAACCAGTTGAGAATTTGAAAGAAAACTCACAGACGATTTTAAAAATCACATTTTAATAAGTTAAAAAGTCTATCATTATCTGCAAACTGCCACTCTGCTCTAGTAACACGTTAAAACTTAATAGCCAAATATTCTTTATACCGGCAGTATTATTTAAACCTAAAAATTCAACTTTTTGCCGGCATGTTCATGAATGTGCAGGACTTTATAACAGTAGTACTGACAAAATTCATACTCCGATACCGCAAGCACATGCATACAAACTGTGTATGTATTTGCCAACAAGCCGGTAAAATGCTAAGAAAGAATTCACACACACCTAGACATCCGCCCTTGTCACTATATTTTGCCTTTTTGTTTTCTGTTCCTGATGTCTTCTCCAAATCATGGCCAAAAATCCCATCAAATAAGAAAAAGGTACATGGATGCGTATCATACACTACATATTATCATGACTGGAGGGGGGGAGTGTAACGAGAGGGGTTTGTTAAAAAGCTCAACATTTAAATAACACCAGTTTCGTTTATCTATAAAAAGATATACGAATATGTGTGCTTGCATGTACATGCTGCTGTTGTTATTGTTGTTTCAAAATTCACACACCCCACAATAAGTTAAAAAAAAAGAAAAAAGACGAGCAATAATAATTAAATAAGAGCAACAAAAATTAAAGAACAACAAACGCACATTAATTCACAATTTAAAGAAGAGAGCGAGGCAAAATTCAAAACTCAGTTATAAAAGCAACAACAACAAAGAAGACAGCCCAAATATTTGATCCCCCCCAACAACAACAATCTGCCGGCAACACCGTCATCATTCGTAAAACCCATATAAGCCAACTCAACAACAATAATAAAACACAAAAAAAGAAACAAAAACAACCGAAAATATATAAAAATTTTCAATAGCAAAGTTCAATGAACTCGGCCGGCAGCGCTGCTGGCACAACTTTACGCAGCTTTCTGCTTTTTGTTATATTGTTGAATCCGTTTTTTTCCTTCTTTGATACGTGTAGATACGAATTTTATAGATACATTCACACATCTTTATACATAGAAAAACAACAAAAACAAATACATACACACAAACTCATGCGCACAATTTTCAGTTACTGTTTGAAGTTTTCGTTATTTAACACACACACACACTCACACACACACACATTTGCCCACTCCCACTTTAAGTGTTACTCCTGTGAATACGTAGTTGTCCTTTTTTTTTGGACCCACTACGTTACTTTGCCCTTAATTCGGTGTTTTTATTCCTGTTTGCTATCGAAATGTTGGGGGGAGGGGGATCCTGCTGTGGGTGGCACCCGTGATATCCATTTAGTAGATTTTCATTGTTAACAAACACAATTTGTTATCTTTCATCTTGTAAAGACAGCAGTTTTTTTTTAATTTAGAATATTATCCTGGGAACGTTACACACCAAAAAAAAATTTTTTTTAAATTAAAAAACAAAATATATCAATTTAAAGTGCTGAATGTTTTTTTTTTCGAAATAAACTTAATTTTTGGCAAATGCTTCAGCATTAAAATTTCGTCCAAAAGAAATTACTCCATTGGACGACGCTCTTATATTTGCAAATGGCGGCAAATGTCAAATCTGTTTTGACATTTGTGAACTAGACAGATGTATAGGGTGTTTTTTATAGAGTGATACAAGTTTAAATCATAATAAAACATAGTAATATGTTTTTGTTTTTTCAATGAAACTGCTTTTATTGGACAGAAAATTTTATGACATTAATGTTTAAATATGATTTCGGGCATGTGGCGCCACGGCTGGCGCGTACAAGGAACACCAATCTGGAACACCAATTTTCACAAACAGTAACATTCTGACCATCATCCTTTTTGAAGAGATATGGGCCAACGACTCCGCCAGCCCATAAAGCGCACCAAACAGTAATTTTCCGTGGATGTAATGGTGTTTCGACAAAAGCTTGAAGGGATGAAGTGCACGATAAGTTTGACGAACAGAACTATTATTTTGATTAAAAATTTCCACAATTTGCAAGCGTTGCTCTAGTGTAAGTCGCTCCACTATGAAATGTCAAACCAAACTCAACAAAAAGCAACTATCAGCTGTTAAATGGGTGCTCAAATAAAGCAGTGATGCCAACTCAAAGTTGTATCACTCTATAAAAAACACCCTATAGAATACAAGTGAACCAGCCATAGAGCGATAAACTCAACAAGAACGCGGAATAATCGAATTGGACAATTTTGCAACCAAAATCATAATTAGCGATGAGTCTCATTTCCACCCCAGCGGGTACGTGAACCACCAAAACTATCGCTTCTGGGGCACCGAAAATCTACGAATGATGCGCGAGGAATTATTACAGCCGCTCAAAGTGACTGCATGGTGCACTGTTCACGCTGGAGGAGTCATCGGTAGATTTTTTTTTTTTTGAGGAGGCAACAACAGTGGACGGTGCGCACCCAGTTTTTTCTACCGCAATTGAGAGAATTGGGACTGGAGGACATGTGGTTCCAACAGCAGGGAGCAACGGCATACACTGCGAGAACTGCAACTGATATTCTGAAGGCCAAACAACATGGAATGACTTCTTTTGGCCCACTTTGTAGTTTCAAAAAGATGGCTCTTAACCACTGCCAAAGTTCGGAAGTTCCCGATGGACGAACTTATTTTTTATTTGAAATAAAAGTCTACAAACCTCCCCCTCCCCCAAAAAAGTTAAAGCCTGATACGCAGCTAATCAAATATGAATCGAAAGGTTACATGTTTGGAGATCCAAAATACCAGGGAATACTTCTAATACAATTTCCCGGAAATGTGGCACCCAAAGCTGACGATTGGTACATGTAACCGAAATGGACTTACGACTCTCATTGTCTTAATTAAAAATTATCTAAAATTACTCACCGGCTTCCTCAGAGTTTGAGAAATCTCATCAGATTTTTCATTGTGATTATGATTGGGAGACTACAGCCCGCACTCTGAAGGACTGTAAAGCTGTTTTGCCACGGGAGATACAGCCAATTAGGCAAGTAGCTATTGGGAGGAGAGGAACACCCAGCACTCCCAAACTTGAGATTCTTCAAGGTAACAGTTGTAGAGGTGGTGACAGAATATAAATTTTCGGATCGTAGTGTCCTCGATTTCCCCTATTATTATCTTCCAGTACGGAAATAGCGCTCGGAATCGATGACAATGATTCTTTCAGCGTTATTTCCGGAAATATAAGGCCCGATGGCGCCATCGAACCATAATGCGCAGGATTGAGAATGGTCAGACGGCTCTATATGGATGGATGGAGGTGGAAATAGGACATAATAGGACGCAAGATAAGCCTAGTGGAAATAATATTCGCAACGCCTGTAGTCTCTTAACGTTTCGTTGTAGTCTTGTCAATTTCTATGGCGGCCTCTTACTCAGCGGCGAATTGGGAAATGCCAATTGCGCTCATGAATCCGTACATATATTTCCAACAATTTTTTGTTGCATCCTGCCTAAGCCTTTTCATAGTTTTCTCAAACATTTCAAAATCGGTTTGTCAAACGTGCATGCTTGAGCATGCATATATATTTGAAACCATAACAGGACCAACTGCATTGGGACAACAAAATCTTAAACAGTTTATTTATTTAGATTTGAAAATTTTAACCACATTTCATGTCTTTATTTTTTCTTTGTTTGCAAATTAATTAAATTTATAATTTCTTTTATCGTGCATATGAAAATATGTGTGTGTGTGTGTGTATGTGTGTGTCATTGATTGTTGGCTGATTTATAAATGGAAACAAAGGCCATAATAACGAATAATGATGACTAATTCCTTAATTACTCAAACAAAATTTTATTTAATTTTCTTACAAACTTCCAACAAATTGAGACGTCAACCAGGAAGTAATAGGAAATTATTGAGAAATCTTTCTCAAGCTTTCGGTATTCCCCCCCGTTCGTGGAAAAGCTCTACGAACAAAATCAGTTTATTCAACTTGATTTTCATTTTCCTTAAGATTTTTATACATAAACAGAAAAAGTAGTAAAAGTTTTCTTTAATAAACGTTTGAGTTGTTGTTATCAAGTTTTTTTTTGTTTTTGTTTTTGTTTGTGTTGTTTTCTTCTTTTGTTGCATTTCATTCTCGCTGTTAACGCTTGGTTGCCTAGTACATTTACTTCAATTATTTTTTTTTTTTTTTGCAATATTGTAACTTTGCGTTGTTGCTGTTGTTGCTGTTGTTGCTGTTGTGTTTCTTGTGAAAAAAAGTTGCTGATCTTGATCATGACTTTTAAATTCAATGTTATTCTGTTTTTATTATATTTACGTCTCATATATTTTAGTCTTCTGCTTTTTGCCGCCTTTTTCTCCCCCCCCCCCCCCCCCCCCCTCTCACTCACGCTCTCTCTTGCATTAAGCCATTTTAAGCAGCTTCTTTCTCTCTTTTCTTTTAAGACTTCATGTAAATGAAAATATCATTTTCTTATGCCAGTTAATAATGGCTGGTAGAGAAAAAAAGAAAAGAGAGTCGGGTCGGAAAGCGCCGTACAGATAAATATATTTTGTATGGGTTGATTTTCTAGTTGTTTTACTTTCATTTTCTGGTAAATTTCTTTTTACCCATTTCATCGATACAAGAAAGAGCGCAAATAAAAAAAAGTTAAGACTTTTCCAAGTTCAACGATTGCGTTGGCGGCAGTGGTGCTGCTGTTTTTGAACGCTTCACAAAGTTTATTAACATTTTTGAAACTGCTGCATGCAGTGGGAAGATGTAGACAATATTTTGTTTATTGAATGTGACATTTCATTAATGTAAACGAGACTGGGAGCTTGACACAAGTAGTGGGAATTACTGTGATTTGTTGGGTTCAGAAGTACTCTGAACTGAAATCACCGCCTGCTAAATGGCTGACAATCCTTTCGTTTAAATCTTTTTAATTGAATTATTTTAAATCATGGTCTTTCGTATTATTTAATTTGAGACAAAAACAATTTATACAATTTTATTTTTATTTTACATATCGGGTGTTTTTTATAGAGTGATATAACTTTGAGTTGGCATCACTGCTTTATTTGACCATCTATTTAACAGCTGATAGTTGTCTTTTGTTTAGTTTGCTTTGACATTTCATTATGGATCGACTTACACCAGAGCAAGGCATGAAAATTGTGGAAATTTTTAATTAAAATAATTGTCCTGTTCGTCAAACTCATCTATTAAAAATTTTTTGTTCTGACGAAGTCTATTCCCGGTGGAATGGGTGCTTAAATAAGCAGAATTGTCGCACTTGGAGTGAGGAGAATCTACAAGCGTTTGTCGAATCACTATTACATCCACAGAAAATTACTGTTTGGTGCGCTTTATGGGCTGGCGGAGTCATTGGCCCTTATGTCTTCAAAAACAATTATGGTCAGAATGTTACTGTCAATGGTGAACGGTAGAGGAACATGATTCGAAGTTTTTTTTCGTACCTCAATTAGCTGGCATTAATCTTGCTGATATGTGGTTCCAACAGGGCGGAGCCACATGCCACACAGCGGGCGCTACAATTCATTTACTCAAGGAAACTTTTGTGGAAAAAATAATTTCACGAAATGTCCCAATTAATTGGCCTCCAAGATCGTGTGATTTTACCCCATTGAATTATTTTCGTTGGGGGTTGTGTAAAGTCACTTGTGTACATCAATAAATCACAAATAATTGAACACCTGGAAATCAACATTCGAAAAGTTATCGGCGAGATACGACCGCAAATGCTGCGAATAGTTTGTGAAAATTGGTGTTCCAAATTGCGCCTTGTACGCGCCAGTCATGGCCGTCACATGGCCGAAATCATATTTAAACATTAATGTCATAAAATTTTCTATCCAGTAACGACCGTTTCATTGATATCAAAAATATATTACTATATTTTATTATGGTTTAAACTTGTATCACTCTATAAAAAACACCCAATATAATTTAAAGACGGAACAAAATCTCTCGACGTTGTTAAAAAGTACAAAAAAAATATTTTTAATATAAATTTATCTTTGCAATATCTAAATCCAAGAACTAACCTAGAAAGTCTTTGAAAATGCAGCATTTTCCTTTAGGGGTATAATCCGTTTTCATTAAAAATTCCCGTAACCATTTTGCTTGTAATCCTGGCAAGTTTTGTTGAATTGTATATTTTTTTTTGAAATTTTATTCTTATTATTTCAACACTTTTTATTTTATATGTTATTTATTTCACTTTAGCTTTTCAAAAGTATAGACTTTTTAGCGATTTTCAAGATGCAGCAGCTGTTTGATTTTGATCATTTTCAACACTTTTTTTTTTTGCTTGATACTTTTGTTTTAATATTTATTTAAATATTTTAGTAAATTCTTTTATAATTTTAATTAAATGCTTTTTAATTCGATTAAGACTTTTTGTGAAAGCTTTTAAATTAATTTGCTTTTAATAGAAATATTTTTATTGAAATATTTTTTGTATATCATTGGTTGTTGTTATTGTTGTTGATTATACTTAATTTATTTAACTTAATATTTTATATTATTAATTTGATTGTTATCTTTTTGTTTTAACTTAATTTTGTGTAATTATAAAAGATACTTATTTTCTTTGTTTAATTTTCACTTAATTATTGAATTTTGAACACAATTAGGTATCGCTTAGAAATTTACAAATCTTTAGCTTTTAATTCGTTTGCTTCGAAATTATAAACCAAAAGGAGAACTTATATTTTTAGCTTAATTTTACTTATTTATTTTTATGATATCAAACGTTGTTTTTTTTTTGCTTTTTTTTTGTTTGTTTTGCTTTTATATACAATTTACAAATTATACACACGTGCCCAGACACAGAAACAGATCTGCAAAGAAAGAAAGAAAGAGGAAAAATTTTGTTTAGGCAATTGATAAGAAATTAAGCTTTTTAATAAGATAAAAGTGTGTATTATGAGCGATTGTGATTGAAAAAGCTGTATTATGGAGTTTATTTGCCAGAGAACAGCGGTTATCGTGAATTTCTTATTCACAATAGTAGACTTATCAACTGGAGATATAAATAAAAATAAAATCGGTTTTCTGTTCTCTGCTTTCATTTAAGAAAGAACAAATTAAATTGTTTGATAATACGTCGCAACTGTAGCTTTACGTAATGGAAAAGAAGGCTGAGAGTTGTTTTCTACAAACCTGGAAATGGATTCATTTACGAGTTTTTTTTTTAAATTCTTATTGTAATTATTATTGAAGCTCTAGGTCTAAGTATTTAGCAAGTGTCTTAATTCGCCGTTTTAAGGCTTATGGCAAAATTTTGCATTTTTGGTCGCGCAATACTGCGCAGGACCGGGTTTGAAAGCTTTTATTATCGTAGTTATAATGTTGTAAAATAATGGGCTTTTGATTTAAGCTCTAGTTTATATTCCCATTTTTGTGTACTTTAATAAAAAGCTCATGTTTTCTAGCTTCTTGAGTAAAATAAAAAGTAATTCAATAAAATGTTATCTCTAATAATAATAATGTTAATAATACCACTTATTGTGAACTAATTTTGTGAAATAATTCACAGTAGCGAACACGGGGGATGCCATATTTTTTTAGGTTTGTGAATTTGCTCCCCACTATTTTACTACGGGAATGTTTTGATAGCAGACTGTTTTTAGGGGAGTAATTCGCCACAGAGGTAGTTGGAGTATATTACCTGTTCTTAAATATATCGTATATGTTTACATATTAACAGAGAAGGGGGGAGGCTTAATAATCAGTTAAGCCACCACATTTTACAAACCTTAATGATTGATTTGACTACAATATTTATGGACTTTTTCTTACAACATTTTCTAAATTTTCAAATACCATTTCGAAAGGTAAACTATTTTATATACTCGTTTGCACTCGTTTGTTTTTTTTTTAATATTAACAAAGTTTAACCTCTCTCCGTACTTTCAAATATTTAAAATGAAATCAATGGTTCACAACAAATTCCAATTTGTTCAAATTACATATTGATAAATATTTAGTTGCAGCAGGTATTTATTAAACATGAGCACGTACATACATTCATTTCATACATATATTTCGTTCTTTATTATTTATTTATTTATTTTAACGAACTCTTCTCTTCTCTATAGTAACTTGTTTCCATTTGTTATCTTTTTAGTTGTTTTGTTGTTATTATTTTCGGAAGGTCAATGAACCCCAGCTCGAGTAGTTTTTCGTACACAATTCTTTTTTAGAGAATTTACTTTTTCATTTTGTATTTTTGAAGAAGAAAAAAAAATGATAAAAAATAAATATATATATATATATATATATATGAAAGAATTTAAATAATAATGGCAAAATAAATAGAAACATATTCGTAGACTTATTATTATTACTCATACGATTGGCTGAAATGAGCCAATAAATGCATAAACTTAATTTCGGTTGTCTCGTTCATCATTTACTCGTTGTTGTTACACATGAAATTTCTTAAAACAAACTTTTCAGCATAAGAGCCGAATGATTTATAAGTGGAGAACTAATTGACAGCAGAAAGAGAAAGAAATTGTCAACAAATAAATTAGAATTGTATGAAATGTTTAAATAAAAATTGTTCCACTTTTGAAAGTCGTTATTTTACTGATAAGTTTTAATCGGGAGAAAAACGTACGATTGGGCCCGGCTTATTCATAAAATTTAGACTAATCAACCACCAACTATATGCCACTGAAAGTATTCCGAGTACTTTTTTAAATAAATACATAAATAGTTCCCCTGGGTTGTCTATTGCCGGCCTGTATTAGACATATTTCGAATTTTGAACAAGTGGGAGGGACACTTGTCTTAACTTGCATAAGGCGTGGTCAATTAATTTTACATAAATTTACTAACATTTTACCCGCTGCTTTGGAAGTGCATGATTTAGTAGGAGCCTTAATCCAGTGCGAAAAATAGGATCTTTTGTGCGATTTGCAAATTATAACATATTTGTCCCAAAAAAGGTACCAAAAACCCCCTTTAGTAATGAAGTATTTTTCCTTAAAAGAACATATTTGAAAAAGTATATTTAAAGAAATGTACTTTTTCCAAAGTTATTTTGAAAAGTATTTATACATACACTTATACCTGCGAATTTTCAAAAAGTACCGAAATATGTTCGACTTTCTTAAAAGTACTTCCCTTGAAAGAGTATCCTTTCACGAGTACCCTTACTTTATCTATAACATAAAGTACTTAAAAAAGTACCAAATTTTTTTTCAATAGAAAAACAAAAGCTTTCTTAAAAGTACTCCCCTTGGAGCAATATCCTTCGCAAGTGCCTTTATGAAAACGTACATTTTTCCATGTACTTTATCTATAACAAAAAGTACTTTTTTCTTCTTGAAGCTGGGAATGAGCAAAAAGTACTAAAAATTTTACTCTTTATAGCTGGTAATTTTCAAAAAGTACCAAAATATGTTGGAGCTTTTTTTTTCAAGAGAACAGCAGTCTTTTTTAAAAGTACTTTCCTTGAAAGAGTATCCTTTCACAAGTGTCTGTATGAAAACGTACATTTTTTCATGTATTTTATCTATAACAAAAAGTACTATTTTTCTTCTTTTAACTGCGAATAGTCAAAAAGTACCAAAAAAATTTTTATTTTTTTCACAAAAGTCTTTTGCTCCAAGAAGCTCTCTTTTATATACAATCATTTAGAGGATATATGGGGTGAAAAAAGGTACCGAATTCAATTTTTCTCCTAGAAGACTGCATATATGAAAAAATATCCCTTCTTAGTGCTACTGGGCGGTAGAGAGTCAAAGTTAGTTTACATATATGCAAAAATGTACTTTATTGTTAAAAAAAAACACTTAAAAGGTACGATTTTACTCTATATGAGTGCTAATTTTGAAAAAGTACCCAAACATTTGCCGGCTATTTTTGAGACAAATAAAACACGCTAAATGGCTTTCTGCTAGAAGATATATGAATCGTTAAAAAGTACCAAAATAAATGTTTACCCATTTTTACGCCCAAAAGTACTTAAAACAGGAAAAGTACCAAATACGTGTGCAACCATTTTCGACTATAATTTTTAGGCTTTTAAAGTTTTGGGTCTACTTATAGCAGTTGCTAAGATGTCAAATAACTGATTGTACCATTTTTCCCTTTCTTACGCCGAAAAGAACTTAAAGCAGAAAAAGTACCAAACTATTTTCGAATATTATTTGTAGGCTTTTAAAATTTTGAGCAGTTTCCGAGATGTCAAATTACTGATTATACCATATTTTGGTCCTTCCCAAAAGGATACCCTTTTTAATCGAATTTTCAAAAATCCCTTTTTAGTGGATCTTCACATCGGAAGGGAGACGTAACCATGAAGTGTTAGTTAAGCTAAGATTCGTTTTTTTTTTCTTCCAGTAGAGCAAAACTATTGTTAAAGACTGCTGAGAGCAGGGAAAAAAATAGCTGTCAAAGGACGCGTCACGTGACTGGATCCCAGGTACTAATAACCAATTCCAGTGCGGGAATTTAATATAAGAAGTAGCGGTAGTTTTTACATCGTGTTGTCATTGAAAAAGGCCAGGTGACAGGCTGAAAACCTAAACTTTGTTTTTTTTTGTCCTGTTGTAGTGTCCTTAGCACCACCCCCAATAAGGCTTCGTGAAAACCGGTCCTAGAGTAGGCTAACAAAAATAATAAATCTTCCGATAAGAATTTCGTAGGCACCTCTACGATATGTCCTTATTTCACCAGTAACAATTCACGAACTTTTTGTAACGCTCCCATTTTCCTTAATCACAAGACAAGTACATTCAAGAGAATTGGTAGAACATTTCTCGCAGTGTAGATGTAAAGGGTGTTTTTTATAGAGTGATACAAGTTTGAATCATAATAAAACATAGTAATATATATTTGATATCAATGAAACGGTCTTTATTGAATAGAAAATTTTATGACATTAATGTTTAAATATGATATCGGCCATATGGTCGCCACAACTGGCGCGTACAAGGAACACCAATCTGGAACACCAATTTTCACAAAAAGTAACATTCTCACCATCATCGTTTTTGAAGAGATATGGGCCAATGACTCCGCCAGCCCATAAAGCGCACCAAACAGTAATTTTCTGTGGATGTAATGGTGTTTCGACAAAAGCTTGAAGGGACGAAGTGCACGATAAGTTTGACGAACAGAACTATTATTTTGATTAAAAATGTCCACAATTTTCACGCGTTGCTCTGGTGTAAGTCGATCCATAATGAAATGTCAAAGCAAACTAAACAAAAAGCAACTATCAGCTGTTAAATGGGTGGTCAAATAAAGCAGTGATACCAACTCAAAGCTGTATCACTCTATAAAAAACACCCTATAAAATAATATGATTTCTCTTGATGTCTAGAGTGTCGTAAAATATCTTAACCGCAAAGAAAATGTATTAAAACTATTAACGATCTTTTTCGAGTTAAGCCAACCATAATTGAATATTGTTTCTAGTGCCAATATACGTTGCTTAAGATTTTTCGCCGGTTAAGAGACGATATGTTTGCACGTATAACTCATACATTTACACATCAATACGTATATATTTTTTTAAATGAAATGTATCTACATAGACTCACCTTTATTTTATTCAGACGATATATTACAACATCGCATACAAGTTTTTCTTAAAAATGTTACAAACGTACATGTTGCTAAAGAAGAAGCAGCAGCAGCAGCAGCAGCAACATAACATGTGGTGTGTAATAAAATAAAAAGATGTAATAATATCCAATTAGAAATAACAATAATAAAAAACACCAACACACAAACAAGCACTCACATTCCATACACCATGTGAGAGGGAGAGTAATTTACTTGAATAAAGAGTAAATGTAATTTAAATATGGCGTAGGGTGTTGAAAATATTTTGGTGTTTGCCAGCAGCCCAACAAAGAGATGATGTAATTTGTTTTATATTATTTATGATAATTTTTTTTTTATTTATTTACACTTGAATTATTAATATTTTTCTTTCTTTAAGATCTTCAGGTATTTAAACACAATTTCAATGTAAATGTATATAGTATCATGTTTTTTAAATAACGGGAGTATTTATAAATTTTACGGGTTTTTGAAGACATTTTGTGTGACGCGAAGAGCTGCTATTATTATCTTCGTTAATTTTGAAATTTCCTTTTGCTTTTTTCGTTTAACATTTTGAAGCAAGAAAGTAATTTTTGCAAAAATATTCGATTCGCCAAAATATTTTATGTTTTTTTTTTTCTACTGTTGCTCTTGACAAATTTGTTGGCAATTAGATTTTATTTGAAAATACACTTAAAAATATTTTAGTAATTTAATCAGTTTTACTTGATATCTTTCGGATTTCCGATGTTTTATTTAGTTCGCTTTCATATAAAAAATCCGTTGTAGCAGAGGATATTTCTTAAACTTTTTTTTTTGTATTTTTATTAGTTTTACAACAGCTTTTACAAGCTGTAATTTTATGCAACTAGTTTCCCTTGAAATAATTCTAGTATTTGAATTATGTTTTCCAAGAATTTGTATTTGAAAATATTTCGTTTCTCCACTGGCTTTCTTTAAAATGCTTCATTTTTATAAAGGCCCGATTTTACCCGATTTTTTTTTATTTCATACGTATATCGTGTACTTTTAGCAATTTTATATATGCTTTTTCAAATCTGTTTTAAAACTTTTCATCACACTTAAATTCGCCACTTTTCTCTTTCAATTCTTTATTTGTTTCATTCAAAATACAACTTCTTTTTTAAATAGTTAAGCTGCTGTAGTGTTATGATTTATGCATATTTAAATAATTATTTACTATATCTTATTCTTCTTGGTTTGTTTCCGTATTTTCGCTCGCTATTACTGAAAAACTTTTTCCCGGTATTTCAACTACTTTTTGCCTTAATTTTCATTTTAATATTCTTGCTTTTTTCACTTTAATTTCTGGAAAAAAGAAAACCACACAAATTTCGTTATTTTACTCTTAAAGTTGACCTTGAAATTTTTTTATATTAAATAAAAAAAAAACGCCGTGAACATATACTTTCAACTTACATTTAAATAGTTAAAATGTTGCATATAAAACAGGCTTCCGCATAAAGTTTGCAATTTCTTTGGGATCAACAACTACAAGTTACTTAGAAAACCAAATATATTCTTAAATTTTAATTCGATTCTTTTCATTAAGGCAAACAGGAAAAGAGAAAATCATAATTAAAAAATTATTTCCGAATTATTTCAATTTGAATAAATTAAATAACACGTTGTTTTCTTTGCTCTCTCACAACGAAATATTTCAAAACGCTTGATTGATATCTCGAAACGCTTAACTGATGAGGTCTTTCAAATGCTGCAGAAGTGTTTAATATTCGGAAATTAAATAATTTGAAAATATCGCATATGAAAATCTAAAATTATTTGGAAAAGTAAGTATTTTTCAAAAAATCAAAATCTTTCGAAAGTGTTTAAATTGTGCAGAAGAGCACTCTAAACAGGTACTCTGTACTAAATTCTTGGGATAATTATAATAGGTATAACGCTGCCCATCAACGGCTGTACTAATTCCTTGTAAAATTGCTAAATCGTTGAAAAGACTTAAATTCGTTTAAAATTATTAAGTACATGTAAAACTACGAAAGCTTTGATAGAGTGCGAATAGTTAACTCCGAATATGCGGAAGTGTACTAAATATGAAAAAGTACTTAATTTACACGTGTTCTGCTTTCTAAGTAGAACACAATATTTCCAAAAAGTACTAAAACTTTACAGGCAAAAGTGCTGCTACATTTTAAAGAAGCAATACATTTTACAAAAAAACTTTTGTACTACTAATTTTTGTACTAAAATTTTTTGTACTAAAAAAATTTTAAGCCGTTCAAAACTGTCAAATACTTGCACAAGTACTAAATCTGTGAAAATTAAGATCGCTGAATTGTTATAAGTACTAAATATGCTAATAAAAGGTAATATTGCTAAATATGCTAAAAAGAAGTAAAAGTACTAAATATGTCAAGAAGTTCTAAACTTTTCCAAATATATATAGTCTCTTTAAAAAGAACAGAATCTTTTAAAAGTACTAAACTTTTCGAAAAAAAGCAATAAGTTTTTTAAAAAGTACTAAATCGTTGAAAAGTCTCTGGTTCGCTCAAAAGTATTGAATATTAGAAAAATTTTCCGCATCTATGAAAGAGTACCAAATAGCAAATAAAATATTTTGCCAAATGGAAAGCTTTGCTAAAATAAAAGCTCTTTAAAAAAAATTATTTTTGAGAAATTTCGAAATCGTTGAAAAATATTAAATTTGTGCAAATTTATTGTATATTTACACGAGTACTAAATCTTTGAAAAAGTACCAAAAAGCTAAAAAATCTTTGGACATTTTTTTTTGCATTTAACCTTAAAATGTACTAAATAGTCGACAAAGTACTAAACCTTGTTAAAAGTATTTAAAATTGATTTTTGAAAAATTTTGAAATCGTTGGAAAATATTAAATTTGTGCAAAAGGATTGTATATTTACACAAGTACTAAATGTAAGAAAAAGGACCAAAGAGCTAAAAAATCTTTGAAAAATTATTTTGGATTTAATTTTAAAATGTTCTAAATATTCGACAAATTACTAAATCTGGTGATAAGTACTTTATCTTTGAAAATTCATTAATTATTTAAACCCCTTTTTGCTTTCTGTACAGCAGCAAATCGTTCCGCCTGTATTTTGTTAAGACTAAAGAAAACAAAATAAATCCGGGAGTTCTAAAAAAAGTACGAAATCTAGTTTGTATAATAGAGATAAAACATGCAATGCAGCCTAATTTATAAAAAAAAATTATGCTTATAAAATTAATTTTTGTATAAAAATTTGTTTTATTAATGTTTTATAAAGCAGAAATAAATCTTTATAAATTAAGTCTATTGTCTATAATTTGATATCATTTATTTGTATTAAAAGAATTTATTTCTAAAGAAACCACTGCACTAAACTCTCCCTCATAATTATGCATTTAATCTTAAAATGTGCTAAATATGCGACAAAGTACTAAATCTGGTGAAAAGTACTTAATCTTTGTAAAAGTATTAATTGTTTGAAATAGCGCCAAATCCCTTTTTGTTTTCTGTACACCAGCAAGTCGTTTCGTATTTTGTGAAGACTAAAGAATAGAAAATAAATCCGTGAGTTCTAAAAAAGTACTAAATCTACTTTATAAAATATATAAAAAAAATTTATTTATAAGATGCTTATAAAATCAAGTTTTGTATAAAAATTTGTTTTATTAATGTTTTATAAAACAGAAATAAGTATTATCTATAATTTGATATCATTTATTTGTTTTAAAAGAATAAATTTATTTCCAAAGAAAGCGCTGGACTGGACTCTCGAGGATTTTCAAGGCAAATAGTTGATTTTATCTCAACTGATTGAGACTTAATTAAGAGAACAGTGACGAAAACATTTGTTTTTTATAAAATGCGATACAGTTTCATAAATAGTTTATATTTTGTAGAGCTGAAAATATGAAATCGCCTTATTTTAGTTATATTAAACAGGTGCTTAAATTATGTGCGGCCTTCGAAAACATAAGAATGACGTTCTGTTTTAATATTTCGTAGCGGTTTCTGTAGTTCTTTATTTTATTTAATAAATATTAATTAAAATTCGTGAGTCTTTCAAAAGTAAACTGAACTACTTGAGAATTATTCGCAGCAATGCAACCCTGCGTGGGGATTTATTTTGAAAATCATTTAAATCAATCAAGCGTTTTGAGCACTGGCCTAAATGCGTCATTTCAACAAACAAAAAAAGAGAGCTAATGAATTTGAAAGAAAAAAGAATTGCGAACAAAATAATTTAATTTAATTTAATTTAATTTGCTTTAGGCAATTTCGTATATATGAAATTTTGAATATGTTTCAATTAAGGGATTTCAAAGGGATATATTTAACGTTGATCAATATTCCTTTCCTTTAGGCCGATATCCAATCATTGCAACAACTTTAAACTGCGCTGGGCTGTAAGAAAAAATGTAATCCGACTATGGCAACCGCTGTTAAACGAACACTTATCAAGCACTTAAAGTATGAAATAAAATTGTAATTTATTTATCATTAAGCTTTTCTTTATTAACACACGAGTATTTTACTTGAGCTTTGAAAGTGTAGCAGGGAACTAATATTTTCACATTTTTGTTAAATTTTTAATAATTGTTATTCTTTTTTATGGACATTAAGTTTCCATGGTTGTGGTTAAACTTTATAAATCTTTTAAGGTATAAATTTTTTTAATTATTTATATTTTTTATTATTTTAACGCCTTTCAGAGGCTGTTGGTTCTTTCTTTGAATTTATTTTTATAAGACTCTTTCAAAACAGTTGCCTGTTTTTTTTTTGGAAATTTTTTTTGTTTAATATGTTATCGCTTTTAATTAATGCTTTACACTTGATAAATAAATATCTTTTGTTTATTTTTCCTTCTGCAAAATTGAGTTTTCACGTTAACTTTTGCCACAACAAAATTTTCAACTTGGCTTTTATCTTCTTATATATTTTATTTTTTTTATTTTCAAGTTTGTCAATGGCATCAAAAGAAATTTGTTTGCTACAAAAATTCTATACTACAGAGAGAGTGTGTGTTTCTTTTAAGGCAATTTTGCCAAACCGCTCGACTTGACAAAACGTAACGAACGAGGCGCACTAACGTACTCATCAGCCAGTCAATGACAGTGATATGGTAGAAGAATACATAAACCGTATTGAGCAAAGTGTATTTTTCTCACCGAATTTCATAGACACGAACGAAATAAGCATGTGTGTGCGTGTGTATGAGGTTGCATATTTCGCCAGTAAAGAAAAATATAAAGAGGAAGAAAAAAAAAACACCAACCATTATTTGATATAAAAATTTGTTTTAGTGTTTAACCAAATATGCTCTTAATTGTGACTCTCTTGCGAGTTAATCTCTTTCCATGGCACTCTCTTTGTACAATTTGTTGGTGCTTTTTGACGTTTTTCTTATTATTACGTACATGTGTGCGAAACGGAATTGCCACAAAAACATGAAGAGAAAAGTTCATTGACACCGTTGGGCTAACGAACGCTTAGTTGTAGGGTTTTGTACTTTTTATTTTATAATGCTGATTTTGTTTTTTTGTTTCTTTCATTATTCTCTTGTTTTTCTTCTTTTTTGCATTTGTTTTGCTTGTGTTTTCTGCTTATATTTCGTTTCAAATATTGTATAGAGTTGTAGTTAGTTCGTAGTATTGCCATAATATATTGTTGTTATTGTTGTATGGCTTTGGCAGCTGAAGAAGAGGACAAAGATTAATGTCACCCATATCCATCAGAAGAGTTTGTTAGAAAAGATCTTAAAAAATTGAAATCAAAATATATTTTAATGAAAATTAGGGAATAAAAAAATCTTAATAGAAAATGCTCCTTCATAAAATATTATCACATTTCATATATAGGGTGTTTTTTATAGAGTGATATAAGTTTAACTCATAATAAAACATAGTAATATATTTTGGATATCAATGAAACGGTCTTTAATGAATAGAAAATTTTATGACATTAATGCTTAAATATGATTTCCGGCATGTGGCCGCCACGGCTGGCGCGTACAAGGCGCAATCTGGAACACCAGTTTTCACAAACTTTTCGCAGCATTTGCGGCCGTATCTCGCCGATAATTCGTCGAATGTTGATTTCCAGGTGTTCAATTGTTTGTGGCTTATCGACGTACATAAGTGACTTTACATAACCCCAAAGAATATAATCCAATGGGGTTAAATCACACGATTTTGGGGGCCAATTAATTGGGCCATTTCGTGAAATTATTTTTTCGTCAAAAGTTTCCTTGAGTAAATCAATTGTAGCGCCCGCTGTGTGGCATGTGGCTCCGTCCTCTTGCAGCCACATATCAGCAAGATTAATGCCAGCTAATTGAGGTACGAAAAAACTTCGAATCATGTTCCTCTGCCGTTCACCACTGACAGTAACATTCTGACCATCATCGTTTTTGAAGACATATGGGCCAATGACTCCGCCAGCCCATAAAGGTCGGGCACATAGAATCCGTCATACGTTGTGCGTCAACTTTTTCAACTGACCGCTAAGTTGAAATCCACGTTCTCTTATGAGCTTAATCACATACAATACTTCTCCGTCAACGCAAAGGACAAAGTTGGGCAACTTTTAACTTTTCACTTTATCATTTTTATTATTATTATTATTATTATTATTATTATTATTATTATTATTATTATTATTAATATATATCATTATTTTTTTTTATTTATATATTTTTGGAAAAGATCATATTCGATGGCTTTCCGCCCGATATCTGTTCATAACTCTTCGCTCTGCTATCAAATATGATCCTTAATTTTAAGGGATGCGCCTTGTTTGCATAATCCTGCAAATTGAAGAAGTCTCTTAAAAGTCTGACATCATTGAATCGGGTAATGTTGCAACTAGGCAACGCTTCCTTTATAAAACCCGTTGTAGCTCCTGCTATAGAAATCTTTTAATAGGAAGTAG
This sequence comes from Linnaemya vulpina, assembly GCA_963675445.1. Classification (NCBI taxonomy): domain Eukaryota; kingdom Metazoa; phylum Arthropoda; class Insecta; order Diptera; family Tachinidae; genus Linnaemya; species Linnaemya vulpina. The sequence continues at coordinate 71,500,602 of OY776280.1, read as the reverse complement.
TTTATCATGCCTCTTTATCGATCGTACAGTACTGGCAATTGCCATTGATTGTAACAAAATCGTACTTTTCGCTGTTAAGATTAACCCTAAAATACTAGCCCCCGCAAATTTTATTATTTGAGGAATTAAGAACTAATAAAATTAAAAGAAAATTTACAGAAATAACATCACTGATTTAAGCACTTAAGGATGAACTTCACGGTGCGTAAAATTTACGTGGCGTTACGTCCTATTAAATAGCACTACAGTTTTAGGGTTAAGGATGCTATAAAAAGCTACTCTGCTAGATTAGAAGTTATTTAGAAATTCATCAAGTGAATTTTTGTCTAAATATTTATTTTCTTGCACAATGCAGATCTCTCTTATAAGGAACTGCATGATCATGTACTAAACCTACTACGTCAATCATAATGGGGTTGCACTGTTTCAAATAGATATTTTCAAACAGAATTTAACACTTCAAAAAATATTAAATTTAAAAATAGTATTTTATTAACTTAAATACACATAAAATATAAATTTATTATATAAATAATGAAATGTGTAACAAAAAGGTTAATGGCCGTGCTTAGCATGCGTTTTTATTTTTTTTTTTTTTCTTTTTATGTGAAAAAAAATTATTTTGCCCATGTTTTTGCTTTTAAATGCTTTTCATGTGACACTCTTGCAATTGTCTCTTATGTCAGTTGAATTGTGTCATATATTTGTTACTCTTTTTATTGCGATGCTCTTGACATTTTGGCTGTTGGTTGCAACATCGAATTTTTTTTTTTTATTTTAATTTGTTGTTTTCGTAATACCAAAGAGAGACAACAAAAGGCATTGCCAAATAAGACGCTCATAAATACGTATAAAAGCGTACAGAAAGGTGTTTCAATTAAGGAATTGCTTCCGGTGTCCTTGATGATATAATTAAATTTAAATGCACTTTAAAATGCTTTTCCATTAAGTTGCCTTCTGGAATTGCTCTGGATACTAAAAATAGTACCCTGCCGATTCAAAAGGACTCGATTTCATATCTTATTTCATAAGATAACCCATGTTTCCCTCGCTGTATGCTTTGCAACTCCACCCTATTGGCATCTTGCTTGGGCCTGGTTTTCGGCAGCTGGCTGCCCTTGAAAATTCTTTCCTACCTATATATATATATATATATATATCCAGCATCCGCAATAAAAACGGCGACTACGTTTTAGTTTTCCAAGAAATAGTCGCCAATTATCCTTTCCGACGACACAGAACACTTAAGAAGGTGTAATTTTCGCTCCTGGATTTTTCGCAACGCATATCCTGCCATTTACCCATTAATAAACCCATTAATTTATGATTAAAATTATTATATCCTTGTGCTCTTGGCACAAGTTGTTATTGGTAAAATGTCCTTTTGAAAATATGATAAAATTATAAAAAAAATTCTGATAACGAATTCCAACCCTTCTGGGTAATTTTACGAAATTATGAAAACCAACTTGAAACTACTTTTACTTGCATAAAAATAAACCAGCCAATAAATATATTGCCGTCGGCAAATTAAACAAACAAACAAAAAATAAGTTGCCGACGGTAAATTGTATGCGGTGGTACTTTGAAAACGTTTAGAGATGCATATTTACGATCAAGATCCTCTTCGTCTGGCAAAGCGTTTAACATGTTTACCAACACAAATACAAAATGAAATTGAATATCATTTTAGGTGTTGCTGTTAACACGTCCGCAGCAGGTGTACATCTGTATAAGTGTCTTGTTACGGCAGAGCGAAAATAATTGCCATAATAAAAATTGCTGTAATACATTTTTAATCCCAACTGTTCTTTTCTATGTATTTGTGTTGTAATTTAAAAAAAAAAATTTCAATCACTGCTTCTAAACCAGACGAGAATAGTTACGTTCACCCTATTCTCTAATTTCGATTTGGCAATGCCTACTCAACTTGTTACTAAACACATTGAGAATTTCTATTGTCGGCCTATCTGTTGGAAATTACTGTAATTTAGGTTCTTTCAACTTTGTTGTATGTTGCGAGAGTTCAAAACAACGGGTCAATAACTGGCCGAGTTTTTTGCACTCACACACAGCAAAATAAGATCATAATAAAAATAACACAAGCAATAGGAATAGCAACAACAGCAAGCAGAGAGGAAAAAACAACACATGCAAACTGCAATAACAACAACAACAAAAAGCATTGTGGGTTTGCAATTACGTGTGCACGTATCTACTCTGTGTGTGTGTGCGTGTGTGTGCATGTATGGATATCCCAACAAGTTACAAACGCATCGACTTGGCAATAAAATTAAAATGTTTCAATTTATAGCTACACTTAAATTAAATGATGTTTTTTTTTAAACCATATATTTTTTGCTCGCTGTTCTCTTAATGCCGTACAAATTCTAAAAATATATTTACACACGTTATGCAATAATATCCCGAAACGTTGACCCTTAAATCTGAAATAAACACACCAAGATTTTTTACAAATAATTTTTTTTTTAATTTTAATTCCCAAATACTTTGTTAATCCGCAGCCTGGTTCTGGTGGGCAAACGACGCACATTCATATTCTCAAAAGCATAAGAACACATACACACACACACACATACACATGCATACATAAATACAGAAGTGAACAAAATATGTTTGTACAGAGTCTTCTCAACGACAGAAATTTCCGCATTTCGATTTGAAATATTTTTGAATGCTCTCAAAATTAATTGTGGGCACCAACTATAGAGCTTGTTTATTATCCAGTATAAAGATGACGATACCAATTTCATTACCAAACTTATATAACGATTTAGTATATAATACACACATACATACATACATACATACCTTATGTATGTATGTCGCCTGTACAAATAATATAATAAATAATAAACGATTTTAAACAGTAAAATCCTATAGTTACGTAGTTAATTATGTACATAAACACGTCCCTACGTGCGTACATTCGAATGTATGTAGTTGTGTGTATGTGTGTGTGTGTGTGTGTGTATGTAAGTCAACCACAATATGACAAACCACACACGCCTGCACTCACAAAAATCAATTACAATATACACCAACGGATGAAAATCAAAACAAAAAGAACAACAACAACAACAACAAATACATGAATTAAAAGAAAATCAAACAAGAAAAAAATGTGATATCACTTTCCGTGCAAAGTTGCTGTTGTTGCCTCATGACAGAGTTCAATGTTCTCAAAATCAAAACAAAACGCAAAAACACAAATTGAAAACAGAATTTCCATCAACGTGAAAAAATTATAAACACAAAACATTGCAAACAGACACATACTCACACATGCACACACGCACACACACACACACATGCGGAGACACAGAAAATATGAAATTTAAAGAGTAGTATCGCACACACACAGTTTGAGTATTAACATTAAGAGATGCAGCATTTAATAAAATATATAAAATTTTTTAAGAGAGTTGAGGGTTCTTTGCTTTACGCTAACAAAGAGGGGATTTGTTTTATTGATTTGGGAATCGGGAATCTTGTGGGCTTAATAAACAGGAAATTGATTGGAATCGAATGCTATTTTTTTCTAGAGAAGTGAAAAAATAATGGATTTTCGCTTTAATTGATAGATATATTTCTTACGATTTTTTTGTAAAAGTTCTTATTGATATGAATTTTTAATTAATAAATTATACAAATTAAATGGATTTGTGTAAATCTGTAGTATAAATAGGGTGACTTCTTTCGTGTTTTTTTTTATATAAAATCAAACGTTTGTTGTTGTTACTTATTTGATTTCATATAGTTCTTTAACTAAATATTGATAATTCGTATTAATTTATTTTAATTATCTAAACCAAACTTTATTTTTAGTTTCAAGAACACATACAGTTGTTGTTGTATCTGATAGTTTTGTACAATTTTCAGAGTACTGAAAATTTTGTAAACTTGGAATCTGGAGTTTTATTCGAAAATACTCCAACTCTAGTTCGCATGAAATACATGGTCTAGAGATAAATATCGGTTTATTTTCTTAAAGTATTTCCATTCGAATCAATTGTTCATGGTATACCTTCCCTAATAAACCGATAGACATGTTTTCGTATAAAAAATCGAGGTTGCAGATGGAAACATTTATTATATATACAAAAGTTGATATATTACAAATCGATTTATCTTTGAAACATATATAAATTGATAATCAAATAATTGATTTATTGGACTGGAGGTCACTTCCCCAATATATCTGCTATACATGTGACCAAACTTTAGTCTTGTTAACTGAAAAATAAAGTTATATAAAATATTTTTATTTAAAGCCAGAGCACTCAATTGAACGTTAAAAGCCCATAGCCAATAGTTAAAAGTGCTTCTCTGTAGATTATTATAATATAAATTATAATAAATCAAAAGTAACAACATTATTTTAGAATCAATTTATCCCTCCTGGCAACGCTTTCTGTTTGTCATCTATTGAGTTTCAGTAGGGGGTGTGTCTACAATTTTTTAGCAACGATAAAAACCATCAATTGTATCGAAGCGAATACCCTAAGTCAAGACACTCCAATTTGCCTTAGATGTCACAACTAGGCGAATATTATCTACAGCAGCAGTTAATCTGAGCAGAGCCCACAGTTTCTTGAATAAATATGTAACTATTTTTCATAAATAGTGAATGCAGAAATAAACAGTAGATAAAAATTGTTTACAGAAATATAATATTCGGTTTACATAACAATTTATATAAACAATTACACTCATATTCATAATAAAAGAAAAAGCTCTAATCACATGCGTTAATCAAATAAAATTTAAAATTCATCAAACAAGCATGCAAAAATTCATGTGTTGCTTTGTAAAAAGAGAGTAAAAACATTTCAAATTTAGTTTTTGTTTATATATAAATTTCACTCACTCAAAGTGATTTACAAAATTTGCAACCAAAATCAATTTTAAGAAAACTTTATCTAAAAAATATTTAATAAATTACATTTCCAACTCATTTTAAATATTTTGAATATGGAGCTTTAAAACAGAACTTTTTTCTTGCTTCAACAGAATAGCATCACTTTTTAATTACTCAGTCCGGGTGCACACTATGATGCAAACAGTGTGTGGAAGAAATTTGCTTTTATTTTAATTTCATGATTTTCTTGCAATATTTTGAACTTTTTAAATAATTTAGGGATTTGAATAAAACATACTGCGTTGATTAGAGGACACTTAAAGGATTCTAGCATATGAGTAGGTAGAAGTAGGGTATCAACCATTCTACATCGTGCGCTTTATTTGACCTTTGTGGGTGCAACATGAAATGCTTTCCCCTATTGAGAATAAAAAAATTTTAATAAACAATATACTTTTACAATTTATTTACTTTAATTTACTTAAACTTTTGCAAAGAAAAAAAATTAAAGAAAAAAGTGCATTTTTAGCGACTTCAATTAGTTCCAATAAAAAAACCCCCAGCTGTGACCTGATTGGTTTGTTTCCAATAGCAATTTCTAATCTTAAGGGCTATTATTAAAACTTCATATTGTGTAACTTAAATCTAAAGTGAACGATAAGTTGAAGGCAGGTCCATTCTTGCTGGTAGGTTAAAGGCACGTTGTAATCAAGACTTTTAATTAGCAAGAAGTTGCAAGACGCCAAGTTTTTTTTTTCAATTTCAAATCCAATTCCGTTTAGACTGATTCTTTTCTTTTTTCCAAAAACAAAAACTTCACTTTTTTAAATATTCCAAATTTGTTGCATTAATCTCAAAAATCCTTGGTCGTGTTTCTTAATTGAAGAATTTAAACTGCATATCCTTTTTTGTTGTTTTAAATATTTGTGGTTTTATTGTATGAATAATGTTGTTTGTGTTTATTATTTTTTGGTTATTGCTTAATTATAAATTATTTTAATTGTTTTAATTAAATTTTACGGTTTGATTTTTATCTTCTTCTCTTCAAGTTATTTTAAAAAGCATAAAATGTGTATATATATAATTTTAAAAAGCTTTTAAATATTTTATTTATAATATTTGTTGTTTTTGTGATAAATTCATTTAAAATTAAAATGTTAATAAACAAACATATACATACATGAACAAATTACAAATATGGGGATTTTTGAACGTACTTTTCTTTTATAATCTTTAAAGAAAAATTTAAAATTTTTAAATAAAATTAAAGTAAATATGCTTTAAAATTAAAACACAAACTTTGGTTAAATACAAATATTTATACATTGAATTAAAATATATATAAAATAAAGAAAAAACAACTTTATCGCTTAAAAAACATTTCTGTTTTATGTAGTTTAATATTGTGTTTAAGGAGCGGTTGTATATAGTTTAGATGTATAATGCTATTTTGGGAAGCAGTGCAGTTGCAATTACTTTCAGTGTGTAGTTTGTGAACATATGAATTAAATATCAAAACCCTTATTTATTTTAACAACTCAGTGCCAACACATATTTTATGCGTGAAAGTAATTGTTTCGGAACCAGCTCCTTTGGATATGGTTATACAATATCGAAACTACTTAATACAACCACACTGTTTAATATAATTTCCAAGATGAAATCTGTTTTGTAACCAATTATATAAATTACTATTTATTTTGTGGTTGCAAATAATACTTAAAAATTAAACAATGAAAGATAAACAGAATATAAAATAAGACTGACTTAAATAAATAAATTGCTTTAAATTGAAATACATCTTCAGATAAATTTTAAACAAACAATAAAATCAGTGTGAAAAGATAAATTTCAAATGGATTTTATTTTTTAAGAATTTGTGAGCTTAAAAAATATTAACACTCTTTAAGAGGGATTTGTTTTAAATTCAAAAGCAAATACTAATAATAATAATAAAGTTTTAAATAAGATTAAAGAAATACTTTTTAAACTTAACATTTAAATTAAAATATTATTAAAAAGGGGTTAGAGGGCTTTAACAGATTTAAAAAAAAAAAATTGCTTCTTTTTTATATATTATAAATGTATTTATTGCTGCGTTTGTTGATTTTGCTGTTGATGCTGGGTCTCATAACGTTGTCTTAAAGCCGTCAAAGCACTTAATAATCTACTGTTGGCTGCATCTAAAGCTGCTATTTGTTGCCCTTGTTCCTCGATCACTTTCTGCTTGTGCGACAAAGCCAAAGACATTTTCAATTGTTCGCGTCTTAGCTCTTCTTCCATGGTTATTAATCTATCGAATATAAAATTTCTGCTTTTTTAACAAAATTCATTTCGCTTTTTCTTTTAAATTATTCACATTTACACCCCCAACTCACCGATCTATAATACTTCTCATTGTTGATTCCGATTGCAGGCTTAAATTGTTGCCAGCTAATGTTCCCGCAGCGCCATTGGATCCCTGTGGAAAGCCATTGCAACGTTGTAGAGCAAACAATTCATCACTAGAATCTCTTAGTTCAGCCTCATCACGATCCAAAGTGTGACGCAAAGTGTCCAGAGTTTCTTGTAGCAATTGAATTTCGCCATTTTGGTCGAAGCTACTGAGAGCGGTGGAATTACTAACATGCTGAAAGCCACCATTATTTGAACTGTTACTAATGTGAGTGCGAGGCTGACGTCGTCTTTTGTTGCCCTCGTGCGGCGGACAATGACCTGGAAGTATATAATACCAAGTAAGTACTGATTTCATAAACTATCTGTTATAAAAACCACAAACAAGTTTACACCCTCATTTTGTAAATGACTTTGCGTTAGTGAAACTTAGAGGGAAGCACAATATATATCGTTCTAGTTTTTCAGCCTTTGCTTCTTTTATATTTCAAATAATAATATTGAGCTTGAGGCTTATTTTTATAAAAAATTATATATTTATTATTAATATCTCGATATTTCGATATCCTCCTGATATCTTCTTCAGGATAACAAACAAAATTATAAATCAGTTATAATAATAACAAAATTTTTTAATTCTAAAAATTTTAATATTTTTGTTGTTTTATGTTAAAAACATTTTGTTATTATTATAATTAATTTTTAATTTTTTATTTTTTGTTATCCTGAAGAAGATATCCAGAGGATATCGAAATATCGAGATATTAATAATAAAAATATAATTTTTTATAAAAATAAGCCTCAAGCTCAAAAATATTATTATTTGAAATATAGAAGTATAATATATTTTAAGAAAAATTTAAGTGAAGCGGCTTTTCTATTCCGCAGCGCAAATTTGATAATTACATTGATTTCGACTTGGCTTTGTACTTTGAAATACTTATCATATATTTCTGAATTAAATTAAAAACTTTTGTCACATTTGGAATTCTGTAATTGAAGATTTCGTAAAGCTTTTTATGATCTTGCAAATTTTGTTCTTTAAATTTCTTGATTCTACAGTGCGTGAATATTTATATCGAATTTGAAAGAATATTTACATTGAATTTCCGCAAAAACTAAATGGTTGATACGTTTGTAATTCTCGTATATTTCGTTATTAAATCCTATACAATTTATTACCAACCTTCTGTATCCGTTGAACTATCTGACAAAGTTCGGGCCGATTCCAAACTCAATCTGCGCTGATAGCGACCGTTGCCTGTCATTAACATGGATGCGGCATTGTTAGAATATTGCTGCTGCTGCGGTTGAGCGCAGCGCGAGGGATTATTATATATTGCCACGGTGCCAGGATGATGATTGACACCATTACTGCCCGCTGAGGAGGCCGAAGAAGAAGTTAAATAATTGCTGCCATTATTGAGAGGAGCATAAATATCCTCTCTCTTGAATTGGGGATTAGTGCGCGGCATACGTTGTTGCTGTTGCTGCTGTTGTTGTTGCTGCTGTGCGGTAGAATTGAAACCCGGCATATTCGAGCTGGAGGCTGAAGAGCTGCTGCCACCACTTAAGGTTCTTTGCGCATCTAAATGGCCATGAGAAGGTGACTTTAAAAGCTTATTAACTGGGACATAATTGTGGTAATTATCATTGGAAAGTCGCTCCTCACTGGAGGAGGGCGTTAGTGGTGCAGCACTATTCAGTAAAGCAGCTCGTGCAGCTACCAAACCTACACCGTTGGGAGTTTTTGTTGATCTACTGTTGGCGCCAATCGCACCACCAAACAATTGCTGATGAGCTGTCAGCCCACCGGCATTATTGAAGCTACGTTGGTTGTTATGATGGTGGTGGTGATTATGATGATGATGGTGCTGAGCTGTTTGGGAGGAAGGTGCGGAAGAATTTTGCAATTGATAGCTGGGATTTTTAAATGCTAAGGGAGCTGCCGTTGTTTTATGTTGCTGCTGCTGCTGCTGTTGAGACTCTATGGGACTTTGAGTATTTATGCTTTGGTAACCAGAACTAGAACCATGACTGGTTTTACCCGACAATTGTTCTTTGTTTTTATGATTTTTCGAGGGCTGCACCTCTCCCACTACGGCATGCTCTTCAGCATACTTGAAAAGATCATCTAAATCCTCCAGATTCATGGGCATATTCGAATTGGGATTTGTTTCCCGCGGTCTTTGGTAATTGGGGACTTTGTGTGACAAAGGCGAACTGGAATGATCTGGTATACCCAGATTCAATTTACTGGGCGTACGATCACTTAAAGTTAAGCTCAAAGTGGAGTTGTTAAGCAATCTGTGTTGTTGTTGTTGCTGTTGTTTTTGGGCGGCATTCAACATGCTGATAGCGTTGCTTACCACACCATGGTTGTTTTGGTTCTTTAGCAGTGGTGTAGGAGATTTGCGCACAAATGCACTGTTGGTGTCCAGTCCTGAAATTTGTATAAAATCTCCAGTCGATTCATCGTAATTGTTGTTGTTGCCCCTGGGTAATGTGGTGGCCCGTATTTGGCCACCTAAGGAGCTGACTTCACTGTCGTTGCCATTGTGGCTGACAATAGATAGATTTCCATTCGAACTGGCTGCAGTGTAATATAAGCGGTCCATGGTATTGGAAGCGCTAGCATTGGGAGCGGGTGGACAATGATGGGTGACACCAGCCGGCATCATCAACTGTGATGAGCTGGCTATAGAACTTTGGCTTTGGGCATGCTGTAAACCTCCCGAATAGGACAAGGCGACAATGGAGCTCTGCGAATTCGAATGCCTCTTGTCCATTTGCGAAATACTTTGTTGTTGCTGTTGTTGTTGTTGATGCTGTTGCAACAAACCATTTACTGTTGGATCATTGTAGCGGAATATATTCTTCTCTAAAGAGCTGGGGGTCAAGACACCACGCATTATACCTCTTTCGGCTGGTATAGGTTTTGTGACTACTGCATGTTGAGGCTGAGCCAATTGGGCCTGTTGTTGCTGCACTACACCCTGGCTCGAGCCGCCCGCAGAACTACAAGAGGTCATCATTTCATCGGGATTTCGATTCTCTTGATTTTCACTTGTTGACGAAGTAGACATCAGCATGTTGTGGCAGGGTAAATGTTGCATATAATTGTTGCTTTCTTTGGCTTTGGTGATTTCGTCAAGTATGTGTTGCAAGGGGTCTAGATCTTGTTGCCTAGCCTCCGGCAATTTTGTAACACTTTCGCTAAGCAGCATGTGCAAAATAGACAGCTGTTTGCCCTGGTCTATATAGCCAGCCCAATCTAGAATAGATTCCGGAGTCGAATGTTCGGGACGGGTGGAAATGTTTTGCAAAAATTCTTTCATTTTGGGAGCCTCTTGTTCGAGAAAGTCGTTAAGGAATTCCATGAAATTCTCCTTGCCCTGGAAACGTGTAAAATTGGCCAAAGTTTGCAGGGTTTTGGCCACTAAAGTTAAATTGCGTGTGGCGCGGGAAGAAGGCAGTTCTAGGAAGAAAAACAATATATTAAAATATCTATGTGTGTGTGTGGGTGTATGTGTGTGTGTACTTTACCATTGGTTATATTAAAAAGACTGGGCGACAATATGGCCGGACATAAGAAACGTAAAAATATAGATGCTGATATCAAATTGTCGGCCATATCCTGACGGCCCAACTGCTCAAGTCTCTCACGGAAAGTGGCAAAGCAGCTGCGCAGCTGGGGAGGAAAATGTTTGCTGGACTCGTAAATGCACTGCCAAGCATTGCGTACAGCGGCTCTCAAAGAAGCCTGTTGTCGTTGTAGCGAACCAGTCGCTTTGGTAGGATCCACCTCACAATCGCGATCGGATTGTATGATTTCATTTATGGGTCCGGCCAAAGTATCTTGCAAATACTGTTCACCAGTCAGCTTCAAAAACGCCTCCATGCTTTTTGTGGCCAAAGAATTGCCGCGGAAGGTCAAACGTTGATCGCCCACTCTTAACAAATCCAAAGCAACAACATCCGTTAAAAAGGCTCCGGCTAAGCCCTGGGCATGCATTAACAATACCAACGATTGGCCTATATCTTCTTTGGCTTTCACCCCAATAACTGGTTCCAAGGTTTCGCACACTTTCTTATAGTTTTCCTTTAAATAGGCCAAGAAATCGGCGTACACATTGATTGGCAAAATGTCAATACTCTGGAAGCGACACTTAATACGCAACGTCGGGATTATCTCTTTGCCATTGCGATTAAGACTGTCGTTCTTCTCGCTGAGTATTGGATACCAATCTTCAGAAAACAAACGTGTGGTCACCTCGTGTATGGGGATCTTTACCGAACCAACAAACGTATGCTTGTCGCGCTTCTTCTTCTTCTCCACTTCACGAAATACATTCACCGTGATGACATTTATGTCGGGTATATCGGGAAAATCGAAATATTCACCCCAAAAGAGTAAATCGGTTTGTAGTTTAACACTAGTACGACCATATAGGGTCTTGTCGAGATGTAGCTCGCAAAAATATTTTTTCTTTGGTGGTAAATTTTTGGCCTCGTATATCCACATTTTCAGGGAGTTGTCTGTGTGGCGGGAGTGTTCAGCATTCGGTGCTATCGATTTGCGCAACGAATATATCCAGAGATCACGTTCCTGACGTGAACCGCACGAATAATAACGTTCGCCACGTGGACCACCGCGTACTTGAAAACAATAGCGGCGACCCAGAACGGATTGATGAACGGGTGCCACGCCCACCGCACCGGTACAAGAGAGATCTGCAGAGAAAATAAAAAGAATTTCATAATTTATAAAAATAAAATTGAATTAATGTTTGGTCCTCTTACCGATGGTTGACATTACAGCGTGACTGGAGAGTAAACTTTCATGAGAACGAGAGCCTCGTAAACCGCCTGAACCTCGTTTGGTACGTTCGAGTTTGGTTACAGATTTTGTACGTTTTAAAGGATTTGATCTGTAAAGAAAAAAAGAGGGAAATTAAATTAATATAAATTAAAGATATAGATAATCAAAAAGTTTTAAAATATTTCAAAAGAAATCGTTTTAGTACATATTTAACTTTGGCTGACATGACTGTTCCTCAATGCAACAATTCTCATTTTGTTGTGGGATTGAAGTTTAAATTTCTGGTTTCGGAAAATTAAAGTTCATAAAAAAATTTAATTTTTATTTTTAATGATTGTTTCCTCATAACTCCAGGCTGGAAAAATATTATTTTTCATAATTCCTTTAGCAATTTATATATCATTCGAAAGGTCTTAGTTTATTCTTTTTAAATCTGTTAAGAAACTGATAATCGTGTGATATTCACTGAAGTTATTTAGTTCACAAGAGTATGAGAACTGGAATTTTCCAAAAAAAAAAAAAAAAAAAGAACATTCTTATTTGAAGCACAATAAATTTTGTGGTGTTCATTTTAGCAAAGTATCGTAGTTTTTTTTTAGGTGAGGGGTTTGCAAATTTCCCCTTATTTTATTTTATGATTTTTGTTTTACCTCACAAGGAATCCATAATCAAGTTGCTGCGAAATTCTTTTTTAAAAGTATTTCAGATTCTCAAAAGTCATGAATTTATTATTCATAAATTCGAGAAGTATTTCTTTCACCTTTGAAAACATTTTAAAATTGATTTCAATAAACTTTCTTCTTTTACATTTTGGCACTCGTTTCGTAAAATATTTGCCCTTTTCTTCCCGTTTAAGTTTCTATTTCATTTGGCAAACCAAAAAACTAATTGAGATTTGCTAAACGTGTAAAAATGTGTGTCTTCATTTCACTATATTTTATTTCCATTTAATGGCATTCGCTGTGGGAAACACACCCTTAGGAAATTGTCTTGATAACAACATAATTTATTTTGCCGGCATCTGGCCAAGAAGCAATTCATTCAGCCAGTCAGTCATCTTAACTACGAAAATCAAACAAAAGGAATTGTTAACAAAAATATGCCACTTTAGCCATAAAATATCGTCCAATAAATTCGTTAGACAAAGACGAAAAAAATATATTTGAAATTGTTAATCAGTAAATGTTGGAAAAACTGGCACAAATGACATTTACAAGCTGATTTGATTTTGCCCGTGGCAGTAAATTAAGCAGAACCAACAAAAAAAGAAACACGTTTCTTTTCCATCTGACCTCGTGAACTTTTAATAAAACTGCTGGTTGCAAAATTGATAAACAAGAATGAAATACATTAAATGGAGTTTAAGGGAGATATTCATTTCGAACGCCAAGTTTCAGAAGAGATTATTAAACAATAAAAATTGATAAAATGTTTTCTAAATGTTAAAGAATTAGATACGCGAGAGGGGTGTGGAGAGTTTTCGTTTTGCATTAGAAATATGACAGCAGTGCTTTTTTAGTACAGAGGATCATCCAATTGAGGTTATGTTTTTCCCTTCTTATCAAACACTAAAAATTTATAAAATATTTTCTAAATTTGAAAGAATTTGATAAGCGAGGGCTGTGGAAAGTTTTCGTTTTAAATAACAACTATACCAGTTCTTTTTTAGTCCAGTTCAAAAAGAGGATCATCTAATTGAGGTTATGTTTTTCCCTTCTTATTAAACACTGAAAATGTATAAAATGTTTTCTAAATTTTAAAGAATTAGATACGAGCGGTGTGTGGGGAGTTTTCGTTTTGCATTGGGAATATGACAGCAGTGCTTTTTTAGTGCGGAGGATCATCCAATTGAGGTTATGTTTTTCCCTTCTTATTAAACACTGAAAATTTATAAAATGTTTTCTAAATGTTAAAGAATTAGATACGAGCGGTGTGTGGGGAGTTTTCGTTTTGCATTGGGAATATGACAGCAGTGCTTTTTTAGTGCGGAGGATCATCCAATTGAGGTTATGTTTTTCCCTTCTTATTAAACACTGAAAATTTATAAAATGTTTTCTAAATGTTAAAGAATTAGATACGAGCGGTGTGTGGGGAGTTTTCGTTTTGCATTGGGAATATGACAGCAGTGCTTTTTTAGTGCGGAGGATCATCCAATTGAGGTTATGTTTTTCCCTTCTTATCAAACACTAAAAATTTATAAAATATTTTCTAAATTTTAAAGAATTTGATAAGCGAGGGGTGTGGAAAGTTTTCGTTTTAAATAACAACTATACCAGTTCTTTTTTAGTCCAGTTCAAAAAGCGGGTCATCTAATTGAGGTTATGTTTTTTCTTTCTTGGTAACTTTGTTGATATAGGAAAAATGGTGTAAAAAATCTTCTTCTTTTCAATAGAAAATATTTTATTTTAAGCAAAAAAAAAAAATAGTTCTACCAGTAGGTTCCAACTATTTTTATTAGTTCTGCCGATCAACCAGGAAATCAGGGCATTTGATGTCGATCGAAATTTCACTACCTATCGAACGTTTTCATTTAGGCTTCCCTTTTTATTATAATAAATTTAATTAGGACCAAATCCAACACATCTTTCCAAGGCCAGAGCCTCTAGGTGGGGTCTTCAGAAACCCGACTTCGCGTGCAGGGAGACGGACATCACTTATTCCACTTTCCAGAATACTCATATACTTTAATCCATCGTTTATTAATATTATGGAAATTTCACGCGGAATGATAAAAATAGGGTTATAAAAAGGGGCCCAGCCCCGTCGCCCAGCAACAAAGGAGAAATTTACCCTTAATCGAAATCATCGCACGCATTTTACCAACAGCAGCCACTGCTCTTTCGAACGAAAAAAAAAGAGGATCATCTAATTGAGGTTATGTTTCCCCTTGTTGTTAACTGGAGGTCATTAGACCTTTTTTATTAAAATTTAATTTTTTGCTATTAACTTTTACAATTTAAAGTTGTATCGTTCTTAAAAAACCCCTCTTTATAAACGCTCACATATTTCCAAATTCCTCAGGGCAGCGTAATTCACTTTATTATTTCATATTTCTAAAGTATTAAAATTTCAAATTAATTCTTTGAATTTGTCGTGGCGCAGTTCCGCAGGTTTCGCCACTTCTCTGCGTTTCTTCGTCTTTTATTGTTAACACTTTTGACAGATGACGATTTATTTGTTTGTTTGCTGGTGCTGGTGCTGCTGCTGCCAACTTAACCACTACTGGGGACTGGCAATAGTGCAGAGAACATTTGCGAAACGGACCGCTAAATAGACTCAATAATACTTTGTTTATGTCTTCAGGTGGCAGTTGTAGTTGTTGTTATTTAATGGTTTATTATTTGTATACGAAAAGTGTAACTACGAGTATTTTCATTCTCAAGCTTGAAACTAAAGTTACCATGAAATTGCATGTTCAAAAAAAAGTAAATAAATCTAAAAAATAACATAAAACTTGGCGTAAATGCACATTTTCTTGTTATTGTTTTTTAAGGGTCAGTTTCAAAGGTGACAAATAAGGCAACTTCAGTTTATCTAATGACTCAAATCGTTTAATGTTTCACTTGACTAATTTTTAGTAGGAAAGTACACAAATTGTAGTATTTCAAAGTTTTATGAGCCATAAGCTGCTTTTGAAATTTGTAAAGACCTCATAAAAAAAACCTTTAAAATATTTGAACTTTGTTGGACTGTGTAGTGGAGCAAAACACTTTTACATTTTATAAACAAAAATATTCTTAATTAAAAAGCAAATTAAAATTTTAAATATCTGTTTTTTTTTTTTCTTTTTAAGAAAGAAAACTCATCTGCTAATAATTGCCTGGTTTAAGCTTTCGCTTAAGTTAACTTGAATAAACTTTATTTGCGGGATTAACTACAAGAATATCCCGGTTTTTTATTTTTGTTTTCGTAAGTGAATTCTTTTTATGCATTTTGCTTCAATTGTTATTTTATTATGGCCTAAAGCCACTGAACCAACAAATCAAGTTAACAAATGCTTCATGACTGACTATCTTTCCTAAGCTGAAATTTTAAATGCCTGCCTCAATCCCAGCGTCTGTCTGTTTTGTTTTTCTTTTTCATTACAAACAGTTTTTGTTTTTATTTATTTGTTGTTTTTTTTTTCGTGTGGTTAACTCTAGTTAAACATGCACCATCTGCGTTGTTGTGCGGTTAGATCTTTGAATTCGTATTTGTGGCACAAACAAAAAAAACAAAAAAAAATTGCACACAAAAAAAACTAGAGGCAACGAAAAACTTGTACTATAAATTGGTGCATGCAGCTTTGAGGCATATTCTGTTGGCTGGTTGATGGAGTGCACAAGTGCAATAGTGGTTTGATGTATGACAGAGTTTGTTGTTTTTGGCTTAAAAGTTTTTGTTGATAGTTTGAAATGAAAAAAAACAACAACAAAAAATTAAATAAAACAAAAAAAAGGGTTTTAGAAGAGATAAAAAGCACAAAACAATATGAGTCATTCAGTCAGTCAGTCAGTCAGTATTCATGCCGATAACTGAGTTAATGTTGGGCTTAAGTGTTCCTTTTTGGTTGCAAAGCAGACATTTCACAAATGGTGCGATTAGCTTTAGGGAGTGTTTGTTATTAACAAAAATTTTGGGGTGTTATTTCAATGAGTTCTGTTATTGTTGTTGCTGGAGACATTTTTACCAGCCTTTTTCAGTTGAGGAATCCCATTTTATGTTAATTTTGCTTTTACCATTCAGGGTGTGTTGTAAATAAAAAAAATCCAGTAGCTTCTTAAGGGAAATATAGTGAATATTAATAATTTTTGTAGGGCAGCGGGTCCATTAATGGAAAACGTGCTCCAAATCGTTTCGAAAATGATGCACTGCCGCATTTCGAAAAATTGTATAAACTTTGTTGTATGAAACTTTAATTCACATATATCAGTATCTTACATATAAAGTTTAAGCTCAACAAATTTCACCAGCTATATTCTCCTACCAAACTTGCAAAAATCATGTGACTCCAGCTTTTTAAAGCTTCTAAAGCACTTCCGTGAACGAAATTGCTGCAATTGATTGTTTCCGCTAAACTTCTGTCTCTCATATTTCAAAAACCATTCCGTATATTTTCATTTATAATTTATAATATTTGCTATTAGAATTATATATTTTTTATATAATTATAAATTATATATTTGCTATTCAGCTACAACCCTTTTGAACTTGTTTTATCAAAGAAATAAATGAATAATAAATCATCAGTTATAAAACTAACTTATTTATTTATTACTCTTCCAGATGCAGACAGATTTATACTTGCTATACTGAAGTTTCCAGCCTCCTACACCGAAGTTTCCATCTAACTAATCTAAAAGAGGGCCGATTTAGAATTTAAATATATTCAATAAATAAAAGGTTTTTGTTTTTGTAAAACCCATTAATTACTGCTTACTAACAGCAATAACTAATTACATATTAATAACAATAATTACTAATAACCATATTTCATTTGATTTAAAGTATATTTTGTCCATCATATTTTGTTTTACAATAACTGCAAGTAAGCAACATTTATATGTATCTTATATTTTTTTATTAATATAATTTATTTAATTAAAAATTATCCTTGTTTATAAATAAATAAATAAAATAATATAAAAACAATTGAAACTTTGTTATTATTCACCGCATAAGAGTAATCTAGTCAATAATAGTCGATTGTTAATTAAATGATTCCGTGGTGCACCCCGTAGTGTGTCTGGCTTGCAATCGGAAGGACTCGTGTTCAAATCTGCCTTCAGGCATGAATTTAGTGCAGCATATGAAAATTGAATTGTGAGTGGTGAAATTAAATGCGATGCATATTAAGAGCAATGAAACCAACAATAGTTGATTGCAAGTAACATGAGTTCGTGGCGTAACTGGTAGTGTGTCTGACTTGCAATCAGAAGGATGCGTGTTCGAATCCCCCCACATGAAATAATTTAATTAAATAAATTAAAATTGTCCCCGAGGGTAAACAGTGAAAAATGCAATTCTAGCTGAGCGGGGGAGAGAGAAACATTAACATATGGGGAAAATTAGAATAAAATAAATAAATAAATAATGTGAGAATGAAATGAAACGAAGTTTGAGTGGGAAAAAAACACACAGGCGGCAGAAAAATAAACAAAAAAGCGCGCTCACAGCCGTCGGCAAAACAAAATAGCAAAGCGAACCAAACCAAGCACAAGCAGCAAATCAAAAATGCAGCGAGCAAAATCCTGCATGCAAACAAAGCAAAATTAAAAAAGCAAAAGCAGTGAGCAAAAGCAGCAAATTAAGAAACAGTAAACAAAGCAGCAAGCAATAATCTGCTGCAGGAGCGAAAGCAGAAAAATATTTCTGTTTTTATGTGCATATACCTACATAATTTCGTATATTGATTTGGTAAATAAGGAAAATACTATAATTTCAGGGTATTTATAGGTTTTAGTACTTATTTTAACAATCTGGACGCAACTGTAAGCGTTCCTGAGCTTATCCAGGCTTCCATAGGTGAAAATTCATTGAATAAGATGCTGCATTAGCTTCTATAGGCTTCCATAGGTGAATTGTCGCAATATACGATGCTGAATAAGCATTAGAACGTCTACAGGCGCGCCTGGCTTGTCTAAATAAGCAATTACTGCTCTGCGACACGCTAATATCTTAATATGTAACATGATTTATGGCTATAAAGCATAAAATGTATAAATATGTACGCAAAAAACGCAAAAATTATTTCTGCTGTCTCTCACCCACCCCTAAAAATTGCTGTGCGCGTGCTGCGCTGCTTTTTTTTGTTTTTTGAACGCATTTTTTTTTGCTGCTTTTTTGCAGCGCTTTTTTTCCTACTGTGCGGCGCGCTGTTGCTTTTTTTCTTCTTGTGGGTGGTGGTGGGTGGCAGTATTTTTCATTCATGTCGGCGGCGGTTGTTTTTTTTGTCTGTTTTTTCCCCCGTTCTCGTATGTAGTCGTTTTTTCTAGTCCCCGACGTTCTCTCCTTCTTCTTCGTGGTTTGTTTTTTCTTGTTGGTCTCTCTTGTTGTCTTCTTCTTTCCCGTTCTCGTATGCAGGTGGTCGTGTGTTTCTATTTATTTTCAACTTTTAATTTCAATTTATTTATTTTAATTCCTTGATGCAGATCCGAACGCCCGTCCTTCTGATTGCAAGCCAGACACACTACCCATAGCGCCATATACTCATGTAACTTACTATCATCTGTTCTTGATTTCATTGCTCTTATTTACGCAATGCACACTTCCTTCACAACATTTAATTTTCAAATCTGTAATGCTTTTGCCTGAGACAGATTCGAACACTTGTCCTTCCGTTTAACAGCCAGACACACTACCAGCTGCACCACGTACTCATGTAACTTGCAATCAACTATCGTAGGTTTCATTGCTCTTACTATGCATTTGCATGCATTTATTTCACCTACTCACATTAATTTCCATATGCTGCACTAAATTCCAACCTGAGTGCAGATTTGAACACGGGTCCTTCTGATTGCAAGGCAGACACACTACGGGCTGCACCACGTATTCATGTAACTAATAATCGACTATTATTGACTAGATTGCTGTTATACGTTGCTAACAAAGTGGTTTATGAAAAACTTGAATAAATCTTTTGGAAAAATATAGAACCCTATTTTTAATTTTATAAAATAATGGCTAAAATTTAAAATTTCACAAGGAGTACAATTTTTTTATTTCAAAGAACAAAATGTTCTTTTTGCCAGTAGTTTTCTATACGAAGCATTTTAAAAAATAGAGAAGTTTATTTTGTTATTTATAACTCATAAAGTTGAAATTGATATTTTTTGGTAAAAAAAAAACAAGTTGCAATAATTTTTAATAACTTTTTTGTTTGTTTATTTAACAATAATAATAAATCATATATTAAATAACATTTTACATTGTTTTTCGATAATGTGTTTTAAAAAACGACTTTTTTTATAAATTTAAAAAAATCCTTTTTTTTAAATATACAATGGAAATTAAAGTTCTTTTGATTAAGAAAGAACTCGGGGAAAAATCAATTCAAACTGCCAACACTAAAACCAATAGGTTGTTTGTCGACCCATCAGCATGAAAAGACCTGGCTCGAATATTTTAGAAAAAATAGTTCGTTTGTAATAACATTTCGCACAGTGTTTAAAAAGCTGTTGTAGATTTAAAATCAATTTTTATATAAAATATCCTTAAACTAAAAGAATATATTTATAAATAAAATATATTTTTTTCAAAAGCTAACCTTTTTGAAAAGAAATTTGTAAATCTTGATGTTGTATTGTTCTCCTGTTGATTTTGTTTCTGACCCAATATGGGTGTCGCTGGTGCTGAGCCACGCCTGCATGCTTTTTCATATGAAGTATCTAAAAATAGAAGAACAAATTAATTATTATTTAAAAAAAAAAAAAAGTACAAAATTAAATACACAATATAAATTTTGAAAAAGTTTTTAAATTAACATTTAAATTAGTGTTTTATTGGATTTTACCAAAATCAGTTCCCACATTTTTTTTTTTTTCTGTTCGAATGTGTGACACCGATTTATTTTGCTTAATTTAAATGCTGAATACGGCGGTTATTTGAGGTGGGAAGAGCATTTGTTAAATATCGACTCGTACATGGTAAAACAGATAAAAATGATTTAATTAATAAATATATATTTCTTTGGGTTTTATTTTTATTTATTATTTTTTTTTTAAATTTAATTTTTTTAGTTTAATTTTTTATGTTGTCACATTTCTCAAACATACATAAACAAGAGTTTTTATGAATTAGGCAAATTTTACTGTGATAAATGAACAAGTTTAACAGAAGTGCAACTGAAAATAATTTCAGGGTCGGATCGGGTTCTGCCGTTCGGATGTTAGGGTTCGGTCTGAAGAAAATATGTACGTCCGATCGGACACTGTTTAATGATTAAGAGTTTTATTTTCTATTTTCATCCGATGCTTCGCCAATATTTTTCTGTTTCCTTAGGAATACTTTTTTTAATTGCATATATATAATTCCTTCGTCAATTTTCAATTTAAAAAATATTTTTTGGATCGAAATTTCCACATCATTTAAATACACATTTGCCGTCGGTATTTAGTAATTACAAAACTGAATTCATAATATTATAATTGAAAACCAATCAAAACTGGTATCGCGGTTTGAAGGCACACTTTTTCTTTTGTTTCAGTTTGTGTGTGCGAGAGAGAAAGTGTGATAAATTTTAGCGGTTAATATACAAAGAAAATGCATAAAGCAATAATAATAACAATAATAAATAAATTGAAGTTAAACTGTGCTAATAACAATAATAAATAATAATATGAAATTTATTTGTTGGGTGGTTAAGCAATGTCTATATGCATTTCATTGGAGCTTCTTACCAAATCGTCAGTAGACTTCAACTACAGTTTTGCAAAGTTTCAAACTTCTCAACTTATTAAAAGACTTCCAAAAACCATTTGAGAATTATGTTAAATAAATTAACTATAAAAATAGTGTAGCAGGCTATGAAACTTATACAAACCAAACCCAACAAACAACTTTTATTCGATACGACTCTATTTTATTTTTCTATACCTTTATACAATTAGAAATCCCTTGGATAACAATGAAAGTATTTATAAGGTAAAATGAAAAATAATGAAGTCTACTGACGATTTGGTAAGAAGCGCCAATGAAATGCATATAGACATTGCTTAACCACCCAATAAATAAATTTCATATTATAATAGTACAATGACAATATGTCAAAAAAAAAATTAGTTAATTAATAATAAATAATAGTAAATTTAATACTAATAAGTAGTCATAATAAATAAAAGTAATAAGTACCAACAATAATAATAAATAATAATAAAAATAAGTTAATAATAATAAAAATTGCAATAATAAATAATTTTAATAACAATAAATAATCCCTATGAAAACTAAATAATAATAAATTAATAATAACAAAATAATACTTATAAATTTATGAAAATTATAAATTAATAGCACATAATAATGAAAATCGATTAAAGTCAAAATTAAAAACGTTCGTGCATGCAAGAACCTGCTCGTACGCAAGAGCTCCTCATAATATAAATAATTACTGATGTACATTTCGGTCAGTCAAGCAGTTAACAGTATTATTTATGCTTGTAAAGATATTTTTTTTTCCACACAAGACAACTACAATGACAAACAAAATTGTGTTATTTTCTTTATTAACTTCTACTTGAGGACAGCCAACTTCAATAACCTTCTAATAAAAAATAAAAAAAAAAAAGTCTCCTAACAACTGGAGTAACTTGGCTAACAGTATTATATACGCTATTCCAATCTTTTAGATAATATAATTTACTATTTCTGTAACTGACAGTTTAACAAAGTAAATCATGTTTTCCAGTTGAGTGTAACAGATTATGATGTTCAACACAAATTACAGACTAACACTTCAGCCCCAGCCAGCCAGAGTATGTTGTAGCTTCAGCACTCCACACAACAACAGCACTTTTCCACATACAGATTCAAGCAAAACAATTTCAGAAGACTTGTGTGATATAATAAAAATGAACAATAATTACAAGCGGCAGATGGAATAACACAAAAGACCGTTGAAATCTCGATAAAAGATAAAATGTTAATACAAGAGACTAAAAAGGAAAAAAATAAAATAAAAAAAAGAGAGAATTAAAACAAATCGTCTGCAGTGCAAATTGCTTTAATGTATCTTTAAAACAAGAAAAATTATAAAAACGTTTTATAAATAACGTTTAATAAAATTCTTAACACGATAAGCAATTTGAATGCTTTGAAATGTTTGCGCAAACAAAAACAATGAAAGAATTACAACTCGTAAACGCTATCGGAAGTTGTCTCAGCATATTTAAATAGCAAATTATATATTGAAGATTATGTGTTGGATATACATAAATAAAAACAACAACATCAAATTATAAAAATCGAGTCATGTAAAGCAGACGATAAAACACGTTTTCAATGTCCAACAAAGAAACTATATTAACGATTTATCAATAAAAAGAAGATTCTGATAGTTTGTTGTTAAACATTTACTAATAAGTTATTCATAACATGGATAAATAAATTAACAACAATTTTTTTATAATAATAGGTACAATAAATAAATGCTTCCAAAGCCACAAAAATAGTTTCATATTCAAAATAAAGTCTGTAGTTAAAATAGTCTGACTGTCTGGTTTTCCAAAAGAAATCAAATTTGTTCGTGAAATAGTACAAAATAAAAAATCAAGAATTAAAGAGCAGAGCGAGGGAGGGAGAGAACAGAAGAGCTTTTTTTTCATAATTGATATATTTTTAGTTTTCTTATATGATTTTTTTTAAATAATATATGTACGCACGAAAACATTTAACATTGTCGATAAGCACACGTTTATCTAAGAAATTATAAAGAAAAAATTATGAGTTATTTGAATGATCGTAAGAAAGTCGACTGGCGATAAGAAAAATATTGATCAATAAAAATCAAGAATTCTTTAAAAAAAAAACTTGCAACAAATTTTCAATGAAATATTTAAAAAATATATTTAGAATTATTCATATTGATTTCTTTCCTAGAAAATTTATAAAATTTTTTCACTTTTTTTAAAAAACTTTTGCAACAAATTTTCAATGAAATATTTAAAAAATATATTTAGAATTATTCATATTGATTTCTTTCCTAGAAAATTTAGAAAATTTTTTCACTTTTTTTAAAAAAATTTTGCAACAAATTTTCAATGAAATATTAAAAAAATATATTTAGAATTATTCATATTGATTTCTTTCCTAGAAAATTTATAAAATTTTTTTTCACTTTTTTAAAAAAAAAACTTTTGCAACAAATTTTCAATGAAATATTAAAAATATATTTAGAATTATTCATATTGATTTGTTTCCAAGAAAATGTGTAAAAATTTTTCAATTTTTTTTGAAAGGAACTGAATTTCTTTCCAAGAAAATGTGTAACATTTTTCTTTTAAAAGAACTGTATCTAGGCGACTTCTTTACAAGAAAATGCAAGTAAATGTGTAATATTTTTCACATTTTTTAGGAACTGCAATTATACGTTGTTTTAAAAGGACATCAAATTTTATTAAAGGATGCTTAACTAAATTTTAATCAAGTTACTACCAAGTTTGTTGGAATATTAATTCATGTCCAATAAGTTTTCACTAAATTTATAACAAATTTCATATTTATGAATGCTGCTTAAAAAGGGGGGACAATTTTACATTTTTTTATAGAAAAGAACATGCCTTTGGTTTAGGATTACTAAATAGTGCTATTGCCCACTGTCGCCTAACACTTCTTATCTGTTTAGTTTTCATTGTATTCCATGAAAAATATTTCAAATAAATTTAATTTCTTTATGAATAGGAGAAACAATTTTCGCCCTAATAATTATTTTGAATTTATTATATATTCTTTTGAAAATGATTCGGTCCAATTTTGTTGTAATAAACCGATCTCCGTTACCTTTTTTGTATTGAAATTTAATTTTCATGCATAATTTAATTTATTTTCAATCATCGTTTTCTTTTTTGTACCAATTTCCCTTAAACGTTATACGTGTCAAATTTCAACATCAATCAATTCCTTTTAATTGAAAATCTATTTAATTTCCTATGAAAACAGTTTATTCGATTTGGTTCGTCTCATTAAGAATCTTGTAAAAGAGTTTGTCGCATGATTGCAATTGTGCTTAGAATATTCAATACAATTTAATTATATTACAAAATTAATATGCCAGCAGGCATTTCAAATAAAACTCTAATTCACAACAAAGGAAATTAAAATAAGAAAAGAGAAACAAAAACAAAAACAATAGGTTTTGATGAAAAGCATTTGCGTCCACTGACTGCAACAACAAAAGAGTGGAGTGTTGTGATATTTAAATTAGAAGAGAGAATCAAAATACATAAATAAAGAAGAAAAGTATTGATTAAACTTGTTTGGTGTTAAAAGAGAACTGGAAAAGTCTTAAAATGTTGCAAAAGTTTTGTTTGGACATTTAATTTTTTAATTTTTGTTTGTTGCAAATTCTGTGGCTGCAGCAAAAAGTTTTTTTGTTAAAAAAATATTTCATTTCCAAGTTGCCCGTTAAATTGTGTAGTTTTTAGCAGCAAAAATGCCTCTTCACCCGTTCATTAAAAACACAGAAAAACGAAATACATACTTAATGATAATGTGCGTTTAGCACGCAACACTGAAAGGCTGCGCGGTGGGAATTGAAAAGAATTTGACTTTAAAAACAACACACACTAAACAGATAAGAAGTGTTAGGCGACAGTCGGCAATAGCAACTGTTTAGTTATTGAAAATGGTTTGTTTTTTTGCAAAACAAAAATATCTTAAGACATGTTCCTTTCTAAAAAAAGGTGTGAAATTGTCCCCCCTTTTTTAAGTTGCATGCATTTTCATAAGGCATAAATTCACTTCTTACAAAATTTCTAATGAATAAACTTTTTTCAAATGTTCCAATTTTGCCATTTTTCTTAGAAAAGTGCAAAAATGCAACATTGAACTGGTCTACCCTCTCCTGGTCTATGTTTCTTATGTTGCACATATTGCTCTGTATTTCATGTGTTAATTGCTATTGGTTTGATGTGTTTAGGCCAAGTGGCGATTAAACGCATTTCAATGCAACACATTTTAGGCACACACACATAAACGACTGGCTGAGTTTGAGAATGTGTTTAAGGTACTTCAGCTGCTTGGCTGCCATTGTCGCCACTGATTAAGAGCAGCAATATTTTGTGGTGTGTTTTAAACATGAGAAAAAAAAATATGTAATAATAAAACAAATAAAATAAAATGCAGTAGTCAGTAATCGGCCGGCAGTTTTTCCTCCTTTTTCTTTTTTTCTCTTCTTCATTACATTTGGTTTCTTGTTGGAATTCCTCCAGTATGCAGTCGAAGTTGTTGTTGTTGTCATGGTCGTGGCTGTTTGTTATTTTTGATTTTATTTTTCTTTTAAAAGCGATTTTGTTGTGTTCTATTGTTATTGTTTTTTCGTTTGCTTGTAAAGGCTGCTTTTTTATGGTTTTTATTTTAATTTCTGCTTTTCGAATTTACGGTTTTTTTCTTCTCCCTTTTCTTTTATGTTACATTTTCTCTACACTCCAAGCAAAAGTATTTATGCAAATAGACCTCGTTTAAGCAGTTGAATTTTTGATATGAAGAAATTCATTAAATTCAAAACATGTAAAACATATTTGATTTGAAATTGTCATATTTGGAATGTTACAGTAAAGATTCCTAACAACTGATAAAAACGAATAAGAATTGTAATACAAACAAATGAAGTTAAACATTTTAATAAAAATAAAGAAAAAAAAAACAACAGATAAATTTCTTTTTTATTTGAGTCTTAATTAAAATACTGTTTATACAACACAGATAATCAGCTCGGCAGGCAAACCTTATAAATACGTTACACATTTTTTTGTGGCACACTGTTAAGTTGCTTTAAGTTAAAAAATTTAAAGGTAGTTCTGGGGTAGATATGCACAATGTAAATAATTTTTGTAAATTTCAAATTTAAAAGTTGTAAGAAAGCAATAAAATCTTTATATTTCGTGTTTGTTTTCTACTCATGCCGTAGTTAAAATGCTGTTTGTGTAAGACACATAATTACCCCGCCAGTTAAATTTTGTAAATATGTACGTTACACATTTTTTGTGGCACACTATCAACTTTCTTATCGTTGACCAATATTTATAAAATATATACAGTTTAAAAGGTATCTCCGTGTAGAAATGCACAATACAAATAATTTTTGTAAATTTTTATAACAAAAATTTTGAAAAGAATCTTGAAGTCCCACAATAAAATTTTTATATTTCAAACAAAACATGTCCCAACGTCCAAAAGTCTGTACATAATTTTTAATAATAGATGGAAAGCCAAATATCCTTTTTTTGTAGCGCAACGAATTTGAGTGGTCATATTCTGGCCATCGTATAAAATAGGAAAATAAACGATAAAGAGAATTTCTTAATATATTTCAGTCATATATTACCTCTATTGTATTCAATACTGTAACTGGTTGGCTCGTTATCCCAAAGTTCGGAAATCATTCGTCTCGATGTGGACAATATGCGACTTTGGGAAAAGTTTAAACACCACGACTGGGATATATCAAAGATTTTGGTATAAAATTCCATTCAGCAGTGAATAAAATGCACATTGAAAAATATATTCAATTGGCATCTGTTTGCATTTTATATTTAAAATAAACGTTTTATTTAATTTTTTTGTTTTTGTTAAGTTTTAAACACGTCTTTAGTACAAAAACAACATGAGACGAGATAGAGTTGTTTGTGTCTTTCAGCTTTTGTTGTTATAAACGTTAGAATGAATGTCAGCTGTGGCAGCATATGAAATTTGACACTTACGAGGTTAAAATGATTTTTTTATAAACAGAGAAAATATCACTGAATGGGGATTTTTTTTTTTTTTTATAAATGACCCTGTCAAATAAAGTTAACAAGCCAGAAAGTGTTATTTATTAAAATGCTTTTTACCGTTCGAAACACTTAACCATTGAAAATCTTTATATTTAAATAAAGCAACTTTGGGCGCTCGAGTAATTTTTAAAGGCCATATGAAAATATGTATTATACAATTTGATTTTTATTCTATTATTTTTTATAATTTTTAATATGTTTCCTTGTTTTCTTAACAGGTCTTGTTAAAAATCAAGTGCGTAAATATTTTTCTTGTCATTTTGCTACACATTATTTTGTTTGTAGAACCAAAATATTATAGTTTCTATTACAATTATTTCAAAGATTTCTATCTAGATAAAAATTGTGACAGAAGTCTTGACGGTTTAACTTAGATTTACCAACTAAATGCCAGCATGTACTACAACGAAATTAGAGTCCTCATTTTGACTAATTTTTGTTCCTTTTTTTTTGTTGTTGTTAATAAATAAGGCAAGATGGCCATAGGAAAACAACCCCAAACGTAAGCACTGGCTGCAGCACACATTAAATATTTATTTTGAAAAATCTTAGAATTTTTTCTACATCAGGTATGGATAATAGGGGAATTGAAATAGTAAATAAAATTTAATAAGTTAATCCAACAAGTGTGAGTTAAGCGTGTCACTTTTTTTGGGAGTGATCGCAGTAAATCTTATTAATAACTACCCATCTGGCAGATTCTGTCTAAGGCCATCCCACATTTCTTACAATACTATAAGTCCTGGCACAGGCTTGATAAAGAAGAAAAAGATTGCAAGTTCACTTGCTTGTACGTCATTTAACAGAAAATTTATAATATATTTTTTATTTTCCGAAAAATAGCCCTTCAAAAAGATTCAGAACAGTCAAAAAATCAATACGCGAGGTCTGTTTAAGCAAGATGAATTCAATTATTATTTATAAGGTTGTGCTCATAAGACATGATATACAATCCAAGCAGGGTAGAACAACACTATTTTCGAAAAGCGCTATACTTTCACCATCAGCACTCATGTGCTTTAATTATTACCAGAGAACGCAGCGGTTAGCAGTTTTATTTTAAGAACTCCATTTCAATTATTATTTCGAACTATTGAAAATTAAATTTTCTAACTGGAATCTTAGAAATTTTAGAGAATATTACTTATTTGAATTTTTAAATTTTTATTAAGTTTTACCAATTATTTTCCGAATTTAATTTATTTCTAAGAAAATAAAAGATTTTGTGCTCAGATACTAAAATATATCTTTTTATTTTAATTTGTTCCTCAGAAAATAAAATTTAAAGATATATCTTGCTTATTATTTTGATTAGAAAACAAGTCAGTTTTTATATTAAAAAAATATATATACTATATACATATATATATATATATATATATATATATATATATATATATATATATATATATATATATATATATATATATATATATATATATATATATATATATATATATATATATTATATATATATATATATATATATATATATATATTATATATATATATATATATATATATATATATATTATATATATATATATATATATATATATATATATTATATATATATATATATATATATATATATATATGTATATATTAATTTTATTTAATTCATCACGGAATACGACAATAAATTCGATTTTAAATTGGTTAAAATAATATCAATTTCATCAAAATAAAAACTAAAGAAATTATTCCTAAGGAATAAATAAAATTAGGAAAATTATCGGTAAGATTTAATTTTAAAAAATTTCAAGCAAATAATATTCTGTAACATTTTTAAGTTAAAATTGTTTATTTATTTTTCAGTGTTTTATGTGAATCCTTCAGGAAATTGAATTTGGGGTAGTCCATGTGAAATGTATTTTAAATTCGGAAAATAGTCATTATTGGCGGTCGGTCCCCGTTTATGGCCAATTTTTAGAATGTGAAAGCGTTAACATTTTTAAAAAAAATTTCGGTAAGCTTTAATTTAAAAAAAAATTTATAAAAATTCAAATAAATAATATTCTCTCATATTTTAAGTTAAAATTATTTATTTATTTCTCACTGCTTTATGTGACTCCTTCAGGAAATTGAATATTTTATTTGATTTGACGTATTTTAAATTCGGAAAATAGTCATTATTGGCGGTCGGTCCTTGTTTATTGCAAATTTTTAGGTCGCTTAGTTGGATGTGAAAGCGTTACCATTTTGAAAAAAGAATTTCTTTCGTGTTGAGAAAATAGTATAGCAGAGCAGCTTCAGTGTTAAATGAACCAAATCTCTGTCACGTCGGTAATTATTTCTTTCATTTCATATTTATTTCTTCAATAAATTTGTTACTCCATTAGTTCTGGGATTATTTATTATGTCTTACGAGAACTGGCTAACAAAAATCCAAAAGGGATCAAACTGCCCATCCCTGGTTTAGATGTATTCATTATTTTATGGTTTAAACATGTTCAAGTATTATTTATCTATCACCTGCTCATTTTTAAGATTCCTTTTTGTGAGCCCAGTGTGTATAAATTCTTCTGTGTGTGTGTGTGTGTGTGTGTTTGTGTAGAAGGGAGTTTTGACCAAAACCAACATGAAAGAAGTATAAACAAGTGAAGATCGACAACTGCGATCAGTGATAGATAATACAGGATTTCAAACAAAATTCCAGGTACATTGTTTGTTGTGTTATCCATTTTAATTTTATATCGACGTGCGTGTAAAATATTAAATTCCTTTTATTCTCAGGCGTTCGCTTCGTAATAACTACCAGTTTGTATTTTTACAATGGGAAGCTGGTATCGTTGCTTTATAATTGTTGTTGGAACACGTAATTTGCTACGAGCGGAAATATTGGATTTTTAGAGGATTAAAAAAAAATGTTTAAAGGAAGTTAGGAAAAGAGTTTGCAACATCAGGATGTATTTCTATTATACAAATATTGTTATGAATTGTACCTGTTTTCTTTTATATTTAAATTTTTGTAGGAAAATTTTATAAGTCTAGGAAGAATATCAAGAACTGAACCTTTCAAGGAAGTAGTCAGTCATTCAGCAAAATATTTATGAAGAAACGAAATAATGAATGAAACGTTTATCTAAACAAATTAATATGCAATTAGTTTTATAATTTCTTTATATTTTGCGTTACTCATGTCCGCTAGTTTTTTCTAGATTAAAAAAAAAAGCATTGCGCTGGAACTGGGAAATGATAGGATAGTGTTAAGATCGGAAAAACTCGAAATCATTATGGCTGAGTGCGGAGTCGAACTCGGGACCTAAGGCATCGTAGTCTTGTGTCTTACTACTTCAGCCACAGCAAACAAAGGATTGCTTTTAAACTGTTTCTTAGACTGAACCAAAGACTCTATATTATATATATATATATATAATATATATCTATAATATATATCTATAATATATATCTATAATATATATCTATAATATATAATATATATTATATAATATATATCTATAATATATATTATAGCTTTGGCTGAACTCTTTTTAACCACTTCCAGTGTATTTTCAACTGTACACAAGCAGTCACAGTTTTCTTCCATAAAAATATTGATAGAAAAAGAACACTAATTTTTCTAATTTCCAAGTTGATTTCTTGATTCTGGAAATTTTATCGGATGTTAAAATTTGCAACAAGAATTATCCATAAATCTCACTAGATTTTCATCTCAAACAGAAACACTCTATTAGTGATGTTTTAAGTTTTATACAGTGGGAAAGCCACAAGTGTAATTCGGTACTGTTTTATAAATTTTAGTAAGTTTCTCGTTTTCCAAAAATAAATAATGGCAGCATTAATTAATCATATATAATAAATTACTGTATGATATCGATTTATTAAGCAGGGAGAAATGGAAATTCACAATCAAACGCTGAAAAGATTTTCAAGTGAATTTAATTTTTCTAAATCAAGTAGTTTTAAAACGATTCTGTTTAAAGAACTGGAATGTTTGCTTTGCATAAGAAATGTAATCAATATCTATTAGATTTTCTAGATTTTGTTTTGAATTTACTAAAAGACGAGATGCTAAGACTTTAATTAATTTCAAACGCGAAATTTAAGTCTTTTCTTGAAATGGAGCTGGGCGACCTTCAAATAAAATTGTTTACCAAAATATAATAAATTAAGAGAAAATAATTTATATGATTCATATTAGCAATTTCTTTTTTTTAAGTCAAATCAAAATAAAATCAATAATAAAATGTTTTTGGTTAAACATTTTTATATCATTCTCTTCACCTTTAAAGAGTGGAATAACCGCATATAAAAATTTCCCAATTTAAAATTCCTTTTCCGACGAACCAGTTTAACTTTGAGTTGGAATGGTTATAAAAGAAATTTATTTAATGCATTTCTAACAGTATTTGTTGTGTATCTTAAACAAGAAAAATTATCTAAACTGAAATGTCATATAGACCAAACAAAAAAAAAAAAGTTGTCTGGTTCCCATAACGATAACATTGAATATGTTACACGTTTATGTTAATTTTTCTTCAAGACTATTTCATTGTTAATTATTTAAAAATTATGTGTAGGTTGGTGTTGTGTTCTCGTTGTATTTTGTGTGCAAGAAATTGTATGTAAACTTGTTTGAATATTTCAAGATTTTGTTAGATTCGAGAAGAAAAAAAAAAGTTTATTTACAAATGGATGAGTTTTATTTTGACAAATATTTTTATATAAAATACAACCCACACATTAAAAAATCTTCATTAATATTTACATAAAAATTGGGGTTGCAGAAGAACTTAGAAGCCTGTTTAAAAGAGATTAAGAATTCTGGTTTTTTTGCTCCACAGAATTCTAACCATCAATGCAAACCACAAATTTTAATATTTTTCAAGGTTTTTAGATTAACAAATTTTTCAAACTAAACAAAATACAAAATAAAAACTAGTCGGTTGGTTGGTTGCTTCGTTGGTTACATAAGAAGCCTGGGAAAGAAGCTGCTTTATAGTTAATTTTTACTGAAGAAAACAAAAAGAAAGAGAAAACGTAAAAAACATTTTTGATTAATTATTTAATTGAGACATGATTCATCAATATTCAAGACTTACACAATCTTCAAAATTTCTAAGAAAAAAAAGAAGTTCTCATAAATTTCTTAAAATTAAAAATTAACAAAAACTCTCTTCCAAACCCACAACATTTCTTGCCAACAAATTCCTTAATGGTTGAAAACCATTTATTATCAACTCATTTAAGGCCGTTAGTGTACTGCCTGCCACATTTCATGTCAGGCATGACATTATCGAAATGATAAATTTTTTCTTCTTCTAATTCTTGTGTTTATTTATAAGCCCGTGATTAAATATGACACCATTTTAATATCGTTTTCTTTAAATTTCTATGCATCATCTTGTGGATTCTTGTTTATTTCTCACAAACACGCTTAAACAAATAAAACGCATGTTTATAAAAAAAAAAATTTATTATAAAAATATATTTAGTAGTTTATACATTTTTTAAAAAATGTTATCATTTTCATTGCTGGCTTTTTAGGAAAAAGAAGATGAAGAGGAAGAAGGTGAAAAGTATTTGGAAAGAACACAAAATATTTTAATATTTCTGAGCAAACATTTGCTCTAAGCCAAATAATGTTTTATTAACATGTTCTTTCTTGGCCACAAAAAGCAGTTTAAAAAAGCTTATAGAACACCTACAATTTTTTTTTTGTTCGTAATCTTGGAAATACATTTTCGTTTTATGTTTTACATGCCCTACTTTCGAGAAATCGTATTGAAAGTTTAGGCAGATGGTTTACAAGTTTCTGAGAAACTAAATACATACACACACACACACACACACACTCATTTTGTAGCAATAATTTTTTATTTATTCTTTTTTCATTATGTATGTATGTCTCCCCTCACATACAAATTGAATTTTTTATATTCCATGAAGAATTAATTTAAAAGATAAACAGTTTAAGAAGGAAAAATAAAATTAATACCGGGAATAGTCAACAACAAATTTATACGATCCCAACAACAAACCGGCTTTAGGAAGTTTTCTATAGAAACCGTGTGGCTTTCCGAGACATCACATTAATTATTGATGACAATTTTTGTAAAGAAAAGAATTCAAACGATTTAAAAATTTATCAAAAGGCAAAAACAATATGTTCATATCAAATTAACACACAATAAATTCAAGGTGTTTCTCTCCCTCTTAAGCAATTTGACATTTTGTATAAATAAACAAAAACAAATCTATTGTAAATTTTGTCTATTTTGTTAACAAATTCCACGCAACTTTCACTACTTCAGCGCGTTTCTATTTCTTCATATAGAGTTTGTTTCCTGTTAACAAAATGACAGTTAAATGACAGTGATGGATTTAGCACTTCTTCTCCACGCTTGGCTGATCAGTACTAAAATTATCAGCATCTAGAGAAAGGAATTTTAAATGCATTTAACATACTTTCCATTAATATTGTTCCAAATATCTAAGTATATCAGAAGCATGTACATATTTAATTGAACTGTCCTATTAATACAGACATGAAGATACGAGCATTCTTGTTCGTGCATGCATCAGCATGATTTCATTATTAACGAATTGATGTAAAACATAGAAAGTATTAAAATCGAAACGACAGCCCTCGTTGATACTTAAATTAAGCCGAGAATACTATAACATTTTGTGCCATAGCAAGCAAACACTTATGTGTATATATATATATATATATATATATATATATATATATATATACAAATATATATATATATATATACAAATATATATATATATATATATATATATATATAAATATATATATATATAAATATATATATATATATATATATATATATATATATATACATATATATATATATATATATATATATATATATATATATATATACATATATATATGTATATATATATATATATATATATATATATATATATTCCTTTATAGCAGTAGCATGTAAACTGTAAAATTTTTAAACAAATGTTTCTTCACTGTAACTCCAAGACTGTATATCTGTGAAACAATAACAGAGCATTTTCGCTAGCATTTCCTAGGAAGAAAAAATCACAAATGCATTTCCTAAGATCAAAATAAATATGACCTGATTTATTAAGTAGGGTATCTCTTGGGTTTTCTTTTGATTAACCAGCATTTTTTCTATAAATTCATCACGTTTTCTAAAGCTCTTTTATAAAAATTGTTCTATTCATTGCGTTTGCACAAAAGCCAACTGATGGTTGGATATTTACTTCATTTTTTTTTCTTGTTTGTTTGTTTGTTCCTTTTCTAATAGAAAATCCGTGTAAACCATGATGAGTCCTTTGAGCAGAATGTAAATATTGGTTAAAATGCATTTTGTATTCAATAGAAAGATTAATAATATTCCTTTTTATTCGCGCTGTTCAAGGATTATTTTTTTTATGGGTACCTTAATGCAGATTCTTTTTTAGGGTGAAAAAGATTAGAAAGGTGTTTAGCGGAAAGAGGGTTTTAAAATAAAAGGATTCAAAATGTTTAGGATTATTAGAAACTATAACAGTGTTGCCTATTAATTAAGGCCAGTTAGTTAGTCCTTTTGAAGGAACCACTGATATGCCAACTAAAAGCCACCACAAAACTTTATTATGAAAAATTTCCAAGACACTGTTTGATTTAAGGTGCGCTGCTTAAAGGAAAAGCTGGATTTAACAGGACTAGAATTGCTTGGGAACTATAACAACGATTGAAAGAATTCTAATAAGAGTTGGTGTATTTCAAACTGAAAACAGATGATTCTAGAAACCTTTAGAACTACTTGTTAGAAATCATAGTTTCTAAAAACATTAAGTTTAATTGTTTAATTTTGAATATTTAGTTTCTTTTTAAAACATGAAATTTCCTCCTCCCGACTTTCGAATCTGTTGCGTGATGTTTAGCCATTTTTATGTTTCATATTAGCCTTATTATTTCTATCCCTTCATTTATGTCTGTAACCCACAACATAATTTTTTCTATATCAGGAAACTATTTTGTAATATGTAGTTTTTTTTCTCTTTCAAACCGCTAAAAGCGATAATATTACAATATATTAACCCAGTTTTTTTTCTTCTTGTATGCTTTTCTCTTCAACACTCTTCTATTCAAAATATAGGAAAACAAAACGTTTATGTGTTACTGTAAGTAGTTCGAGTGTTTAGCAGTCATTATGTGTATAAATATGTATATACTATATACATAATACATATATACTTACATGGTGCTGTTAATGCTCTCTTATTGTTTCACATTGTTTAAGTCTATAACGTGGATAATAATGATATGAATATGAAGACGAACAAACAATGTAATATTCTCGCCATTATGAGTTTTATGGAAAATACATATTATGTTCAAGAACAGTGCGTGAAATAAATTAACGTCTAGATGAAAAAAAAATAATAAAATCAGTAGACATAATATTATTATAATGACCTTTCTAAGGAAGGATCTTCAACAAAAGAACCATATAAACCGATCGTATTAATTGTAACAAAGAGATATTTCTAACTATCTTTCAGTCAGTTACAGAGATGAGTTTGAAAATCACTTACACAATTAATCGCAAATGAAATGTTAACTTAAACAATAAATATTAATAAAATATGTATAATGAAATGAAAAATTTTTTAAAAGTAAATTTACAATTTTAAAACGCAATAATTCAAAAGAAAACTTTAATTATGAATATCCATTAATATTTTTAGGCTTAAGGTCTCTTTATTTTTATTAAATTATAAATAGTTTTTTCAATACTCCGTCACCCCTTTGTGTGACTTCTTCAGGAAATTTATTTTTTATTTGATGTGAAAATTTTTTTTTATGAAACAAAAAAAATTTTTATTATTAATCAAAGAGGTAAAAAAAACTAGAAGAATTAACTTTAATTATGTTTATAAAATCATCAGGTTTGTTACTTTTTTCACTTAGAGTGTTTGTTAGAGCAAAATATGGGTGGGGGTTTCGCATAAAAAGAGAAATTCTTCTTAGAACGTAAAAACGAAGTCTAAAACGAAACAGCGCCATAAAATGTTTATCTATTTTTCTTTTTAGCTAAAATTTCTTTTACTTAGTCAGGGTTCACACTATAAAAGTTTTCTTTCAGATATAATGATTTATGATTATAATGTATGAGATGTATATAAATATGTATACAACTTTTAAAAAAATCAAAATTTCAAAAAAATTTAGTAGCGTGAACCGAGACTTAAGCAGTTTAAAAAAAATCAAACGGTTTTTTTTTATATAAAGAACACCTTCACAATACATATAAATAAATATGCATATATATATATATATATATATATATATATATATATATATATATATACATACATCCATACATACATACCTACATATCTTGGATTTTTAGAGGATAAAAAAAAAACTTTAAAAGAAAGTTAGGAAAAGAGTTTGTAATATCAGGATATACAGTTTTATTATTCAAATATTGTTAAAATTGTACCTATTTTCTTTCATATCTGAATTTTTGTAGGAAAATTGTAAAAGTCTAGAAAGAATATCAAGAACTCAACCTTTCAAGAAAGTAGTCAGTCATTCAGCAAAATATTTATAAAGAAACGAAATAATGAAAGAAACGTTTATCTAAAAATATTAATATATTATATATATAATATATTATATATATTATATATATTATACATATATATATATATATATATATATATATATATATATATGTAACTTTATAATTTCTTTATCATTTGCGTTAGCCGTGTCCTCTAGTTTTTTGTAGATTTTTTTAATAGGACCATCGCTTAGGAGAGGAATGCTACATATACAGTGTACTGCGCTGGAACTGGGAAAGCATAGGAGAGTTTTAAGATAAGAAAAACTTGAAACCATTATGGCTGAGTGCGGAGTCGAACTCGGGACCTAAGGCATCGTAGTCTTGTGTCTTACTACTCCAGCCACAGCAAACAAAGGAGTGCTTTTAAACTGTTTCTTATACTGAACCAAAGACTCTATAATATACATCTACATATAATATATATCTATAATATACATCTACATATAATATATATCTATAATATACATATGTATATCTATAATATATAATATACTTATATCTATAATATATATTATAGTCTTTGGCTAAACACTTTTTAACCACTTGCGGTGTATTTTCAACTGTACACAAAACAGTCACGGGTTTCTTCTATAAAAACATTGATGGAGACTATTTTTCTTTCCAAGCTGATTTCTTGGTTCTGGAAATTCTATTGGATGTTAAATTTCCAGCAAGAATTACACATACATAAATTTCAGTAGATTTTCTTTTTAGATCTAAAAAACCAGAAACAAAAACAAACACCCACGCAAAACATAATGAAACAAAATTACAATTAAACTAGTCAAACTGCCTTTTAAGCAAGAGACATGGATTATTAATTAATAAATAACAGTATGCACATTATACATATACATACATAGATATGTACATGTGTGTTTATGTTTGTATGTTTCAATTGAAAATAGGGATAAGAACAAAAACAAACACGCACGCAAAATATAATGAAGCAAAGTTACAATTAAACTTGTCCGAACAACTTTTTAAGCAAGAGACAAGGATTATTACAGTTATAATATGCATATTTATATGTACATACATACATATGTACATACATACAAGCATGTTTATGTTTGCATGTTGATATAAACTATACGAAAATAAGAAATCAACTACGTTTTTTGATTGATATTGCAATGGAATTTCAATTGATAAAAGGATGAAAATTAAAACAAATATTATGTACAATAAAAAAAAATATAAAAACAAACAATAAAAAGAAAAGTCCACTTACAATTACATGTAATTTGAAAAAAAAATCGCTAAAATTATTTATTTATTTATTATATAAGATAAATATTATATAGATATTAAATTTTTTAACTAGAACTATGTATGCCTGCAAGATTTCCTGTAAGTTTACTATTCGCCATGACTGTACCAAATGAAGTGAAAGGGTGTGTTTCTGTTGTTTCTTTCGATTATGAACCGTCACATAATAAAAGTTCCTTTATTTTTAAGTTTATGTAAAACAAACTAAAGAATAGTTAATGCCAGTGGGTGGAAGCAAACTAGAAAAGAGTGTGGGGCAAAATATGTGACAAAACATGAATAGGTATGAAAAATCGTAATTAAAGAACAACCAACAAAATTGTTAAGCATCATTTTGTAAAAAATTTAAAAATAATAGCACAGCAAATGGCATAATTGAAAACGGGGAATTTTCTAAACTATTTATAAACGAACATGTCCTACCCAAATAAATTTTAAATATATTTCGAAATCTTTTGGCTGTAAAAGTGGCAATAGTTTTTACGCAAAAGAAAAAAAAATTACTGCAATAGTCTAAATATATAAAAATATTTTGTAGCTGGTCATTTTATGTTAGAAGAAAATTTTTACAAAAATGTTTCGCTGTCACTTTTTGTGTGCTGATTCTGTGTTGCTTAAGAATGTT
This sequence comes from Linnaemya vulpina, assembly GCA_963675445.1. NCBI lineage: Eukaryota > Metazoa > Arthropoda > Insecta > Diptera > Tachinidae > Linnaemya > Linnaemya vulpina. Next base: position 71,461,544 of record OY776280.1, on the reverse strand, counting down.
TGGGGTTATTTTTGGTATCGTAGCAGAAGGTGTTGAGGTATTTTGGTTCGGTATTTTTTCTTTTATTTTTTGTAGTGAATTGAAGAGGCACCCGCATTTTTTTTTTAATTTTATTATAATTCTTATATCAAAATTCAATATAATCTTGGAAAAAAAAAGAATTCCCTTTCAGTTTCAAAACAAAGGAAAAAGACAAGAACCAGACATTTTATTTATTTTTATTATTCTTTTTTTCATCATCTTTTTTCTTTTCTTTTTTTTTCTGTTTCTTTGCATGCCAGTTTCTTCCACCAAAAGCTGCATCACGATGTGCAGGAAACAGCTTAACAAAAACGGACTACGTACGAGTATCTCTAGTATCTTATTGGGTATTTTGCTGGCAGCCGATGGATGTTATAATAAAATACAATATTATCTTGAATCTTTGTAAAATGAGCCCTTAAGTGACGATGGATACTTTTACATTGTTCATTAAAAATGTACATGTCTATTTTATAAAATGAATGGCATTTTGCTCAAAGGTTCTTCAGGGAATCTTATTTTTATTTTAATTTTTTTTTTGAATTTTTTGTTCGTTATTGTTTTTTTTTTTTTTTTTCATTCAAATTGAGAAGAATTTTGTATGATTATCGAGAGTTTGTTAAAAACAAAATTTTTTTTGTAATAAATTTTTATAAACCAGCTACTGGAAATATCTTTGAAATTGATTGAGTGGTTTTTAGTGATGGAATAAAAATAAACTCAAAATATGATTTGAAATTTATATTAGGACATATCACTTAATTCTTAGGATTGTATGGAAAAATTGGGGATTTCTTTTAATTGATAAAACTACAAAGATTAATGCTGCTTAATTTATTAAGAAATATATTGAAAAATAGCACATTTTGAATTCTTTTATACGAAAGAAGGCTTCTACCAAAAATTTAGCCATTTCTAAGAAAATTTTTAAAAAGTAGATTTTTTTAACAAAGAAAGTAGTCAGTCACTCAGCAAAATATTTATAAAGAAACGAAATAATGAAAGAAACGTTTATCTAAAAATATTAATATACAAATACTTTATAATTTCTTTGTCATTTGCGTTAGTCGTGTCCTCTAGTTTTTTGTAGATTTTTTTAATAGGACCAGCGCTTAGGAGAGGACTGCTACATATACAGTGCACTGCGCTGGAACTGGGAAAGCATAGGATAGTTTTAAGATAAGAAAAACGCGAAACCATTATGCCGGAGTGCGGAGTCGAACTCGGGATGTAAGGTATCGTAGAGTTGTGTCCTACTACCTCAGCCACAGCAAATAAAGAATTGCTTTTAAACTGTTTTTGAGGCTGAACACTTTTTAACCACTTCCAGTGTATTTTCAACTGTAGCCAAGCAGTCGCGGGTTTCTTCCATAAAAACATTGATGGAAAAAGAAGACTATTTTTCTTTCCAAGCTGATTTCTTGGTTCTGGAACTTCTATTGGATGTTAAATTTCCAACAAGAATTACACATAAATCTCACTAGATTTTCATGTTAAACACAAACAGTATATTATTGATTTAGCCATTTCTAAGAAAATTTTTAATAAGTAGATTTTTTTTTAAAAAGAAATTTTCAATTTTAACTTTTCTTTTATAAATTATAAAATATGCTACTCTAACTTTGACACAAAAAATTCAGAAGAAAGTTTACAGTATAATTGTTCATAAACAATCACAATAAAATAAAATTTTGATATTGAAACATTTTTATAAATAATTATACAATAACAAATAGGGTTAATTACGAGCCAAACGTTTTAAATTCAACAAGGTAATTCATTTTAATATTTCCTCTCTTTTATCCTGCACATCTTTCTACCTGCCACTTAGTCATTCACGTGCCCCACTGTGACACACAATACAAACATGTTGGATAATTTCTAGTATTTGCAAGAGAAAACTTGTTTTAATTACTTGTACTGTTAGAGAATTCTAAATGGTCATTCAAGCCCTCTTAAATAAAGAAGGGGAGATTTTTTTAAGTTCATTTAAAGGCGAGAAGAGTCAAAACCTTCTAAAGCTGTGACTTTTAAACTGTCAGACAGATGTTTTGTTAGTAACAACACTTTTCCCCCAAATTTAACAGGAATTTGTCTAGACACAGCAATCGATATTTACCCCCGTTTAATAATTGGACGTGTTTTGAGTACAACACCAGTAAAGGGGGCTTTTTTTGTTGCTTTTTTTTCAATCGTTTGACACATGCAGTTAATTTATCATTTATTAGGCAGTCGTGTGTAACTAAATGCTTTACTATCTCCCTTAACTTCATATTTTTATAAATTATTTTAATTGTTTCCAAATTTTTTTCTTGTATATGTTCTTGTCTTATTGCCTTCTATATGGTGGTTGTGTAGGTCAAATTTTGTTTTATTGTTTAGGAATAGGGGTGCGTTTTCATGTTGAATTTATTTGATGTGAAAATTAATTATTTTAATTTATTTGGCAAAACATGTTTTTTCATGCATTTCTTTGTTGTTTTGCTGAATCATTAAAACTTCCATGCTAAATTTGTTTGATTATTTATTTGACCGCAAAAAAAAAAAACTTTTGTGGTGGTTGGAAATCTATGCAACTAATTTGAAAACAAATAAAGACACATTAAATATTGAATAGGAAACGGGCATGCACACCAGCCAACTAAATATACGAGTAATTTATATTATACTCGCACACATACATACATACATTTTTATTGAAGACTGACATCAATAACAAAATTTGTGGTTTGACATATTTTTACAACGGTAAATATTTAAAGTTTATATATATATAATTCAAATAGTGATAAACTCGCGTGCAAATAACGCCATTAAGCAGCACTGTCGCTGAGGGTTTTAGTTTTAATATGTAGGAGTTTGCTCATGTGGCAACATCATAATGAAATGACAGTTTTGAAGGCATAGGCTTTGGTAACAAGTGTTGCCTACTTTAATGCGATTTTTTTAAGCCTCACACAGGGGTTAAATTGAATCATACGCTCGCTATTCATTCTAAATTTACATTTAATTTGTATTTCTATGGAAGTTAATAACGGTTGGCGTTTTTCGCCTTCAAATGGGACAATTTATAATAGATTAAAAATAATATATAAACTTATATTTAATCTATTACAAATTGTCAAATTTCAAGGCGCAAAACGTCTACTGTTATCAGGATGAATATATTTTGTTTTTAAGTCCACACTTTTACGACAAAAGCATTTGCCCGGTAATTTCAACGGCAATTCTTCATCACAAAATATACGAAAATGGCAAAAGTTGCCATTAGTACACACTATTTTGTGCTTGTCCTGGCGTAAAATACCATTATGTGTTTTCGGTATAACGTTACTTGTTCAATATTAACCCTGGATTGCTACTATTTTGTACACTAAGGTTTTCTCTTCGTTGAAAGGACCTACAATTTTTAAATATCTTTCTAGCGGAATAATTTTGAAAGTGAAATATAAACCGAAACATTTTCAGTTAAGTAGATAATTTTAGAAAACATATCATATAAAATAAAAACTTTTTTCCCTCTTAAAATTCGATACGAATTTGAGCTAAATAAAAGATGTATGATAAAAGAGTAAATGAGCTTCGTTAAACAGTAACCATCCAGGGTTAAAAACTTTGTAGAAGAAATTAACGTTTTTGCTCCTTTTCAAAAGTAATAATACAAACTTTTTTGAATTGTAAATAAATCTTCCTATTCTTTAATATTTTTAAACTTAAGGTCTCTTTATTTAAATTTATTTCAGTTTATTTATTTTTCAATATTTCGTCGATGTTTTGGGTAACTTCTTTAGGAAGTCAAAGGAGTGATGAGGAGTTGAAAAATAATAAATTGTTTAAATTAAAATAAAGAGGCATTAAGCTTAAAAATATTAAGGAATATTAATATTTAAAAAGGTGCTAAAAAAAAACTAGAAAAATTTAAAGAATAAATTTTAATTTCAACTAGTTTTTGGTTTCTGCTGCAAAATAAGGCGTTTTGCTTTCAGAATTTTAGATGATTTCTATTTAATTGGGAGAATATGTTTAACGAATTTAAAGTTAATTTAAATATTCAGCTTGAGGTATCTTCTTGATTTCTTTTTATACAAAAATAAACTTTTCGAAATACATCAGCATATCAGCCACTACTCCTTTTGGGAGTATCAACTACAAAATTTACTTATGTAATTAATTAACTGTAAAATATATTAAAGTAAATACCCACATACAAAAAAAAAATATAATTTAAGAAACAGTTAAAACTTCCAAAGCTAATTAAAACTGTATAGGGAAGAATATTTATATCGAATTGGTCTGTATAAAAAAGGCAACAATGAAACTTTCAAAAAAGAAAACAACCCAATAACTGTATGTTAAAAACGATGGCCAGAAATTGTCATTATTAAAATTAATAGAAAACAAAATATTAGCAGCTGAACGAACGAACATAGTGGGGAGGTTAATGACCAACTAAAACTGTTGTTACCCAAACTCTGCAATACAAATTGTCAGCTAAGAAATAAATTAATATCGTGGCTAATGTTTTATAAATAGTTTCGAAATTTCATTAGAAATTCCAAATGCATGACCAGCTTAATAAATAAAAACACTTTTTCATATGAAATCTATTTGATTAATATAAAACAAAAGCTAAAAACCAGTTCATACACAAACACACATATTTTCTCTTTTAAAGTTTCTGAAATTTTTAAAAAGAAATCTGAAAATATGACTTAAAATCCTGTTGGTTTTGTATTACAGACAAAATCGTTTGGATGTACTTTAAATTATTAGGAATTTGTTTGTTATAATTGTTAATATTATTTCGTTATACATTTTGCAAAAATTCTTGGGTGATTAAAAAACAATTTATGAATTTATTTCACAGCAAGACTACGCCCTTTAGTTGCAGAAACTATAAAACCCGATTTTAAATTCTTTGCGTATGCAAAAAAAATCCCTTAAGGCTATTTAGTTATTGTTGTTGGTTTTTTTCTTTACAGAAGAGTGCTCACACTTACAGTGCTGGCAAATTAAAGGTACACATTGACAAAAAAAAAAAAAAAGGAGAGGGATAAAATATCAGGGTTCAGAATATATAATTCAATAGTAATCAAAGAATTTTGCATAAAAATTTACGGTTAAAGCAAATCTTTGACAAAAAAGATTCTAAGAAAAATAGGCCATAACAAAGAAATATTTAGGAAGAAATTAAAAAAAGTAACATTATCCTACCACATGATAAAAATATTGTTGGAACGATTTTTTTTGTCAATCTAGTGGTTCACTTCATGGCATGTTTTTTTTTCTATATAGGGTGTTTTTTTATAGAGTGATACAAGTTTATATCATAATAAAACATGGCAATATATTTTTGATATCAATGAAACGGTCTTAATTGGATAGACAATTTTATGGCATTAATTTATAAATATTATTTCGGCCATGTGGTCGCCACGGCTGGCGCGTACAACGAGCAATCTGAAACACCAATTTGTCACAAACAGTAACATTCTGACCATCATGGTTTTTGAAGATACATGGGCCAATGACTCCGCCAGGCCATAAAGCACACCAAACAGTAATTTTCTGTGGATATCATGGTGTTTCGACAAAAGCTTGTGAATTCTCCTCTTTCCATATGCGACAATTCTGTTTATTTACGCAACCATTCAACCAAAAATGAGCTTCATCGGAAAAGAAAAATTTTGAATGGACGAAGCGCACGACAAGTTTGACGAACAGAAACATTATTTGGATTAAGAATTTTTACAATTTGTACGCGTCGTTCTGGTGTAAGTCGATCCATAATGATCAGCTGTTAAATGGGTGGTCAAATAAAGCAGTGATACCAACTCAAAGTTATATCACTCTATAAAAACACCCTATATAATTTCCTCCATGTGTCCGCCTCCATCAAGAGTTACACGATTCACTCCCTCAGCCCACTTTTTGAGTACTCTTGAATGGAGTTACTTCAAAAATAGTCTCCAATCGCTCCACATTATCTGACATAAGCCATGGAGAATATCTCCATCAAAAATAATCCAGAGGCATTAATTTGCATCAACGAGGACGCGAATGAGCGGAGCCATTTCTGGAAATAAACATTTCACCTAATAGATTTTGTAATAAATCGAGTTGCAGCGTCTCTTTGGGAACCAAATATCGTTTAATAATTTTTGAAAAAAGAAAAATTTAGTCAGCATGGCTCGCGCTTCGCCGTAAGGCCAGCTTCTTCCTCAATTCGATAGAGTCGATGGTGCTGCTCACATTTCTTTGTCTAGTTGATGGTTTTGAATTGGGAAAAGGAGTCAAATTAGTACGAAAACAGTTAATAAAAGCACGAATTGGCAGCTCATTAGGACGATTATGTAGATGGATTGTAAATCGGGCGAAGTGAATTTCGTAAAATCCTAATTTTGTAAAACACTTTGAGTGAATGAAATTTACTGGAAAAGAACAAACGAATTTCTACAAGAAAAATCAAAATATTCCTACGCCACTTTGGCTTTGAAAATATTTGAAATTTTTGTGAGAAATAAAAAGAAAGAGAGTAAAAATAATTTTGTTTTTGTGATTTCCACAATTTGAAAGAGTTGTTGTGTTGCTAAACGATTCGTTAGCACCCTACTGAACCAAGTTTTTCACACGCAGCTGTCAAACTATTAGTTATCGATATCGATAATTCTCAAGCGATGTCAAATTAATTGTTTGAAGAAAGAATTTGTATGCTGAAAAGCATATAACAATTTTCGTAAAAAGAATAAATATTTTTTGAAACTTATTTTCTTCTTTTATTTAACTTTTTCGCAACCCTGCCATTTATTTAATGTGTTTGTGTGTGTGTGTGGGCTTGCTTTTTTTAACTTGCTCATCCACTTTCCATATTTTGACAGCAGCTGGTTGCTATTTAAATGTCATTGTAATTTTTCCTTTGTTATACTTTTTTTAAATCCTTCTTTATGCATATTTCAAGCTAATTTTACAAATACAATATATCAACTTAAAGTTTCGTAAAAGGATCATGAACAAAAGATACCATTAAAATTAAAAAAAAAAAATGAAACGAAGCTAAAGTGTGATAAGCAGCACTTCAGTTCTCTGTTGGAAAAAATGCAATTCTTGTAAGTCTTCGAAATTACTGATCCTTAAGGATCACTTTTTATAAGCACTTCCATAATTCTGCTGCAAATTGAGAAGAAATTTTTGGAAATTTCACAGCTTTGACTATTTTTGTTTTAAATAATTTTTAGATATTTTTTTTAAATATATTTTTGCTTAAGGCGGTCTTTTCTTTAATTTTATTCAGCGTTCGATGATCTTTAGCCAATAATTTTGTAATATTATCCACTTTGTTTGACTTTTCCCACTTCGTATTTCTGGTGTTTCTTTTGCTGTTTATTATATCTTTTAAACTTTTTTTTAGGGGGTTTGTGATAAGATACACATGAAGAATGAAATAAAAAAAATTAAATCACAGTTTTTTTTTTAATATTTTATTTGTTTTCAATGTAACGGCATAAATTTTCTTATATTTGATGTATTTTTATCAGTCATTGATTCAAGCGTTTCATAAAATCACACACACACACACATACACACACACAAACGCACACACACCAACATACATACATACATACACACAAAGTTACAGTAATAATTATTAGCCGTTTAGTGGAGTAAAGGAAGATATAACATACACAGTGTGAAAGAAGAGAAAAGAACCACAATTTGTCTTAAATTTCAATATCTCTACAAATAAAAGATTTTTTACAAAGAATATTTTGATTGTGCACATTTACATTAAAATATGTTATAAACCAGACATGTTTCATCAATATTGATGGGGGGATAAGGTAGTTTAAAGTGTTCCACAAAAATGTTTTTATAAAAGATCCCCCTTGTACCACCGTACATCTCACAAATATGAAAAAAATTGCTTATATATTTTACACATCTACACAAAAATACCTGTTAAACAAAATATATATTTCATCAATATTGATAGACGATAGAATACTAAAAATGTACCACAAAAATCGTTTTATACATAATTATGACGAAATTTCTATATACTCTGCATATCTACATCATAATACCTTTGAAGCCTGATATCTTTAACCACTACTAATGGACAATAAGATATTTTAAACTGCCCCACCAAAAATTTTTATGTACAAGATCAGCTTTGTAACACCTCAAAAATATGAAACCATTTCTTATATTCGGTATATCTCCACGAAAATAATTTTTAAACAATATATAGATATCTTTCATAAATATTCATGAACGATAATTGAAAGTGTTGATAATTGGATCTGTATTTCATAAGCAATTGGTTTCCTAATATGAGGTAAAACTGAACATTTTCAGTGCTTTTTGGTGACTTTTAATCAAACTTTTTGATTGATGAACGATGAGATAGTTAAAAGTGTACCACAAAAAAGCATCTGCTGTTAAAAGACAATTTTGTTGTATGGTTGTATTGTTGTATTTTAAAATGTTAGAACTTGAAAATGTCAATATAATGTGTTTATTTCAACCAGGCATGTGTGTGAAGAAGAAATTAAAATTTAACTAGTCGAGACACAAACCAAAATTGTACCAAACCTATTCTGCACTTAAAAGGTCTCCAATTAACTGCTGAGTTAAATTTAATCAAATTAATTTGTTCACCAAAATCCAGAAATCGAAACTCAATCAGCGTACACGTTTCATGATATACTTAATGAAGATATAGTTATGGAATGTGCTAAAGATGTGAAATATTGTACGGAAACTCATTTGGAAAAATATGTTTTCCCACTATGACCACTAACATAGTGGGAAAATGGGATATACTATCCATATCCCACTATAGACAAATGATGGCCCATGGACTTCCAAATTTCTAAACTTATTTCAGACAAAAGCCCTTTTATATAGTGGCATATGGGTAGTATTTCCTATTTTCCTTTAATAACCACAAATCCTATCGAGAAACAAAATTTTAAAACTGTTGTTATTCGAATTCCGAAACTATTTCTGATATAAGTCCTTCTCCACTTCCTGGCCCCTGGCCTATGGTAGTTAATAACCACAAATCCTCTCAAGAAACAAAATTTTAAAACTGATATTATTCGAATTCCAAAACTATTTCAGATATAAATCCTTCTCCGATTCCTGGACCCTGGCCTAGGGGTAGTATTTCCCATTTTCCTACAATGACCAGTAATCGCTCCAGGAAAATGTTTGTTTTTAAATGAGTTGGTGTACAATATTTCAGCACATTCCGTATTGTTTCTCGATTTCTGGATTTTGGCCAATAAATTAATTTAATAAAGTTTTAATCCAACTGTTTGGACAGTTGGTAAAATTTTCGGTTTGCGTCTGGGCTAGTTAAATTTTAATTTATCTTTACACACATAAATGATTTATTTCATTTAGATTTTTTGTCGTTTTTAGTTTTTTTAAAATCAAAACACGGAATTAATTTCTATTATTTTCATAATGAGAGATTGTAAACTTAAATAATATTTGGTAGAGATTAACAGATTTTTTTTTAAATAAAATATATAAATCAAAACAACTTCTATTTTCAGAAGTTATTTTTATTATTTATGAACTTTTACTTACTACTTTTACTTGAATAATAAATATTATGATTTTTGGAAAACATACCTGCAAAGAAAAAGAGAACAGAATTCAATTAGTTTCAAATTGCACAAATAATTACAAGGTTTTAATACTTAAAAAAAGAAAAGAAAATCTTGATTCAAACACTTCAATATTCGAGCATTTGAAATTAATTATTATGCACTCAGCAGTGCATCTTTTTTTTTGTCGGTCACAATTGCCTGCCAATATCGTAACTTTTTAACAAGCATTTTGCTATTGAGATAATTATATGCTGCACTTCACACCGACATTTGATTTATTGCAAATAATATATAATTATTTTTCAAGACTTCCTGGTATTTATGCACTTAAAAAAATCACTTCCTAGTTAACGCCTTCAAATACAACATTTACTTGGCTCAAACGATTCTTACAAAAATTTCTGTTTGGCTTGTAACAGCTGTAGGGTGTTTGTAAAAAAAATGCTCTTCTTTTGAAAATATTTCAAAGCAAAATATTATATTAATCAAAGATTTATACAGTCAAATATTTATTGAGGCATTTCCTGCTGAGTTTCAGTTATAGTCCATAACAAATCGGCCAAAGTATTATTTTTATTTTTTTCTTCCATTCCATACTTTTTGTTGCTGTTGTTGTTGTTGTTGTTGGGTTGCCAAACGCACAACCAATTTAGTTAAGGGTAACACATTAATTATTGTTCCATTAGCTGGATGTTGAAAGAACAAGAAAGTCAACTGACAACCACAAAATACCACAAAACCTTCAGTTTTTAAGCAGCTTTAAAAAACAGACCACACACGAACTGTTTTTACGTTAGAAGAACTCAAATTGATATTTAAAATACAATAAAAAAAAGTTTTTTGTTTTTTTTTTAAATTTTACTGTTTTCTTACATTCTTTTACAGATTAACAACAACACAAGAAGAGTATTAAATGTTTGTAGAGAGAAAAAATTGAATTAAAAAGTGCTAATGCAAAGCAGTGGAATATTTCAGTAGGAAAAAAAAACCTTTTAAACAAAATAGAAATGGAATGTGATAAAAATAAAACTAATTGCTTCGAAATTACATATTTAAAAAAAAAGAGACTTCCTGGAAAACACTTGAGAAAAAAGGGATTAAGCAACTAAAATGACACAAGTCCTAGAATTACGGCGGCATGTAATAACATTATTTAAGCACTGCAATTAGAAAATGTTTGAAGAAATATGTTTCCTGGTGTGTGTTTTCCATTGATTGAAATTATAGAACAAGCGTTCGGAAACCCTTAAATAAATAAGAGTATATTCTCCTTAAATCATATATGAAGTATTTCATTGATAATATTAAAAAAAAAAAAGATGCACGGCACGCCTCACTCTGTGTGTGGTGTGTCGTTTCGAATTACTATCACTAGCGTTTATAGCAAAAGTATATTATGTCCAACATGATCTCTACTATAGACATGTGACCTCCTTCGATCCAGCAAGATATAAACCCTCTAATTTAAAAAAAAAATTTATATATTGACTCAAATTCTTGACAAAAAATATGAAAACAAAAACATTTTTGATTTATATATTAAATGGAATGGAAAAATCCGAATAAAGGAGACATGAAGTAAATGTGAATACAGAAATCATATTTGAGTTAATATCGGTTTTGCTATAATTCTCGTATACAATTTTCTAGTATAAATTTGTACACATAAAAACTTTCAGAAGACTCTGAATTTTTTTCCAATAATTTTTATTATAGTTAAGATGAATCTTTATTCTATTTACTGTAAAGTGTTCTTCAAGTTAGGAAACAATTTTCGGATAAATATCAATATTGTCCACATTTACGTAAAAATACCTTTTAAATTGCATATGCATGATCAATATTAACGTACGATAAGCTACTTAAAAGGGTACCACAAAAATATATGTGGAGTGCTATGTGCCGTATTTGAGTATATATAAGATGTATAAGTCATTTGATCAAATTTTGATCATAATTTATCTGCTAAACAAATTTTAATTTTTTAGTAGCAGTTCGTTAGATTTATTTCTTTAAATATTGCACACTTTCTAAGATTTAGCTTTGGAATTAGTTTCAATAAAAGCATTTCCTTTCAATAATAATAATACTAATAACGAGGTCATATTCGTTACTTATTATTTATTTCTTGACGACTTTCCCACTTTAATAATAAGTTCATTCATTGTAACAATTTCGTTGTTTTTTATTTAAATTGATAAACAACAGCTTAGCCAGGCCTTGCCACAGATCATCACTTGCAGCGTCCACTGGTTGGCAACCCGACTGATGCACAAAACCAAATTAAAAGAGAGACGACGATCAAGACCGGCGTGCGTATTTTTCACTAAACAAATTTAACGCAATTACATTTAAACAATTTTTTAATAAAAAAAAATCAAATATAATGCATGTAAATGCATGTCTACTTATGCATTCATTCACTTCTGTCTTAGTTTTAATAATTTGAAAAAAAAAAAGAAAGAGAAGTCTAGATAACATTAAATATATGCTGATTATTTGAAATCGCCAACATTTTTTTTTTTTGTTAGAAATAATACAAAAGCGAGTGCTTTCATTATCTATTGTGTGTGCTTCGCATAAAATAAAATGAGAAAAAAATTAACACAAATTGCCACAAAATGCGGAAGTTAATTTCTTTATTTTATTTTTTTTTTAATTTGAAACATCTCTGGATATGGATGTTCACATATGGAATATAAAAATGGTTACAATTTGTCTGGGTTTCCAGCATATGCTCATGTAAGTATGTATGTATGTAAATATAAGAGGAAGCAATATACATACATATACAATTTACTGTTAAATTATTATCTGCGGTTGTAGAGCATTAAGTGTTTAATATAAGAAAATTTTGTCATAAAAAAAAATGAAACTGAAAGCACAGCGCAAATAATCGTTACAATTTAAAATTTTCTCTTAAAACCGCACAAGATATTTCAATGAGATTTGCTAATTCCTTTTAATCGATCTCATTTAAGCGGTTTTTTGCTACTTCTTCTCTACCATGAATAATAACAGCAGTATTAACGACACTGAAGTTGCCAGAAACAATGATTTAATGAAATAAATGCAGAGATGCCAAACGAAATTACCTTCAAGCCCATAAAGAATTGAAAGGAAATTATTGCAGTTTCAAAAGCAGCTGTTTAGCAGATAAATAAATAGGTTTTCATTATTATAGCTTAAATTTAGCTTTGAAATTAGCAAATAAACTGCAGGCAGGTTTGCATTATCTGTAAATTATATCCTCAGGTCTCATTCAAGGTTGCCACATTTTCATAAGTTACCACTAAATTGTAGTAATATATTTGTTGTTGTTATGATTATTGTTATTATATTTTTTTTTTTCATCGCAATTAATTAAAAAACTAGTGTCCCCATTTAATATCTCTAAAAAAATGCATATAACGTCGGCTTAGAGTACAAACCAGCTAACTTACTTTACATACATACATTTTACAGGAGATAAAGGGTGTTTTTTATAGAGTGATACAAGTTTAAATCATAATAAAACATAGTAATATATTTTGGATATCAATGAAACGGTATTTATGGGATAGAAAATTTTATGACACGGCTGGCGTGTACAAGGCGCAATCTGGAACACTGACCATCATCGTTTTTGAAGACATATGAGCCAATGACTCCGCCAGCCCATAAAGCGCACCAAACAGTAATTTTCTGTGTATGTAATGGTGTTTCGACAAACGCTTGCGATACTCCAAATGCGACAATTCTGTTTATTTACGTACCCATTCAACCAAAAATGGGCTTCATGGGAAAATAAAATTTTCAATAGACGAAAGTGCATTATAAGTTTGACGAACAGAACCATTATTTACATTGAAAATTTCCAGTTTGCCCGCGTTTCTCTGATATAGGCCGATCCAAATTTAAATGTCCAAGCAAAATAAACATCAACTGTTAAATGGGTGGTCAAATAAAGCAGTGATGCCAACTCAAAGTTGTATCACTCTATAAAAAACACCCTATACAATATGCCTTTAAAACTTTACACGCTTGGCTTAAGATAATCCAAATAGATTTTTTCGCATTGTGGAAACTCAAATTAAAGTAAATATTTTAGCCAGTTAATGCGGCGTCCCTTTTGAACAGTTTATCGCTTAACTTTGTTAAGATTAAACATAGACTATGTAATTTTAATATTGCACAAAATATTGCAAGTGTTCAAATATACTTTTCACTAACATCTACTCAAATCCAATAAACACTTTTACTTTATCTTTAACTGTTAGCTACAGTGCTGAATAGAAATATACTCCTGATTTTAATCCTCTCGAAAAAGCGCACAATAGTCCAACTGCGGTTTCCTTCTTAAATATATTCTTTTTAAATATGCATACAACACCCAAAAATAAATATAAAAATATCTTGTGTTGTAAATGAGTATCATCACTTATTCCTTGAAAATGATTCATTTGTTTTTTGGTAGATGATTAAAATTGTCTTTGTTTCATTTGACAGGAATGAGTACATAAATAATCCTGCTTAAAAATCATTGTAAATGGAATCTTTGACAAAAAAAAAAAAATGTTTTAATTTTTAAGGTATTTTTCTAAGGCAGGCGGCAAAATTAACTACAACATGTTAGCGAGAGGAGTAAAGCAAATGTTATGCAAATAATGAAACAACAGTGGTGCAGCGACCACTGAAACCAGTGACTGTTACGTTCAACTATAGGCTTCCTAAGCAAGAAAGCCATAGCAAAAATATATATTTTTTATCAACAGAAACTCATGCCGAGTTAAATATTTTTAACATGATTTTTTAAAATTTTTCGTCATTTAAATTTGACTTCTTTGCACAAACAAATAAAAAACTACCTGATGGTTTTTTTACTACTACTTTTGATCATTCAATTTTAAACGAAATTTATTAAAATTTTTAAAAATTCAAAATATTGAGAACATACTTGGATTATAGTTGAGGATCATTAATTAAAAGCACAATGAATTCATAAATAAAAAATTAAACGAAAAATTTAAAAAAACCCAAGAGAAAAAAACACCAGCCATAAATAGCTCCAGCTTCAATGGCTGTTTGAACAACAACAAATTAAATTAATTTCTTATATTTTTGTTTCAAATTTTAATATCAAACTAGCGAACCAGTTTCGAATCGAATAGAGTTAAACATTTCAAAAATAAAATTGCTTGTGTATAAAAAAGAAACCATAAAACGTGAAAAATGAGTCACGTTAATTCACAAAAAAAAAAAAAAAAAAAATTTGGTATTTTAATTTTATCAGACGCTGAGAATTTTAAATCAACTTTAAGCAGGTTTAAATTAATCCGCATAGTTTCTTCTTCTTCTTAAAAAGAAAAAAACAATATTAAAGCAAATTGTTTTGTGAATGAAATCTTAATTTTTAAAAAAGTTTTGAATTCGTTTTTATTTTTATTATTTTTTTTTTTATTTCCAAGTTGTTGTTTAAAAACGGAAGTATTTAAAAGCAGGGGTTGTTTGCCATTGTCGCGTTCAATTTTAGTATTTTATGCGTGTTATAAATTCACATACAACGCAATTGTTCAATTGGAAAGGAAGTTGTTCATATAAGCGGAACATTATATTAAAACTGCATTAAAGAAAAAAACTATAATTTTTTAAAAGAAATATTTTTTTTTCAATTATTTCGTTGAATATTTCTTTCAAGAATCGGGGGTGTTTTCAATAAAAACAAACAAAACTTTTATAGGTTTTTATAAAAGAGAACTAGTGTAGTTACCTGCTATTGGATTAAAGGGTAAACTTAAAGACATCATTGAAAACAGGTTGCACGATTGTGTATAATTCAGTTTGAATTTAAAATTTTCCCATAGGAAATATCATTTCCTTCATTTTAAAAATTTCAATAAATAACAGAAACGTTTCTAAAGATGTTTTCAATTTATTTGTAATTCAAAGTATGACTGCCTGCCTGTCTGTCCGTCCTTTCGTTCGCTGTGCATGTTAAAAATGTCCCCTCGTCAATTGCCATTAATTTAGTTTTCTTATTTATTCCTTTTTAAATTGTTTGGTCATCTCTTTTATGACCCCATTTATTTATTAATCAAATGACTCACTCGCTTAACAATGACTTTATTGTTGTTGTTTGTTTTGCCTTTCTTGGTTGCTGTGGCAGTTTGTTGTTAACTTACATGCAGGTTTGTTTTAGTTACAAGTCAGCTGGTGTTTAACATGAACTGTTAACTTCACGCAGTGAACTCTGCAAGAGGTACAGGGTTGCAAATGGACACACACAAAAAGTTGTTTTTGAACAGAGTCAAGATATTGAATATTTTAATATATGAAACAAATAATTGAAAATTTTGTTAGTCCCCTTTCACACACATCAAGTTTGACTCATCAAGTCTTGAGTTTATAGAAGAAAGGGGAGAAGAGAATGAAAAGAGGTACAAACCTGACTGTACTACCATATCAAGTTTTAGTAAACTTCTCACTTGAAGTTGGCTGCAGCATATCAAAAAGCATATAAAGTTGAAAGCAGAGACAATGAAACTTGATGAAACAATACGTTTGTGTATTAAAGTGAATGCAGGTTTAAAAGAAAACTAAAGAAAAACTGATCAAGTAAACCTGGTGTGTGTGAAATAGGACTTACTCACAAATTTTATTACATTCGCTGTTTTATCTCAAAAACACTACAAAACTGCTGCTGAGTTTCAACGAGTTCTTAAACGATACGGGTCGCTGCAGAACCTGCTGGGTCTAAATATATTCTAAAAAATATTCTTTCATTGATTATACTCGATTGTGTGATACCTCGCGAAGTACTAAATTTCCAAACCTTTTCTTAAAAACATTTTATCACTTAACATTGAGCATGTCGATTTGAGAAAAAAAACTCCAGAAATTTGGCGTTCTGAAACCGCTATGGGTTAGTAAAGCGATCTACTCTGTTTAATTTTTGCACCATAAAGTAAAAATTAAATCATGAATAATTGAAATTTTCTCTCTTTTTAAATTTTGATTAAGATTTTAATAAAAAAAAAATATATAACATTTTTTCACTTCTTTTCTAAAAAGTGGCGGTTCGGAAAAGTTTTAAAACAGAAAATAATTTTCGTGAGGGATGTTGGATTCTAATAAATTCCTTATTTTGATATGGCAAAATGTTGTAATTTTCTGTTAAAAAGTGTGTAAAATGTTGCATTTTTTTCTAGAAAAGAAATCGACATTAAATTTGTCAATCGTCTGTTATTATTTTCTTTCTCAAACTCAATTAAAAAAATCAGTGCGCAAACCCATTAAAAAAAAAAAAAAAATAGGAAAACCCCAAGCAGTCCCGCAGATTTCACAATATGCTCAATCGCTTCTTCAAGCGATTGGCGTTTTAAAAACGCTGCCATTGTCAGAACACACGCGTTTTTAATTTTCGGGGCAATGTGTTTCCCTCAAACGCCTCGAAGCTTCGTAGTATTTTACAGCTGAAAGAAAAGAATCTTTCCTTGTGCTAAGAAGAAGGATTCAGTGTTCCATTCGTAATAATGGGCAAAAATTTCCACACTGTTTTTTTTTGGTGCATATGTCCACTTGAGATATATGATTACAAGAGGAAATGAGAGCGTTTGACTGTACTTTTTTAGGGGCCAGATCAAAAAGAACATAATTATTTCAATATTTTGTCCACTTTAATAAACAAACCAAAATGCGATAAATATTTTTATTAATTAAAGGGCGGCGTAGAAAAACTATTAAAAAAAAAACTTTCATATCAGTTTGCATGCAGCGGCTTACAATTCCATTATATAAATTAACATTTTTTTTATTTATTTAAATTATACCACATAAACAAAAAGCCGCTTAGTTATCAGGCATTTTTTCCAAGTTTCCCCCCCTCCCCACTCTCGTTTAATAATTCATCAACATTTTTTTTTTTTTTTTCTAAAATAAAATTTCTCACTGACCTACAATTTTACAAACTAAAGCATTTTTAACGAATTCCACATGCAACTTAGGAAAAAATTATAATAATAAAATGAAAAATTGTGATAACAACAACAACAAAAAAGTTTGAAAAAAATTAATCTAAAAATAAAACCCCTTAAAATTTTGTTGATACAAAAATGTACATTAAAAAAAGGGAATGAAATTTCGTAAAAATAAAACTCTAATTACTTCATTCTTAAATTGAAAAAAAAAACACGCTTCATATTTCTTGATGATTATTTAAAAAGTTTTATATGAGAAATTTTATCTTTTTATATGAAAACTTGCTGCTGCAATTATTGTACTACAGCTTTATTGCGTCTTGAAAGATTTTATTTATAAATAAAATTATTTGTTTATGAATGATTAACATCACATAGACTTTTTCATAGAAAGTTGTTAATTTAACTTGTTTGTGATTCGCGTTAAAATATTGCAAATTTTGTTTAAAATAAAATAGCAACACTCACACACACAGAAATACACTTTTAAAATTGCATTTGAATTAAAGTGTACGTTTATAATAAATTAGCAAAATCTTAATGGAAAAAAGTTTAAACAAAAACTAAACGACTGGCTAAATTAGTTCTATATGATGAAGTAAACAATATGGAGAATTCCTTGAGCAAATAAATAGCTAACATTTAAATAACATTAAATTGGAAAACATCTGTTCGAAAGGCGCACAATAATTCCAGAAAGTTATTAGAATAAACCAGAGAGCAATTGTGGGGCTTGATTATTTTCGCCGGTAGAGTGTGGATTTATTTATAATGTACGAGGATAAATCCAAAATTCTTTGAGAAATTTTAACTTTAAGGAATACAGTGTGGGCTGGCATTAATAGTCCACTTTTATTTTTAAGAAATTTTTTCATTATCTACCGGGTGGCTGATGAAAGCCGCTACCAAAAGAAAATGTAATAGCTTTTTTTCTATTTAATGAATGTGGTCCATTTTTTTTTTATTTTGCAGATTGATTTTTAGATTTATATAGGCGCACATTTGGCGGCAATCCTCCGAGCAGATGGACCATAATGAGACTTGTAAACAATTTTGCCGAGCATGGGACAGTCAACAGAAGACCTTACCATCGAAACCCTTCAGTTCGAACGGAGGAAATAATCGCTGCTGCAGCTGCTGCGATACAACACAATCCAAGAGTTTCGACAAGAAGCTTATCTGCTCAAATGGGTATAAGCAGACAGTCATTACAGTCAATTGTGCACAAAGATTTGGACTTATTCCCATATAAAATTCAAATGGCCAACAAACTGAACGCTGCAGACTTGCCGATTCGCTTGGAATTTTGCCAGAAGATGCTTCAAATGCTGGAAGAGGATGGAAACATGTTGAACTGTCTTTTCGTGTCTGACGAGGCCCATTTCGATTTGAACGGCAACATAAACAAACAAAATTGTCGAATATGGAGTGCTTCCAAACCACAGACACTCCATGAGACGGAATTGCATCCACTTCGTGTCACAGTGTGGTGTGCAGTTTCATCACGCTGCATTGTCGGGCCTTACTTCTTCGAAGAAAACGGTCACCCCGTTACTGGAGAGCGTTACTTGAGCATGTTGAGAGAGTTTTTCTATCCAGAATTACGCCGAAAGAGAATTCCTTTTAACTCTGTGTGGTTTCAGCAAGATGGTGCACCTCCTCACATAGGCCAACCTGTTATGACAGAATTGCGACGAAAATTTCCCAATAAGCTGATATCCAGAAACTCCACATTCCGTTGGCCACCCAGGTAGCCTGACCTTACTGCACCTGACTTTTTCTTGTGGGGTTATTGCAAACAGGAAGTTTACAAAGCAAAACCAACAAATTTGAATGAACTAAAGCAATCCATTCGAGCAACAATTGCGGCTATTCCTGTCTCAACTCTCCAAGCAGTAATGAACAACTTTTTGCTAAGATGCCGCACATGCATCAACGAGCAGGGGGGCATTTAAATTCCATTATTTTTAAAACAAATTGAACTATATTTAATAAAATTGAATGAGCTTTAACATGAATAAAAGAAAAATGTATTCCATACACTGAAAAAAAAGTTATTTGAGTTTCTTAATGTAGCAATATTCATCAGCCACCCTGTATATGAAAAATCAAAATTATTTTGAGTAAACATTTTTAATGAAAATCTTTTTTTTTTTTTTTTTTTTGGTTCTTTACAGTTTTTTCTATTGCGCGGAAAAATGGACTGTTGCAGCTTCAACAAGATGGCCGTTACCAGCTGTCAAAGTTCGGAAATCCCTTATAATTTTTATGTTTCCTCTTTAATAAACTGAAATATAATTTTTTACATTCTAATTTTTTGCCTAGAGCTGCTTTATTACAATCACAGTTGCCACTGTGGTACAATTGAACCAAAATGTATGTTTTTTCACGTTTTGTTAGGTGGTTCATTTTTTTTCTTCTATGAAAAGTCGACGATTATAATAACAATAACAAATTTTGAAAGTTTTATCATGCCTGCAAAAATGTATTTACGAAAATAATTACTCTTCATATAAAGTGAAAGATTTGATTCGTTTACAACACTTGATAGTAATCGATTATTACCTATCCACAGTAGTAAATCAAAAAGCTATATTGGCAACACTGATCGATTGTTACTTTTGTTTACAAGCCAGAAATTGACAATTTGACTTCAGTGTAAAAAGTATTGTATTATGCTGGTATGCAAATAAAATTGAAAAAATTGGTTCTCTTTTTTATTTTGGTTCTTTTTTTTATTGATTTTGGTCCCGAAGAAAAATTTAAAGCGGCAACCGTGATTACAATTATGTAAGTATTTTTTACTTAATACTTTATTAGGTTCGCATTGGCATTTGTTTTCCGATTTCAAACACTCACACAGTCTTTATTTTATACTAGCAATTTTTAAGCCAGTCATTTCTATAATTATCTTACATGATTTGTTAAACCAAAATTATTTCAATAATCTTTTCTATTTTAGTAAATAGTTGAAGGTGATTTGAAAAATAGCTAATAATTTGTAAATTACAAAGCAACAAATCAGTTGTAAACCACACAAACATACACTCGAAAAAAAAATATATTAAGTTGGTCACGAATTGTTATTATTGTCTTAATATAATTGTGAAAGCTTGACAGAACGAGAGAGAGAGAGAGAGAGAGAGAGAGAGAGAGGAAGAGATAGGACAAGAAACAAAAAAACCACACATACGAAAACAAAAATTATTTCTAACTAAAGTGAACGAGTAAATTATTTGAAAATACCAGCAATAATTTCAATAAATAAATAAGTAGGTCCATAATGTAATATCACATGTAACAATAGAAATAACCTCCAAAGTAAATTACAGAAACGCTAAAAAATGTGAATTTTTATTTAATGAATGTAAGAAGTATGAAAGAAGTTATCAAACATGAAAGATATTTCAAATGTACACTCTATTAAATATATATAATTACGTTTTAATTTAATTTTTTTTTTTTTGTAGGATTTCTTAATCTTTTCATATTTATTTGGCTTTCATTACAAATGTTTTTTGTAGTTGTTAGCAGAGGAAATATAATTTGTTAATTTTCTTATCAAATCTTTACAATATTGATCGTAGAAAACATTCATTAATTTCAATTATTAATGACTTCAAGCTTGACATGTTTTTTTTTTTAAAGAAATTAACTTGAAAGCACAAAATATTGTTGCCTACACTTATGCAATTGCCCAACTTCTAGTTAGACGTAAACAATTATAGGATGATTTTTATCGCTGGTGGGTTTTTTTTCAGTATTACATTAATCTGTGGTGAAGATGGCAAAAGAGGGTTATTTCGAATAAAGTTTTGATATTAAAATAATCTAATTTTTGAAAATTTAAATTTGTCATTCAAAATACAATAAAATTTCTTTATGGCAACACTGTTTTTAGCTTTTTTCGAATAACAGTTTGTGGTGCAATTTCGTCTGCAATTCAACAATGAATTGACTTACAAACGAGAATTATTCGAATAGTTTTGATATTAAAATAAACTCTATAAAATTTCCTTTCACTAATTTTTGAAAATTTTAATTTGTCATACAAAATAAAATAAAATTTCTTTATGGCAACACTGTTTTTAACTTTTCAGCTATTTTCGAGTAACAGCTGGTGGTTTAATTTTGTCAGCAATTCAACAATTCAACAACTTAAAAACGAGCAACGCTTGTAAAGTATAACAATTTTTTTTAAGTAAAATTTATAACCCCTTAACAACTGTATTCCGCACTACTTTGGCAATTTTCTAGGCCGGTTATTGGGAATTTTGTAAATAAACTTCCTACCAAATTTATATAATTTGATATTAAACTATCATTATCATTTAGTTTGGTCTTATTACCGCTCTCGAATCGGCGAGATATATTGTAATAGATTAAAGAAAACCCGGAAATGTGTTTTTAATCAAGTGCAAAATAATAAATTTAATAAATTTTTTATTAAATCGATTGGCCGATTAAAACACCGACCCAAATTCATACTTATCGAACTTGTCATATTCGCCCTCAAATCCGGTAATTGTTAATAGATTAAACAGCAATTTAACGTTCTGTGTTCAATCTATTACAAATTGCCGAATTTCAAGTCGATTACGCGCAACACAATAAAAGGGGATATTAAATGTACTAAATATTTATTTTCAATAAAGTACCACCCGACTTAGGCATTTAGTACCTTCATATTTATAATAAAATGCTTGGTTTGTGGCATTTGTTTTAAATGAATATGTTCTACTGAGTTAATTGTGTATCGCTGTATATCTCTCGTTTTATTGCACACTCTCTCTTTCTCTCTCTCTCTCTCTGCTGGAGTGGAGTATCTACGAGTTTCAAAATAAACTGATTAATTTATTTTTTATCTTTATTAAAAGCAGTAACAACAAAAATGCTGTTGAAAACTAAACTGGCAAGGAAAACAAAACAAAGAAGAATGTAAAGTGGGCAGAGAAAAGGTAAATAATAACGTAACAAGAATAACAAACAACAACAGCAACAACAAGGGTATGCATTAATATGAGTAATAAAGCAACAAGAAAAGTTGTTTTCTTCTAAAGATCTTGTTATACTACGTAAACTGTTGTCTGGTTGTTGTAAATTTTTGGTAATCAATCATTGAAGAAGGTTAAATTTTTGTTAAAGCTGATAAAAAAAAAAGTACTTAAGTATGTATGTGTGATGTGAAATGTATCTACATACTTAAAAAGTAAAATATATTACCCAGCGAATATTTTCTTTTGTTATCGGTTGTACGAAAAGATCCAAAACAGAAATATTCTACCACTGAGCCACAGATTGAAAAAACAAAAATAAATAAATAATAAATGAAAAGAACATAAAAAGTCGGTTCCAAGAGCAGTTAATATTCTGCAAAACGTTTCAGGAAATTCGATACAATTTCCAGAATATGCGATTCTTTGGACATTTTAGTCATATTTCACCTAATTTTCTTTGAAATAAATTCTGACTTCTGATTGTCTGAATTTTGTCAAAAGATTAGTTTTTAATATGTAATTATAAATACATTCAATAAAAAAAAGTTTGTGATCAAGCTTTTATCCGATATACCTGCCGTGAATATTCTTTATAGAATATTTTTGATTTGCAATTTTTTTTATAACAAAAATAGTCCACGCAGCGATTTGCTTGGCTGCGTAAAACATCAATATTTTTCGTAACCACTATTATTGGACCCCTTAGCCACAGCTGCTTATATATATATTATTAAAGAAGATTAACTAAATTTGTAGATAACGTCATAGTATTCTACTTGCATTTAATATTTCTATTTAAATTATGTCATACATATCATTGACACAAAAAAACTTATATTAACAGCCTTAGAATCGTTTTGAAAAACCTTAAATGACCTTTGAATTTAATTTCAGACACAATGGATCTCTTTATATTATAGTCTTATGGCAGATACGCAAGTGCTCTATGATTTCCTTAATTCTTTGTGATCGGTTTTAGAATGAATGCAAAAAGAAAAATATGTTTGCTGGGTAGGGTCATTTGTGAAAAAGGACAAGTAAGAAACAATAAGAAAGTTAAACAAAAACATGAAGAAAGTAAGAGACTCCATGCGTATACATATGTAAATATGTACTTATACATAATATGAACTTATGTAAATCAACTTTTTCAATATGGCCGTGTGTGACAGATAACTTTAATGTAAATTATTGTCATAATTTTTGTTAGCAGATATCAGTAGTTTTTCATCTCTCTTTTTTTTTTTTTTTTTGAGTATACATATTTATTTCAAAGGTATGCACTATTTAAACAGTTTTTGAGAAAAATAACACTGTGCAACAAAATCGAACTATTTTCAGTGCAACAACTTTTGAATAAATAGTGTGGTGGAGTACGTGAGAATCAGCGTTATGAAATTTCAAGTCTTATGGCGTTTTTTTTCTATAAAAAACTATATATATTATATTTAGTTCATATTTTGGGGTTTTTTGAACTCTTTAATTGTAATTATGTGCTAGTTCTTTTTTTCCAAAATTTATTTAAAAATTCAAATTGGTCAGTCGAGGGGTTTTGGGTAGTTCCTATGCACATTTCACTGGGGCTAATGCAGATCATCAGGGAACCTTTACCCAACATTTCTTAGAATAACTTAACACATTTATTTCATACTTCCACTTTACTAAGTGAGAAGCTTTGAAACAAATATCAAAGTCAAAACAAGAACTCACTGATAAATTTTCCTGTTTTATTTTCTTACGTTTTGTTCTACAACTGGTTGCTTTTTTGCCGACTCAAATTGTAGGTGTAAGAGAAATAAAGAACAACAACAAATAATTATATGTGTCATATATGGCAACAGCTTTAAATCCTTAACCTGTTTTTAAGAATTTCGGAATATTTTCCTTTACAAATGAACCCACGTTTTGGTCAATAAACAATAAAGTACAATTGGAATTACAAACTCATTATAACACAATAACAAAATCAGCTGTTAATTTAGTTCTTTACTCATGTACTTTCAATGAAAATTGGTGTTGTCTATGAAGCGGTTTTTTTCTCTTTTTCAAGGTTAAAACTATTACAAAAGAACGTCTGTATAAAAGGGAAGGAATTTTTATCACATTCAACTATAGATGGATTAGTTCAATGTGGTAAGTGGTGATATTAAAGTGCAGAGGCTTTCGAAAACAGCTGTTCTGCTTTACTGAGTAACTTGAATATTTAAATTGGTGGCAACTTTTCCTTGTACCTTAATACATTATTAGTGTCTTTTTGAAACAAAAGCCTATAAGTATTCATTGAATTTAATACAACAATAAATAGTTCGATAGAAATACTATTCTTCAACAGCGTAATGGAAAAAGGAAGGTCCTACAAATTCTGCTGAATGTAATTTCTTGCAGCGGCCATTTCTGCTATTGACAGTGTGTACAGTGAAGTCATAGAGTAAACGAATGTCGACTGCAGTTCAATGAGAAAAGCAAAACATACGAGGGTCACACTTGTATTAGAAGCTTGTTGATTTATTTCTTTTGTGTTGCATAATTTAGTAGTAGATGCAATAGGAATTTTATAAAGCACTGAATATATACTCCCACATAAAACTTTGAATTAACACGAATTTACTTTGGCTATCTGTCGCACGAAGAGGCGTTTTTCGACTTAAATTTATTTGAAAATTACATTCTCGAGTCAATTCGAGAATCGCAATAAACAACAAACATAATTAAATATATAATTCCCCTAAACTTTCACTCACCCGAATGATGCCCAGCATCATCATCGTCATCATCATCCAAATGATGATGGTTGTGCTCCTTATCCGAGGGACTACTACAGCTACTATCAATATTACGTATAGTACCCTCTCCCGTTGACGAGGCATTCGAATTATCTTGTATTAGAGTATCCGTAGCCGAACAACTCTCTTCGTTATCTGCCGATGTAATATCGAAAATTTTAAAACGTTCGCGTATCAATTCGGCACATTTCTCGGCTCGAAAATATGAATCCAATTCATCGAGTGCCAACGGACAGACATCATATTGTAAGTAAAAATCTTTACCCCAACTACCGGTACAAAATGCGGCACCGGTAGAGGAATTGCTGCCACTTGTAGCATGCATTTGTTGTTGATGTTGCGACGCTATGGATTTCAATAGCGAGTTACTGCGCGATAATTTTGTAGAATGAGCGCGACGTATGAAAGACAATGATTTTTTGGCGGGTGAAGTTATTTGATGGGGATGGGGTGGATAGTTTTTGGTGGTATTTGTGTTGGGTGAAGTTAAGGAATTATCCGAAGACGACGACATAGAATTTGTTAGTTTTGTTGTTGATTTTAATAGAAATAAATTCTTGGGGGGAAATGCTGTTGTTAATATGGTGTTGACTGTATTCGATTTAGCATTTTTCGTTGTATCGCGATTTATATGACACGCCTGACTGCCGCCAAACTTACGATTTAACGAAGCAGATGTTTCTAGAGTGGATTTTTTTGCTTTCGAATTGATACTTTGAGAGGACGACGTTACGGCGTGATCTAATGCTTCACCTTGTTTTAGAACAACTGAGGGTGATAAGTTTTGTGGTAACGTTTTCGATTTGACTCGCAAAATACACGGTGTAGATGTAACAATATTGGTGGCAATTGTTTTTGTATTGGTGCTTTGTTTGGTATGGGTAGACGACGAAGTTGAAGCTTTTATTTTGGCGACATTGATTAGATTTTGCTCAGAGCTTTGCATTAGATTCGTAGACACTATGGTGGACACTGCTGGTGAAGGCGTTGAGGAGGGAACTGATAAGATGTTCGTACGCGAGCGTGATTTCATCATTTTTATGGGTGTCGATGTGTTTGTTTGCATTCGACTTATCTCTGAATCATCGTCATCATCGTATTCAGTATTGCAATTCTGTATCGGTGTAGTTGGTGTGGTCGCCGTTGTTGTTGCTGCTGTTGTTGTTTTAAGAGCCGTATTGCTGGCGTCTCTTATATTAAGAGGGGTTTGTTTTGTATTAGTTTTATGGTTTATTGGAGAGACAGAAGAATTCCGTTGTGTTTGCATTGATGACGTATTGTTTGCTGTGCCGGGGGTTACCACGATATCATTTTCTTCATTAAACTGTGTTCTGGGAGCTGGCGACGGCCATTTGTTTAAAGATGTTGCAGATGTTTTATAAGAGGTTGTAAACTTTCGTGTATCGTTTGTATTGGCTGTTAATTGCTCGGATATGTTGGGCACTATTGAGCTTCTTGGTGATTGATTGTCATCTAAGGCATTCAGCACAATGCCATAGCGCTTAGTGCGTGCTGTAGTTTGAGCTTGGGCTCTTTGTTTGGGTATGGGAGTGGAATGATTGTTGGAGGTGGTTTGTAGGGATTTATTGCTTAAAGAACTGAATCTAGTTGTTGAAGAACTCTTACTGGAAGTCAGAGAAGTTTTGCTGCTACGCTTAGTAGTGGTTAGGGTAGAGGCCGAGGAAGAGCTTTCTTTAGCTGTTGTAGTAGTGGGTGCTTTGGTGGTTTTACTTTTATGCATGGCAATAATAAATTCAGCAGCATCACTGTCATCATCCAAATCCGCTGATGCATCATCATTTCCACCTGATAACGTCCAATTAAAGCCACAGGGAGGAGCCATTTTCTTAGAACTCTTTGAACTTCCACTTCTGTAACCCGAAGAGCCTGTAGACGAATTGGAAGATGTGGTGCTAAAGCCCAGAGTGCTGTTAGCTCTTTCAAACAAAAGGGTGGTAACCTTAACAGAAGTACTGGCGCTTCTGGGGGAACCAGAATTTTGTTTATTGTTATTGTTTACTTTTAAAATGGTAGAAGTGGTCTTTTTCAAAGAGTTGCTAGAATTTTTCAAGTCTTTGCTACTTGAAGCCTGGCTAGCTGTGCCGGAAGCACTGCCACTATTAGAGCTCTTGTCAACTTCGTCGTTAGCTGGAGTTTTTGGAGATGCTTCTGTTTCGTCGTCCTCTATGACTAACGGTACATAAAATGTAGACCTTCTACGCTGCTGCTTCTCTTCAGGTGTATTAGATGTTGTAGGGTTAGGAGTGGCGGGTGTTACAGAAGACAAGGAAGTATTGGAACGATTGAGCGAAGAAGTATCCAAAGACTGCAACATTGTTTTAATGATTTTTCTAAAGTTTAATACAGAATTACACAACACCACATGTTTTTAATTTCAAATTAATGTCATTTAAAACGCATACATATTATCACTTTAGTTTTAATATATACTATTTTATTTGATAATTTTTATAAAATAGAGGTACTTTAATATGGCAAAACTTTTTGGTTTGATTTTGTTGTTCTACAGCTGCATTTGAGAACTTCACTGCGAATCAGACACACACACGCGCATTTAGAATTCTTTTAATTACATTTAATTTTCAATATGTTATGAAATTTCCAATTCAAATGGCAACTAAAATATTTTACATATTAACAATTTGAAATTTTTGTTTACAAAACAAATACCTATTTTATGGGTATTTTTCTTTATTTCTTTCTTATTGCTACTCCTTTTATAATTTTTTTTTTTTGTTGCTTTTCACAAAATTCTTTCAAAGTCGACAACACACTTACACAAATCCACACACCACATGCCACTCTGTGTATCCAATAAGCAGAACTGACCATGCAACTTCTTAAAAAACCACTGGCCGCAGCAACATATTTTTTATTTATCTATGGGCTGTCTGTTCTTTGTGCATCTTCTTTTATATTGTATATTTATAAATATCTTTGAATTTAATTATTTTTTAATAGCCCAAAGTATTATTTAATTATTGAATAAATATTGTATCCATATGCATTTATTAGTTTCTGTATCTTCTAAATGGTTTTAACAGAAACTCACTTCGTTCGTTTGTATCTTGTATCTGAACTTTTCGTAATGAACAACCGCACTCAACTGACAACGTAATTCAAATTGCGCCACTACTCCACTCAATTGTTGTAGCAAGTTTGAGTACAGAGTGCAAGAGTATTAAAATAAGAGTGTATTTGTAAAGATCATTTAGTTAACTGGAGTGTGTGGTGAAAATACGTGATGCCAGATGTTTCCTTCAATGGGATATTTAGCAGGTGGTAATGTGGAATATAATAAGTGAATTGGCTGTCATATATAAAAATGTTTTTAGAATTCAGCTACAATAAGTTTGTTTTTATAAAATTAATACTATTTTAATATATATTTTATTTCTTTGGCTATGCAGCTGTGTGTACAACGAACTAACAACGGCCTTGTATATAAAGAAAACATTTATATATAATCAATAAAATAATTTACCATTAGCGCAAACGCAAGTCCATACCAAACACATTTTTAGTTCCGTATAGGAAAATATGAGCCATGATTCGAGCTGCTTTCAGACTTATACATATATTGATTGCAACAAGAAGACCAAATTTCTTATTCACAATAACTACTTGATGCTTATAAGCTGCTTACAAGACAAGTTTCGTATGAGCAGCTTCTAAACATCAAATATTTTTTCAAGGTTATTTTTCCAAAATATTAAAGTATACAGTGCACTCGGGAAAACGTGAACTAATTAAAAAAAAACAATTTAACAAATTGTTGACGTTTATAGATGTAAAAATTTTTATAAAAAACATATTGATAGTGTGCTTTAAAGCGTTTTCATTGACTATACACTAAAACTATATATAAACAAATCCAAAAAAGGAACAAAAAAGGCTTTCAGCCTAACTAAAACTAAAAGAACACATTTTAAATGAGATCATAATATTAATTTCACATACATTCATAAAATAAATGTGTCTGTGCAAAAATCTGTGCATTTTAACTGTTGCTAGATTTAAAATTTTGTTTTATTTAAAGTTGAAGTTTTAGAGCTTTGTCGTTTGGTTGACGTTTCAGAGTAGACAATGTTAAAAAATAAGGGTTGACGTTTTGGAATGTTGACGTAAACGAGTGTTGACATTTTCCCAAGTGCACTGTATTTATATTATTCTCAAGCATAAAACTGGCGATTATCTCAAATTTCATCTGGCAGCTCAATACTTTTAAATATATTAGAAGAATGGAGTATTTTTTCTGCTGCTCAATTCAAACACACTCTCTCTGAGTACCAAACAGTTGATAATAATAAACAATAAGACAAGGTTGTAAACAATAGGCATAACAACAGGCAATAAGAAAACGTACCTTGTGTCCATTAGTGGTAGTTTATATAATATATATTATATTCGAAATAATATATTTTACATATTTTAAAGGTGTTACATTGTAAAATATGACTATTCATCTTTTAGCAAAAAAAAAAACTCTTATTGATTTTCTGAGCAGTTTGTAAATTGAATTGACGAATTCTTTAATGCTGCAAATTCAATCAGGAATTTTAGGAAAAGATTTGTAGTATGAACAAGAAAAAATCCGCAACTGTTTTGGTGCGAAAGAAGTACTGCTCAGGTTCTTTCGCAGTAAAAACAAATTTTACTGGAATCATTTGTCCTGAAATAAAAAACATGCTGCCATTAAGTCAATGTTGATCAACAATTTTCACACATTTAAACAGAGTTCTAGGCTTAACAGAGTACCAGTAGGGATTTATATCCTTTGGCACCATCCTTAAGGCAAAAATTTCCAGCTAAGTATTTTTATTCTAATTAAATTTTTTCTTTTTTTTTTGGTATTTTTTTTAAGGTTTCCTTATTTGAATTCTGCTAATGAAAATTTTATTTTCGTACAGATCCGAGCGAAATTAAAAAAAAGATTCCTTTTTCTTTAATTACATTCGCTTATATAATGAATGACGACGTCGACGCCACATCAACACGACAGCAACAAGTTGACACTTGTCATTTAATTATCGAGAATATTTATTATTACCAGCCTTTTCGTATTCCCCAAGGCATACAATATTAATAGAACATGTTAGCAGAAGTCAATTTCTGTCTATAAAAACTAGACAAGGGACGATTTCTTGCTGTCGTGTTGTTATGACGTCGACGTCGTCATTCATAATACGGACGATTGTAATTTATCAGAAAATCAGCTGTTAATTTTTTTCAGTTGCGCCCTTTTGAATTTTAGGTAACGATATTTCTGCGAAAAGCTATATTTCTATTTTATTGTGGTATTAAATTTGCAGTTTTAATGTAATAAAATTTTTAATCGTATTTTGCAACAAATTGTCATTTTGCAATGGCCGCGGCCATACTGTATATCGATGGTGTCACGTAGAAAAGCTCCCAACTCGTATTTTTTTTGGGAAATTGAGTTTTTTTTTTTATTAATTCTAATAGGTTTCAAATATATATACACCAGGTAACAAAAATTTCGTAAAATACTACAGAAAATAACGATTTTACAATTAATGGATGATTAAAATTTCTGTGGTGTTTTTTGCTGAAATTATGAAATTTAGGATGTTTCTACGTGAGAGCAAGCGATATGTAAATACATAATTTGATAAATACTTTTGTGTGTAGAGACTCTTAACTACTGCTTTGATCTTATAACTTCACATAATTTAAAAAAAATTCTTATTTTACGTCATAAAGGGTGTTTTTTATAGAGTGATACAAGTTTAAATCATAATAAATCGTAGTAATATATTTTTGATATCAATGAAACAGTATTTATTGGATAGAAAATTTTATGACATTAATGTTTAAATATGATTTCGGCCATATGGCCGGCACAAGGCGCAATCTGGAACACCAATTTTCACAAATAGTAACATTCTGACCATCATCGTTCTTGAAAAAACACATGGGCCAATGACTCCGCCAGCCCATAAAGCGCACCAAACAGTAATTTTCTGTGCATGTAATGGTGTTTCGACAAAAGCTTGTTGATTCTCGTCACTCCAAATCTGCTTATTTACGTACCCATTCAACCAAAAATGGGCTTCATCGGAAAATACAATTTTGAATGTACGATAAGTTCGACGAACAGAACCATTCTTTTGATTAAAAATTTCCACAGTTTGCATGCGTTGCTCTGGTATAAGTCGATCCATAATGAAATGTCAAAGCAAACTACACAAAAAGCAACTATCAGCTGTTAAAGGGGTGGTCAAACAAAGCAGTGATGCCAACTCAAAGTTGTATCACTCTATAAAAAACACTTTATACTAAAACTTATATTTCAAACTCTGTATTTATGAACGAGCAAGTTTCTTTACGCATACACATTTTTATGTAAGTATATGATTAACTATAAAATAACCATGGCGATGTGAAAGCATAACAAATCCATGTGCCCATACGAGACCAACAGGGTACTTGTGTGTGTGTGCTTGTATGTTAATATGCCTGGATGTATTTACTTCCAGGGGAGGTGCTGATGTTGGAACGTGTATTTTATTTTTTTTTTCTATACAAGGGGATGGAACTGACTAGTTGTTAAGTCCTACTTTAGCGAATATATGATAATAATAAATAAGTTAAATATGATAGAATTTACATTAAAAAAATTGCAACAACATTTCCTTTTTTAATACATTTACTATACCAACAACAACAACAAAAAAGCTGTTTGCTAATAACCCAGATAATAGTATGGAAAATATGCTAAACCACTTTTGGAATAAATAATAAAAAAAATTAAAAAAAAACTTAAAAAAAGTTATTAACTCTGCATAACACATGCAAATGACATGCGTCATCAGTTTAATGTGGTACGCAAGAAAAGGTGTAAGTAAAGTGTGTAGAAAAAAAAAGTTTAAAAAGCTGCTAGACCCGCTAAATCGTTGTTGAAAAGACCACAAAAACTATAAAAAAAATTTATTAAAAAAAAGAGCAGTAAAAATGGTTGAAGAAAAAAACAAAACCAGACACCCGTACGGTTTAACAGCTGCTCTTGAAGCAGGAGCACATTTGTATGATCGTGATCTTGCTGCTTAAGTTAATGACAGGCTTTATTACAAGATACACATATCGTCATCTAGCATCGAAAAGGCCGTATGTGGAGAAAAATATATATAAATAGATTTTTACTTGACCATAAGGCAGTTAACAAAAATGCATTCTAAACGTAAGCAATCAAATAGTTTGTTTGGAATTTTTGGAAAGCTACGGCCTCTTGGATTTCAGTTAACGATATGTATGCATGTATGTTTGTATTGTATTAATAATATAGGGAATTGTGAGTAAAAAGGAAATCCAGCAATTAAAAAAGTAGTTTCCTTTAATCAAATCATTTATTATTAAATAAACTTTAGGAAAGCGCGAGTGTAACATTTCAAAATAAAGCAAAAATCAAATCAGGAGTGAAAAATATTTCACAACACACACACACACACATACATGTATATAAACCACACAAACACACACATTATATGTATATTTGTTTTATTACATGTATGCTTTTAGCTTTAGCCCCTAAATGTCCTTTTAATTAGCCATGCTTGGCAAAACATTTTGTTAATACGTTACTAAGCAAGCGCTGGCATGTTTGCGCATGCATTCATAACTACATACACACACATACCCAAGTACCTACATACCCATATACACATTGAGCTCATGTTTACAAAATTACTTTTTTATCTCATGGAGTTCCAAACCAAGCAATTCAATAAGGACTACTACACTAAAATTAGGTCCATAAGTATGTGTTGATGCACATACATACATGTTGTACATACGGGCATGGCTCTGTGTGCACGTTTATAAACACAGCAAGAGGTCGTTGCGATATTTTAAAACCTACACTTTTCAGTATTAATTTTGTTTGTTTCTTAAACAATAAGTACTTGACAATTTCATACAATTATGTTTAGCACTCGACTACTAAAATTGTTTCCAGCAGTGTGGCATTACTTTAATTGAAACAACATATTAATCGAATCCCTTGGCAAGTGTTGCCACCATATTTTAAACTCTTTATAGACGAGGTTTTGTTGAATTACGATAGAAGTGCAAATTGTAAGAAAATCTATTTAAGAATTAAAGGGATATATACCACCCCTCAATATGTAAAATCGTCAGAATGCACCCCGAAATTGTAGCTTGAATAAAATCGTCGTATATAAAAGTGCTGCGGATCTGAAAAAAAATCTATTTAAGAATTTAGGGGATATATACCACCCCTCAATATGTAAAATCGTCAGAATGCACCCCGAAATTGTAGCTTGAATAAAATCGTCAAATATAAAAGTGCTGCGGATCTGAAAAAAACCTATTTAGGGGATATATACCCCTTCACAATATGTAAAATCGTCAGAATGCGCCCCAATATTGTAGCTTGAATAAAATCGTCGTATATAAAAGTATCGCGGATCTGAAAAAAAATCTATTTAAGAATGTAGGGGATATATACCACCCCTCAATATGTAAAATCGTCAGAATGCACCCCGAAATTGTAGCTTGAATAAAATCGTCAAATATAAAAGTGCTGCGGATCTGAAAAAAACCTATTTAGGGGATATATACCCCTTCACAATATGTAAAATCGTCAGAATGCGCCCCAATATTGTAGCTTGAATAAAATCGTCGTATATAAAAGTATCGCGGATCTGAAAAAAAATCTATTTAAGAATGTAGGGGATATATACCACCCCTCAATATGTAAAATCGTCAGAATGCACCCCGAAATTGTAGCTTGAATAAAATCGTCAAATATAAAAGTGCTGCGGATCTGAAAAAAACCTATTTAGGGGATATATACCCCTTCACAATATGTAAAATCGTCAGAATGCGCCCCAATATTCTAGCTTGAATAAAATCGTCGTATATAAAAGTATCGCGGATCTGAAAAAAAATCTATTTAAGAATGTAGGGGATATATACCCTCGCACTATATGTAAAAGCTTGAATAAAATCGTCAAATATAAAAGTGCCGCGGATCTGAAAAGAAATCTATTTAAGAATTTAGGGGATATATACCCCCCACAATATGTAAAATCATCAGAATGCACCCCAATATTGTAGCTTGAATAAAATTGTCAAATTAAAAGTACCGCGGATCTGAAAAAAAATCAATTTAAGAATTTAGGGGATATATACCCCCCCCCCCCCCACAATATTTAAAATCGTCAGAAAACACCCCAATATTGTAGCTTTAATAAAATCGTCAAATATAAAAGTGCTGCGGATCTGAAAAAAATCTATTTCAGAATTTAGCGGATATATAATATGCAAAAGTATGATTTCTTCACATCCATCAAGATTTGTATGTGGAAATAGTGCGCATATAAAAGTTGACATTTTGTCCGCTGTTGGCCTCTTTCGACATTTTGGGGGGGATAAAAAATTATATAATTTTTTGATTAAGGCGTAGTTTTTGTTTTTATTTACATACACAAGCATGTATTTATTTATGTATGTCCATATTTCATTGTATAGAATATTTTTTTTTTTAGATTTCTATTTGGAACAGCTGTGCTTCACATGCTTTCTGTAAAGCTTTTGTTAATTTCTTAAAATTTCATATGGTTTTATTAGAAATTATTTTCCGCCATAGGATAGAAACTATCCAACCGACTTATAGGCTGTTTTTTTTTCTATAGAATAACAAGGATTAACATTTTTTGTTATGTACGTACTTTTATGTGCCCGTCAGTCAGTTGTTAATGTAGAAAAAAGCAGCAGAAAACAGCTGCCACTACAAAAAGTTGACTGGTTACTCACACTCACTCATTACTTAAGGGAATTATTTTCTTTTTTTTCTCTCAATATGACATTTCCAAATGACTAATCATATTGATTCTGAATAGCAAATTATGCGCACAACAAAAAGGACACAACGATAATCAACAAATAAATTAGTTCAAACATACATTCACACATACAATCACACATACATATATAGATAAGTATGCCTACAAGTATTTGTGTATTTACAAGCGATTGATATCGTTAAGGTAATAAAGCCTGCAATTACCCTTCTGTCATATTTTATTATTAAGATTAACCGGGGCTTTATTTCAGTGCTGTTATTTGATTAGAATGGAACATTTTTAACGGTTGCAAATTTGGAAATATATTTTATTAACTTAAAAGAAAATCCGGCAACACGACTAAAAGTATGGTCACACTTGGCAAATATTTGCCCAAAAAAGTGTAACCTTCCAATATCAAAAAATTTTTTTGATTTAAATTCATGTTTCTTAAGTATCAGTTATAAGCAGGTCACATACACACACACACACAACCCAAACACACACACACAGGACTTCTAGGACCTCAAAGATCTGATGAGAACTCGATTTTTTTCAAAACGGGGTAAAACCAATAACGTCTCGGTTTTTTAAAATATTCGATTTTCGTT
Source organism: Linnaemya vulpina (assembly GCA_963675445.1). NCBI lineage: Eukaryota > Metazoa > Arthropoda > Insecta > Diptera > Tachinidae > Linnaemya > Linnaemya vulpina. The sequence continues at coordinate 71,425,709 of OY776280.1, read as the reverse complement.
TAAAAAAAATTATAATAAATTAAATAAATATAGGGTGTTTTTATAGAGTGATACAAGTGATTTCCAGGTGTTCAATTGTTTGTGATTTATCGATGTACACAAGTGACTTTACATAACCCCAAAGAAAATAATCCAATAAATCACACGATCTTGGGAGCCAATTAACTGGGCCACTTCTTGAAATTATTTTTTCGTCAAAAGTTTCCTTAAGTAAATCAATTGTAGCGCCCGCTGTGTGGCATGTGGCTCCGTCCTGTTAGAACCACATATCAGCAAGATTAATGCCAGCTAATTGAGGTACGAAAAAACTTCGAATCATGTTCCTCTACCGTTCACCATTGAAAGTAACATTCTGACCATCAACGTTTTTGAAAACATATGGGCCAATGACTCCGCCAGCCCATAAAGCGCACCAAACAGTAGTTTTCTGTGAATGTAATGGTGTTTCGACAAAAGCTTGTGGATTCTCCTCACTCCCAATCTGCTTATTTACGTACCCATTCATCCAAAATTGCGCTTCATCAGAAAATAGAATTTTAAATGGACGAAGTGCACGATAAGTTTGACGAAGAGAACCATTATTTTGATTAAAAGTTTCCACAATTTGCACGCGTTGCTGTGGTGTAAGTCGATCCATAATGAAATGTCGAAGTAAGCTAAACAAAAAGCAACTATCAGCTGTTAAATGGGTGGTCAAATAAAACAGTGATGCCAACTCAAAGTTGTATCATTCTATAAAAAACACCCTGTAATATATTAATAAATAAACTATTTGCTAACGCTGCATTGTTAAGTGATCAAGTAAATCGCCTTTAACTATTTTCTTTGCATGTTGTGTGGTCCTTCGAACTCGCAACTAATTCCCAGCCTTAAAAACACTTCAATTACATCTGCTCAAGACGAGTCATATGAAACGTAAATTCTTTTCAGCTGCTGTCTGAAGAGAGTCATCAAACAAAAACTCCCTATTAAAACATTTTTTTACAAGATATATTTACATTTAAATAATTTCATTAAAAAAAATTATTAAAATGTTCCCATAAATCCAAGCAAGAAACTATAAACTAAATTTGCATATTGAAAAGACAGAGAGAGACAGAGGGAGAGAGAGAGAGAGAGAGAAAATACACTTTGAAAACAAACAACAATTGTAATTAATCTCTTGCAGCATCTAAAATTCACATTGACAAAAAAAAAATATCTTCCCTGAATAGAATTTTTTATATTTTCTTCAAAAGAAATATTTTTACGCCTCTACAGCTGCCTGTTCATTCTATTTTCTTGCAGCAGAAGCCTGTGTTTTATTGCTTAATTGTAACCAAATGAAATCTTGTGTAATAATTTATCCATTCCAAGCATAGGAAATTAATAAATTTGCATTTCTTTTTCCAGAGAGGGACAATAAAAATAAAAGGGTTAATTGAGTTTTTCCGACAACAAAGCAGTGAAAATGTTACCCTTAAAAAAACTGTCCTATTTAAATAGCATGTCTAGTGGCTTGTCAAAGGCGTTTGTAAACAGGCCTATTGTGTGAAAGAAATTTTTCGTTGTATTCAAGCGAAACAGATAAAGAGAGAGTTAGAGAAAAGTGCTTGTATTTTTTGTGGCAATTTGGAAAATATTTTTGTTAAATAATTTTTTATTGGATTTATTGTAAGAATATTATTTGCTTACACTGTGTTTTTAACCCCGGATGGTCACTCTTCATTTTTCTATTCTTGAATAGACAAACAACTTTTAAAAACAGTTCAATTTTTAAAGTCAAAAAACAAATTATTAGCTGGAACTTTATATTTATTGTAAGAATATTATTTGCTTATACTGTGTTTTTAACCCCGGATGGTCGCTTTTCATTTTTCTATTCTTGAACTGGCAAACAACTTTTAAAAACAGTTCAATTTTTAAAGTCAAAAAACAAATTATTAGCTGGAACTTTATATTTATTGTAAGAATATTATTTGCTTACACTGTGTTTTTAACCCCGGATGGTCACTTTTCATTTTTCTATTCTTGAATAGACAAACAACTTTTAAAAACAGTTCAATTTTTAAAGTTAAAAAACAAATTATTAGCTGGAACTTTATGTTTATTGTAAGAATATTATTTGCTTGTACTGTGTTTTTAACCCTGGATGGTCACTTTTCATTTTTCTATTCTTGAACAGGCAAACAACTTTTAAAAACAGTTAAATTTTTAAAGTTAAAAAACAAACTATTAGCTGGAACTTTATATTTATTGTAAGAATATTATTTGCTTATACTGTGTTTTTAACCCCGGATGGTCACTCTTCGTTTTTCTACTCTTGAATAGACAAACAACTTTTAAAAATAATTCAATTTTTATAGTTAAAAAACAAATTATTAGCTGGAACTTTATATTTATTGTAAGAATATTATTTGCTTATACTGTGTTTTTAACCCCGGATGGCCACTCTTCGTTTTTCTACTTATGAATTGAGGAACAACTTATAAAAATAATTCAATTTTTATAGTTAAAAATAAACAAATATAATTTTAGTTTAAGTATTTTATAAAAAATATGTAAATAAATAAAATAAAAATACAAAAATAAAATATAAAATAAAAGTATAAAAAAATAAATAAAATAGAACATAAAAAGTTTTTTTCTCTCTTAAAATTCGATATGAATTTGAGCTAAATAAAAGAGTTGTATGATAAAGATGAAATGAGTTACGTCTATTCGATGAACAGCAAGCATCCAGGGTTAAAAGGAATAATTGCCAAGGAAGTGGAACTTCTTAATACGATATATAATTAATAAAATTCCCAAATTTAGTGAATTCTTTAAGCACACGGGTTGTATACAGTTTGTTGCAAAAGTAATTCCCGTTTGTTATATATATATATATATATATATATATATATATATATATATAAATAATTTTATTCAATATAAATAAAAGAGATACGTAGAATAAACATTTTGAGGCAAAGATGACTGACTTCCTCACACGACTCTAGTTTTTTTTTCTCCTCTGCCTGCGAAAGTGAAGTGACGTTAAAGTTAATTTTTAAATTGTATTCAAACACGATTATCTTTATAGTCAATTTAATATTGTGGAGGTTGTTACTTTTCGCCAAGAAGCCGGTAGGTATTAAATATTGTTGCTGCTCGATATTTGTAAAAACATGTGGTCAATTGCTTTGAAAACATTCTGCATCCTGATATATTCGATGGGAAACAAAAACATTTATTGTACGAATATGTAAAGCAAAAGAGAGAACAAAACAACTGCCTTTTGTTCATTTAAAAAAAAAAAAAACAAACAAAAATATCCAGGCAAATGATACTTAATATATCCCTCATACTTTACTTGTTTGTTAACCAGGATACCCAATGCAAACTTGTATTGAAAATAGAAGAAACATTAACATAAAAGAAAGCATGAAAGAGAACACGCACAAGAATGTAAACAAAATAAATTAGCTGTTTTGAATGAATATTTAAGCAACTGGCGTCTTAAGGCAGTCAACGTCGCTGTTGGAAGGAAACAAAAGTAACACGTTGGATAGAGAAAATAAAAGAGTCGGCATATGATGAAGAGGGTCCTTCTAATGATTAGCATGTATGGCACAAAGGGTCAAGGGTCAGTTCACAAAATAATAGTTTTAGTCGAATTAAAAAAAAACACATAAAATTTTCTATTTTATGGAAAAGTATTGCAACAAAACTTATAATAAAAAAAAAATAATAAAAAAAACACAAGATGAGAAGGCAGGTGTGTCTAGTCTTTTTTGCCTATTCCGTCAAATTTCAATAATGAAATATATCGCCAATGTGGCCAGACTAGTTTTTTGTGATACAGATTGATATGGTACGCCATTTTAACAGCTGTTTTGCATTATATATATATATATATATATATATATATATATATATAGTTATATATATATATATATATATATATATATATATATATATATATGAATATACTTTAAATCCACAAAACTTTGTAGGATAGAAACAGCTGTTCGAGAAATTTATTGACGCATTCATTAATCGTTCTATCGCCGTATCCCAATATGTGCAGCAATTTATCATGCGTGTCAATAGTGTTGGACTGATTTTTGTGATATTAAATAAGTGAATGCTCTGACATCTTATGCTTCTTTATCACTGACAGTCTCTGTTGCAAAAAATAAATTTCCCGATTGGACAGCTCCTGTTGATTCGAAAGAAAGTGGGCATAACAAAATACCATATTAAAATAAAATATATCGCTGAATTAACTTTCGTATGATGTCACAAAATGTCGTTTATATTTGAAATAAAAACTAAGAACAATCAGACATGTCACATATTCCGAACGAAATGATTTAATTCGGTATTTGGAATATACAACGATTGTATTTTAGATTCGTTAGATTCTAAACAATTTTATTCATTCCCATTAATTGTATAGGGTGTTTTTTATAGAGTGATACAACTTTGAGTTGGCATTACTGCTTTATTTGAGCACTCATTTAACAGCTGATAGTTGCTTTTTGTTTAGTTTGCTATGACAAACGCGTGCAAATTGTGGAAATTTTTAATCAAAATAATGGGTCTGTTCGTGCACTTCGTCCATTCAAAATTTGATTTTCCGATGAAGCTAATTTTTTGTTGAATGGGTTCGTAAACAAACAGAATTGTCGCATTTGGAGTGAGGAGAATCCATAAGCTTTTGTCGAAACAGTGATATCCACAGAACATTAATGTTCGGTGCGCCTTATGGACTGGCGGAGTCATTGGCCCATATGTCTTCAAAAATGATGAAGGTCAGAATGTTACTGTCAATGGTGATCGTGGGCGCTACAATTGATTTGCTCAAGGAAACTTTTGTGAAAAAAATAATTTCACGAAATTACCCAATTAATTGGCCCCCAAAATCGTGTGATTTCACTCCATTGGACTATTTTCTTTGGGGTTATGTAAAGTAACTTGTGTACGCCGATAAACCACAAACAATTGAATAGCTGGAAATCAACATTGGAAGAGTTTTAGGCGGGATACGGCCGTAAATGCTGCGAAAAGTTTGTGAAAATTGGTGTTCCAAATTGCGCCTTGTACGCACCAGCCGTGGAGCCCACATGGTGGAAATCATATTTAAACATTAATGTCATAAAATTTTCTATCCAATAAAGACCGTTTCATTGATATCGAAAATATATTACTATGCTTTATTATGGTTTAAACTTGTATCACTCTATAAAAAACATCCTTTACAATCTCTGGAATGGCAAAGTTGTGCATGACAAAACAAAACAATGAAAAGCACAACAACAACAACAACAAAAGTAATAACAACAAAATAGTCGTCAAATAAACATTTCAAATCGATTTAGATCGATATCGAAATTTTTACTATGATTTAAAAATTCAATATTGATTGAAATTTCTATTTAAATTGTATTTAAATTTCGATTGATATCGAATGCTCCAGATTTTTATAAATTGGCCTTTATGTAACCGAATATATCAAATAATTAACTATCTTCCATTTAAAACCATAAAAATAACAATTTGAATTGTTTCGATTTCGTTCCAATATTTAGCGAAATACTTCTAAAAAAAAAAAACACCCTATGCAACAATACAAAAAACAAAAATTTTTTGATACCAATCGCTTTCAAATTCTAAAGGAAATAAAAAGAATTTAAAAATTTCACGACTTTTATGCATCTGGCAGCACTAGCGCCTTATGAACAGTGCTACCAACTGCTTAAGTACGTCTGGATTCGAAGATTAAACGAATGTTTCATTAAGTAGAAACATAAATTGTTAGAGGGCTGTAAATTGAATGCTATTGCAAGCTACTAACTTTAAACCATAAATGACAAAATATCCTAAGTGACAATATTTTAAAATAAAAAAAAATTTCAATACTCTTGATTTCTTTTAAATTACACAGCACGCCTCGCTTAGAGTTGAATTTAAGGACTATTAAAATTTTAAGGAATTCGAGGGATCTTTAATATTTCAATTGTTGTTAAATAGTTTGTTTGGAAAAGTAGGCTTAAGACAATTTGCCACTAAGCGTTTAGTTGTTAATAACAATTATGGTTTTAATGCTGAACAATTTATCACGCCATTTCTTATGCCATTTACTTGTCTTCACAATTAGTTCAAGTGTGCGTAAAATGTTGAATTTTTTCAAAAATTTAATTACACTAGACAAGTTTATGAAAATGGTATCTGTTGGCTAATTAAGCCAGGCCAAGCATAAAACAGTTGTAACTTCTTACGCGCTAAGTAAAGCCAGCAGTTGAGTGTTCAAATAAAGAAACACATATTTAAAAGAAATTAGAGAAACTATTAGCCTGTTAATAGTGACTGATGATATTAAAAATTTTACATGAAAACAGTGGGGACATTTTAAAAAATTTAAAATAAATCATTGGACTTAATTTTAGGTGTTAAATAAGGAGACCTGGAATTTCCTTTTAATTCATTATTTATGCAAATTTTTAGAATTTTTAGAGAAGAAAGTTTTATAATACCGGATATATATTCAATTTTGAAAACTGATGTTAATTGATAGTTTTTTTTTCTCTGTAAAGCAAATAATTTTCTAGCCACAATACAAAATAAAAAAAAAAACAATATAAAAAAAAGAGAATACCACGTATGGCTGGCTGTTCTTTAATTTCTTTTGTGGTTTTCCTTTTGCTGTTCTAACATTTCTTTGGCGTTCCAACGGTTTGCCTATCGGTTTAGCTGCAGCTAAACCTCAAGAACTTAATTTGAAGTAAGAAAAGAAAAGAAAACAAATACTGTTTATTTAAATTTTTCCTACCACCACTTTTCAGAAGCAACTGCAACTCCACTCCACTAGTGAGAAAATATGCTGTTGGTCACAGATTCTAGTCACGAGTTTCCGGTGTCATTGGTTTCGTTTTGCGTGGTTTATAAATATGGATAAATATTCAGTATTTCAAATTGATCATCATAGACGTCTGTAGATATAGTATTCGCTTTATATGACTGCGTGGCACAAGCCTTTTTGTTTCAATTATATCTATATGAAAAGAAAATCCATAAAAGCAACTGCATTGTTTGCCAGATTTTATTTGGTTTAAAAAAAAATAAATCATATAAATTTGAGTCACTCGAATTGATAAAAAGCGGGATAATCATAGACTGACAATATTGTAGCAGAGATCAGTATCCTTTTCCAGTGGCTTATAAAAGGAATTTAATAATATTTTTTATTAATAGTTTTCTCTCACAAAAGTTTTATTATAAAAAATATTACAGCCAATTTAATTACAGCTACAATCTAAAAAAAAAAGCAAAAACTATCAATAAAACTTTCTTTAAAGTATTTCTATTGAAAAAAATTTATATTATTAATGACAAAATTTATATCTAAGAAGGCATGGATCGTCATATAGTTGAATGGCTCTTGCCTTCCTACAAAAGAATGCAACAATTTTTGCACTTTTTACTTAAAAATTTGCATCTTTTGTGATTTGAAAGAACTGAATGCACTAAAATCTGAGATCTACCATCTCTCAACAATAAAGAATTGCATCAACATGAAAAATATGTTGATTCATGGGCGAAATAAATATTCAAGGAGCCGGGCATCAAGACCAGCATTATAAAAAGGAGTCACATGACGAAAAGTAAAATGGAAGCAATAAAATATAAACATCTTTTAATAATGCCATTAAAAACAGAACTGTCACATTCAGCTGTCACTGACAGTTATAATGACAAGCGGAAAATTACATGAAAATACAAAAAAAAACAAAAAAAAAAAAAAAATCAAACGGTTAACCCTAAAGGCCATCCCGCTAATTTAAACCAAAAATCTATCGCAACCTGTGCCTCGTTTCTGTAACTGATGTGAGAAGTTTTCACATCGAAAATTTAAATAATTATGGTTGTCATGCTTTTTATTGTAGAGTTATCCATAGAATAATATATTTATTATTATAAAAAAAAAATCAAAATTTTGAATGCATTAAGAAATATATTCGGACTCATCCTGTGTTTCACTGAGTGACGACAATTTTTTCGATGCGACAAGTTGTCACTTCAGTTACAGCAACGAGGCACTGCTTTTAATGCTATTCTACGATTTTAAGCTCTTCGAAACAAAACAACCGATTCTCAAATCATCCGATTCTCACGAGATATAATTTTTGATTACTATAACAGAATGGAGAATATTAACTGATCAGATATATAATTTGGGATATTTAAAAAAAAAATTCCTTTTTTCCAATTTTTTTCGTTCACGATATCTCACGAATTCGATCCGGATTAAATTGGACGACGTGGTTTTTTAATCTTAAGCATTAAACACAATAACGACAGCAGACTACAGGCTACAACTTGTCAAAAATAGAATAAGAATGATTATTTTTACTACTACAGACAACACGGCCACTGGTTGTTGTCCATACTATTTTTGTGGTTGTAGTCAAATTAAACTAATTTCTATTTTGGTGAACGACAATGAGTATATCCAATGTTGCCAGTACAGTATAAATATAATTATTGTAAACTTGTTTTAATTATACAAATAGGAATGAGAAACTATATGCTTAAGCTAATGAAATGATTTCTTGTCAAATATTGTGGACTTATATTTTATTACAATAACACTATTTAAGAGCATTACATTCATGAAAGCGGCTACACTGGCGTTTGAAGAGAATTCTACTACAAACAACAACTCATTGTTATTGATTTGGTGGTATCGTTCTAAAAATAATTAAGTAGCTGATTACGAGGCGACGATTGTAGACAACGACATTTTTAGTCGGTGTGCGTGTAGCTTGCTGTCGTTATTGTGTTTAATGCTTTAATGTTTAGTTTTTGCAAATTATAAAAAAAAACACTTAAAAATTTTTTTTTTAAATATATTTTTTATAGTTTCATAAAAATCTAACGGCTCGAATCTGGGGGGATATTACAGCACTCGTTATCGAACGAAATTATGAAATATTTCAATAGAGTTTATATGGAAATATTTTAAAATTTCGAATCATATCGAATGCCGTAATTTGCCCCCAGTTGAAATTCACGAGAAATCTAAGTTCAGTAGAACCCTTTAGATCGCCATCAGTTTGCATCCGTTTCAAATTGTTAAGCGGGTCACATACTCACACACACACACACATACAGAAATTATTAAGGGTTCTCAGAATTATTCAGGAGAAATCGTTAACGATTCTCAGAGTTAGTCGGGGAAGCTTTCCTGAACCTCAAAACGTCGAGATCTGATGAGAACTCGATTTTTTCACTACGCGGTAAAACTTTCCGATTTTTGAAAATTTTAAATTTTCGTAACAGGAAGTTAAAAAAATTTATCCACATTCATTAATATTATTGAGCCCTCTCCCTCCTTTCAATCTTTCTTAGCCATTGTCGTGTAGATATTCGCCTTATAAAACTTGTGCAGTTGTAATACGATATAACATGTACTTGTATATTTACACACACACACAAATGTCATATATTTCATTGAAGATCGAATTTTGCGTAGTTAGTACACCACTAGTTTTTTGTTACCCCTTTTACACTTATATTTTTAGACCGATTTTTAACTTACAGATAATAAGTGAAAGTCTTTTGTTTGCACATGTGCACAATTCATATATCATCAAAATCGGTTCAGTATTGGGTGTGTTATTAGCATTTCAATTATGTAGCTACTTTGCAAAAACACAGTAGATTCTGTACTGGACTATGGCGCGGTTTGCATGTATGTATATCACTTTAGTGCTCTTATATATATATGCAGTTATACATGTGTATATGTAATGAAATTATATTATTTGCAATGTTATTGGACGAGCATTTTTTTGTTATACCCTCAACATGGCCGATTTTTACTTACTATATAAAATTTTAAGGGTATTTATCTGCAGATAAATACCCTTAAAATACACAAAATACACAATTTACATAAAATTAATCTAGGATATTTAGGAAGAGTTACACAGACCCTGGTAAAATACATATACCCATTTTGTGTTTAATCCAGATTCCAAACCAATTTCCCAACCCTGGCAAACATGATATTAGCTCATATATCGGGTGTTTTTTATAGAGTGATACAAGTTTAAATCATAATAAAACATAGTAATATATTTTGGATATCAATGAAACGGTCTTTAATGCATAGAAAATTTTATGACATTAATGTTTAAATATGATTTCGGCCATGTGGCCGCCACGGCTGGCGCGTATAAGGCGCAATCTGGAACACCAATTTTCACAAACAGTAACATTCTAACCATCATCGTTTTTGAAGATACATGGGCCAATGACTCCGCCAGCCCATAAACTGCACCAAACAGTAATTTTCGGTGTCGACAAAAGCTTGTGGATTCTCCTCACTACAAATATGACAATTCTGTGTAGTTACGTACCCATTAAAAAATAGGCGGAAAATAAAATTTTAAATGGACGATAAGTTTGACGAACAGAACCATTATTTTGATTAAAAATTTCTACAATTTGCACGCGTCGCTCTGGTGTAAGTCGATCCATAATGAAATGTCAAAGCAAACTAAACAAAAAGCAACTATCAGCTGTTAAATAGGTGGTCAAATAAAGCAGTGATGCCAACTCAAAGTTGTATTACTCTATAAAAAAACACCCTATATCAACCCTACCTAAAGTTTTATATGTTGCACTTTTTAAAAAACAATTTATTTACATTTCGACAGCAACTAAGATCCTTTAAAATTCTCATAAATCTGTCAATTGATTATTGGTTATCCTTTTTTCACAAACATTTTAAATATCTAAATCCTCTCGTCTTCTTACATCAAAAGGCCTTTTGTAAAAAGTAACAAAAACTTTAAATAAATAAAACTACACACACATTCATACATACATACATGAATGCCTAACTAGGCGAACAAAAACATGTCTTTCAAAATAATAAATTAATGAATAGATTTTATTTCAAGACTGCAAACGAAAATTTTGCAAACATTATTTTGTGTTGATTTATGCGTTTCTTTTCAATGCTGACAATAACACGGGTTTAAATTTAATTCATTTAATTTTTATACAACTCTCTTCTGCACTTCTTTTAAATTCTTTAGTTATTAAGGTTTTTGTTGTTGTGTGTTGCACTTTTCTTACCAGCATTCACAAACAAAACTACTAACGACCGGGCGACAAAAACACAATACACACTCTGAACAGACATGACTACAACAACAAAAACAACAACAACAATAAAAAAAATTACAATGAATGCCATTTTAATTGTGTTTTTATTGTCATCATCGTCTTGCTTGCATTCATAAAGACACGCAGAATGTAAAAGAAATTAAATGTAATCACGAATATAACAAGTCGCACAAAAGAAAGATAAAAATATATAAAAATCGTAGCAACAAATAAATTCTTGTATTATAACGAGTAAATGAAATGTGAAAAATCTAAGAAAACGACGGCTGTGCTGGCTGGGTGATGGCGTATTAATAAAATGGTTGTAACAGCAAAGTGCACTTTTCAAGAGTTTTATTGCCAAGACAAGGAGATAAGGGTGTCAGCAATTACCCAACACACTGGCGCGTACAGACAGAGAAGAATTTTCGATGTTTAAGAATTTTCATAAACTTTGTTTGCTAAAAATTTATGCAAATGGGTAAATTTAATAAATATTTATGCATGGTTGTGTGTGTGTACTTGTAGCTGTAACTGTAAATGTTCTACTGTCGCCTAAAGCAGATCTTAAAACATTTCCAACTTTTTTAACGAGGTTTCAGAGAGTTTCATTCATTACAAAACTTTTTATAGAAAATCGATTTTTTTCTTTTGTTGTAATTAGTGGAAAGCAAATTAAAAACTTTAGTTTAACTAAATATTTCAAAAATATTTGAACATAAAATAAACGAAAAAGCGTTAAACAGAAGACACGAATGGCGTTTTCATTTCTAAAATATCAAAAACATGTCAAGTTTTGCAATTTTTTTTCTAAAATTTTAAAAATTTGCAGTTGGAAGGAATTTAAAAAATAAAGCAATCATTTATCGTTAGGGATGTTGTATTAATTTTTAATAAAGTGCGATTTTCTGTTAAAAAGTGTAAGAAATTTTGCATTTTTTTTGGGAAAAGAACAATAATATAAATGATATTAACAGCAACGGTATTCAAAAAAAGAAAATATTTTGTCAACTCAAGAATTATTTTCTTGAGACTCCCAACTGAAGTAACATATGAAAACCAGTCAATTTTTTTTTTCAATGACTGCAAATTTCTATTAAAATATATCAATTTTACATGCAAACAAACTGGCAAACATGTATTCAGCATATGGCGTAACAAAAGAGCATTTCCCCTTTTCATAGGGAGCATGAGTATGTGTGTGAAACAGCAGCAGTCCAGATTAGAATTATTTGGGATAAATTCAATATTCTGAACATACGAGTAACAGATATAGGAAAACGAATATACCCTCAACTATAATTAAAAACATAACGAAAACGGAGTTTGAAAATGCATGTTGAGGTGGAAAATTATAATTTTATGAACATGAACCATAATGACGGAATTAAAAATACATATTTGCCAACCTTTAAGTGTCGAAAAGTCGCTTAAATTCATTATAAATTAAGCAGTGGTCCACCTATTTATCGTATTACTTAATAAATGGAGTTCTGTTGGACTTGTACAACTTGATATGATCCTAGAAATAATATTAAATTTTTTAACATCACAAATAACATTTAAAATTTTTGTATGTAAGTAAATTAGAAAATAGTTGAAAAAAGTTTGTTTATTGACAAGCAATCCGTTGCTTATTTGCTAACAATTCCCTCGTCGATATCGAAAAGTAAACATGATCTTAAGATTAAAATTTAAAAAACAAACCGATTTCTTGCTTCTTTACATTAAGCCATTGATATTGTGCTTAACAAAATTATATTTTACTTGTTTAAATTTCAAAATGTGTTTTTTATAGAGCACAAAGTGCAACATAATTGCATAATTATGTTAAGTTAACAGCACCAAAATGTTTCTGTTACAAATCTAACCTACTTTTCCTAACATTTCTTTAAGGCCTAGCAACATGCATGAAATCCCATGTAAATGTAAGACAATAATAACATGCCGGCAATAAAACTACAGCCATTATGTTATTTACAGCCACAATTGTGTTATGTTAATAGCACATAACTGCTTCTGTTACAAATATAACCCACATTTCCCAACTTTTCTTTAATGCCTCGTAACGTATAGGAAATCCCATGTATGTACATTACATACAAAGCAATAATAATATACTGTTAATAAAACTACAGTCATTCTGTTATTTACAGCCAGCAAGGTAAAGCAACAATAACATGCTGTTAATAAGTTACAGTCACCCAAAGGCGTTCTATCAACTGTAGAGGTGTTTACAGAATAATAATTACTACTGTACTGTTATGTTACATTAATATTGATAAACAATATGAAATAGTGTTGCCTGCCATACAGCGTCACTGTTACTGCTACAGTGTAAATATTGCAACGAACTGTTGAAGATACAGTTGGTGTGTATATGAAAACTATAGTTTACTTTTGGGCGTAATTTTACTGCGAAGTGGTGAATGTATAATTTTGATATTTGAGAGGAGCTGCTATAATTAGTGGAGTGCAATTACATGCATACACTCATACACAAGATTTTTTCTTTTATCGAATTAATTAATATTCGAATTAATATAATATTAAAACTAATTATCGCATAATTAATTAATTATGCGAGTAACAAGAAAAGTTGGCTTTTGATAACAAACATTTTAGGAATTTACAGGGGAAACTGTTATTGTCAAGCGCTTGTACCATATTTCTTTTTTATAGCACTGCATTATACACTATTTTCGACGAGGTGTATTTATGTACATGAAATATGTAAATTTTTTTATATTTAAGAGTTAAGGCTTTTTTATTTCACAGCATCGGTATGTGTGTAAGAGAGTTAATAATATAAAAAGCAGCTCAATATATGCCTAATCATTTATTCAAACGGTACTTTAACCAAAACTCCGCTTGATCTCAATTCATTGAATAGTTTTAATTCATTAAAAGTGAATATAAAAATAATGAAATTTTTTCTTAAACAAGATTTTCCAATTAACTCCAAGCACATTTTTGGATATAAAATTGTTCTAAATTCATTATAATAGAGATACCAACATGTCAATAAAATTAAATTACCTTAAATTTTCTATTGTTTTTTGGAAAAAGTCAATATTTACCTGCAAATAAAAAAAAATATATATATATATATATAAAATTTCATTTAATAAAATGTGTTAATGAAGTAATTAATTTTTATATGAATTTAAAATTAATTTTCCTATTGTTATAGATGGTTAATATTCAATTCACTAGTTTGATTGTATCGTTTAAAGTTGTATTTTAAAAGATTCTTTAAAAAAATTTGTGTCGTTTTAGTAATAATTAATTAAGGTTAGAGTTAATTTTTATAAAATTTATATGTGCGCGCATTTAAATTTTATAGAACTCTGCTATTCAATGGTTGCAAACGTTATGTTGTGTTGACTGGGACAGCATCTTTGAATATTTTATATTCACACAAGAAATATTTCTGAAGTTGTAAACTGCAGCAGAACTTAAAAGTTAAAATGCTTCAATAAATAGAAAAAAGATTTTTTTTTTGTTAAGTTGGTTGTAACAACAGTTGGTAGCACTGCAAGTACATCAGTATTGACAAGTTGTCAGTATTGACAACTCTATTGTGATTATTGTCGCCTGTTTAAATCTCACAATCGCACAATCGCACACCAACTGTTCGTTTCATTGTATGTGCCATTTTCGTTTTATTTCTTTTTATTCACAACTTCGTTTATATTTTGCGACAAAAATATTTTCACACATTTTAAAATTTCCAAGTGTTTAAGTTTTATTCATTCATAATTATTACGGGCCATTATGTTCTTGGTCAAATGAGCTTAACTACCAGTTTTTATTGTTGTATTTTTTAATTTTTTATTCTTTTTTTTTGTACGTGTGATTAAGATTTTTTTCTTTATGAATGTGACCAATTTGTTTACCGGTTTATGTCAGCCAATTATTATTTCTTTGCTGAAGTTTTTGTGGTGTTGTCGTTTAATTTTTTTTTTATTGTTATTTAGTTCTACATGTGAAAGGTTGAAATATATAAACTTTTTATAATTATAGCCACTTTAAGAAGAAAAAAAAAACCAAAATAAATCTGAAGAGGTATTGTGTTACTAGTGTGAGAACAGTTGTATCTACATTCGTATCGATGTGCCTGAGCATGTATTTAGTTACATTCGTTTTCCTTTAAATTGTCACACAAAAAAAAAAAAAAAGGAAAAAAAAACAGGAGGTAGTTATGGAACATGTGATACTTGGTTATATCAAATTAGAGCAAATATCCGTTTTGCAGAAAAACCGAGTTAAGTCGAAGTGTTTTTACTTAATATGCCAGCAGAACACCAATAAATAATTGGCGATGAGAGAATAAAAATTAATCAAAAAAATACCTGCAAGACAAAGTTGCCAAAAGTGATGAAATTATTAATTGATTCCTTACAAAAATCCCTGGCATTTCCCCAAGTAATAATTTTTACATTGTAATTTCTCTTAAAATTTTCTATTATTTGCTGAGAAAAGAATGTTTGAATTTATTAGCCGCTAAATAATTTTACTAATTTAATTTTCATATCTTGTAAAACGTAGTCAGACAGTTTCAGCTTTTGCATACGAAACTTTAATTAGTTTTTACAATTTTTTATCTACACGCCATGTAGCGTCTGTCATTATCATAAATTAAATTTGTTAGAAATAAGTTGGCAGCCTATATTCATGTGTGTGTATATGTGTGTGTGTGCATGCTTGAAATGTGTACTTTGAAGTCTTAATGAAAACCAGATAAATAACATTAAGCTGAAAGCCTAAAAATACTTATTGTATATGGGGCACACCATATCAAATGGGCACTTAAGAAAGATCGGTTTGTCCCCTTTTTTTTTGTATTTCGTCAATTGAAAGCAATTTTGAAAATTGATGTGTTGAATATTATCAACGAAATGTTATTAATGAGATGAGAAATATACTTTGCCAAAAATCTAAGTTCTTTAAAATCGTGTAACTTTTATGACTCAAAGTGGATCTAACCTAAAATATCTTTATTTCCCACTGAAGTGGAATGATAACAACAAATTAAATAATCTTCATGTTACACTCGTTACTAATATAAAAGTGTCCTAAAATATTTGTATTTGATTAAAAAAAAAATACGATTCTAATTTGAAAATATTATTAAAAGCAAGTAAAAATATTCATGATATTCGTGTGAGTCCAAATTAGAGCACCTCAAAATAAATCGCAGTAATGCCAAGTATTTTGATGTTTAGGAATTCACCCATACGGTGATGCAAATTACATACAACACCTGAAAATGAATTGCAGTAATGCCAAGTATTTAGATGTTCAGGAATTCACCCATACGGTGGTGTATATAACAACGCCTCAAAATAAATCGCAGTAATGCCAAGTATTTTGATGTTTAGGAATTCACCCATACGGTGGTGCAAATTACATACAACACCTGAAAATGAATCGCAGTAATGCCAAGTATTTAGATGTTCAGGAATTCACCCATACGGTGGTGCATATAACAACGCCTCAAAATAAATCGCAGTAATGCCAAGTATTTTGATATTTAGGAATTCACCCATACGGTGGTGCAAATTACATAAAACACCTGAAAATGAATCGCAGTAATGCCAAGTATTTAGATGTTTAGGAATTCACCCATACGGTGGTGTATATAACAACGCCTCAAAATAAATCGCAATAATGCCAAGTATTTTGATGTTTAGGAATTCACCCATACGGTGCATTACACAAATACAAAACAAGCGAAAGAAAGTTGCCAGATGGCAAATCCATGATTGAAGATAAACAACACGAAACTGCCATTTAGATAGACAATTTTAATTGTTGACTGGCCTAATTAAAACGTTTTTAATTTATTAATAATAATAATAAAAGTATTCATGATCTCTTGCCTAGTTTTTTATTATTATTATTATATATTTTTTTTGCTTCAACTTGCATGACTGCAATATAAAAATTGATATCAATTAATTAATACTTGCATAAATTTAAGCATTTTTGTAAATTAATATTGTAGAATATAATTTTCAAACGTTTAGAATGTTGTTGCTACTTTATAACGAACGCCAATGTCAAGCTATTTGCAGTTGCGATAATATTCAATAGAGCATATACGACAGTATTAAGTTGTATGGAAAATATGACAAACAATTTATTTGTAAAAGATTAAGGGGGTGCATATTTTCATACCGTGTTTTACAAGTTTTTAGAAAATCAGGTTGTTGAGTAGGAGCACTTTCTTAGTACCGCTAAGGAAAATAGAAAAAAATCATATCAAAAGTTTAAAGTGAGAATAATGGCTGATGTAAATATATCACACACAAGTTTTATGTTTATTTCATAATTTTATGGAAATATGTATGAGGCTTGATATATGGGCAGATCTTTTGAACTACTTGTCCATTCATTATGTGTTTGTTATTTGCATAAATAGTTTGGTTGCTATATATATTTAGAAGTGTTTAAGCTCCGTTTATATTTTCTGCAGCTACTTAAATATTGTTAATACTTTTTGAAGTGTTTTTGCATATTTTAAAATTTTATTTATTTACATATTAATAAATTTCAAAATCTTTTAGTCTTGTTTATTAAATTAAATACACAACTTTTCTGTCACTTGTATCTGTAAGATGTTGAAGATAACAACACTTTAGCAGAAGTCCAAGGTTGAGTGAAAAAAATAAATAACTACAATTAAATTTTATAGTACGAACTTGCGATAATTGTTGCACATGCAAAGTAGTTAATTGCGTAATTGTTTATTTCCATAGATAAATAAGACTAAACGATTGGGGTATTAGTCTGAGAAATGCTGCCAAGTCTGCACAATCATGAAAAAAAAGAAGACAAGAGAAGAGAAGAGTACGAGTATGTCTAGACGTATTGAAGTATTACACAACTGTGAACTTTGCAAGGATGCCACCTTTTCGTTTTCCTTTGAAAAAACGTTGTCCCCAAAGGAAATTTTTTTCAGTTTTTAAGTATCAAAAATTACCAAGCACATCAATTTTAATTTTAATTCACGGGAAGCACAACTTAAAAACTCAATTAACTGTTTCATATTATAATACGTCCCTGAAATTGTCGACTCATTATTTAGAACAATAAGATGAAACACATAAAAATTAAACAGAATTAACATTAACTTAAATGTTAAATAAAAGTGATAAAAATCACAGCTGACTATAAATCACAAAACTTTTTACGTTCACTTATTTTTGAACAGAAATTTCGTTAAACGACACGAGAAGAGCGAAAGAGCACAAGAGTTCAATAAACTTTCTAAAAAAAAAATTTATAAAACAAAATTGAAGCCAGCGGCCTCAGTTTTGTAATAAAGTAAGATTTTTGTTGCTGTTATTATTCTTTGTATTCTTTATAAACTCACTACAAGTATTTGATTATAAAAATGTAAAATACATATTTTTGTTTTTTGTATCTTCGGTTAGGGTTCGTTGGTTTTTTTGCGCAATTGTAGTCATACACAGAACAACATTAAAATTTAAACAAAAGACAGATGAGTAGTGAACAAAATAACAATATAGAAAAAATAAAGAATATAATAAACATTCAAATGACAAAAGCAATACGTACAACATATATTTTTTGCATTCAGCGGAAATAGGAAATGAGTTTTTATAAAAAAAAATGTTTAAAATAATAATGAAAATTTTAGTAAAGTAAATTGTATATTAAAATAACTTAAAATAACATATAAAAACAATAAAGTTCCTGATCTTGTTTAGCCTATGAATTTTCGTTGAGTTGGCCACACTGATTTGTGCTTAATTGACATTCAAAACTGGTCAATCAGTGATGCATTTTGATTTGTACTATTTGAAGGGTTCAAATTTTTTAATTTGATTACTTCCTTTAGAAACTTAAAACATAAAAGTTATACCAAAATAAAGTAGGAGATTTATTTAATTTTTATTAACAAAAAAAAAAAATAACAAAATAAATTCGCTTTCTTAGGCAAAAAAGTTGTACGTAATTAAATAGATTAAATTATAGCTGGACTAACTACTCGAAAAATATTTTTAATTCAGATTTATTTGCTGAAACATGATTGATTAAAATAATAATAGTGTTGCGCACGCTACAACAAGAAACTGAAGTGTAATCTCGCAACTTTTTTAGAATTTTAAAAAATTCAGTTAATTCTTAATGAAATTGAAGAGTATTAAATGAATAAAATATCATTCTACATGCAATATAAAATATAACAACATTTTACGTGACGCACGCTACAACGCATGGATCCTACATTTCATCCTTAAATTCATTTTCCATTTACTGAAATTAAAGAGTATTTAATGAATAAAATTAATTCTACTCACGATATAAAATGTAGTACTGCGTGACGCACGCTTCAACACATGGAGCCAACATATCATACCAAATTTTATTACCTTTTTGCTGAAGAGTATTGAATGAATAAAATTCATTCTTCCAGCGATGCAATATATAACATTATATTACGTGACGCACGCGACAATGTATGGGCTCTATATCTCATACCTGATTTTATTTACTTTTTTAACGAAATGTAAAAGTATTGGTTGAACAAGAATTCATTGTACCTACGATATAAAATATAAGATTATCTTAAGTGACGCACGCTACAAACGCATTTCATCCTCAAAATTCATTTCCCATTTACTGAAATTGAGGAGTGTTAAATGAATAAAATACATTCCACCCACGATATAAAATATAGCACTATATTATGTGACGCACGCTACAACGCATGGACACTACATTTCATACCAGGTTTTATTTATTTTTTACTGAAGAGTATTGAATAAATAACGAGGTAATACATAACATTATTTCACGTGACGCACGCGACAATGCATGAACCTTATATTCCACGCCTGATTTCCTTTACTTCTTTAATGAAATGTAGAAGTATTGGCTGAAAGAGAATTCATTGTACCAACGATATAATATATGTATATAAGATTATCTTAAGTGACGCACGCTACAACTAATAAACTCTGCATTTCATATACAATTTTATTTTATTTTTTTTACCGATTTCGAAGAGTAAAATTTATTCCATTCGCGGATATGAATTAATTGTACCCACCACATAATATATAAGATTATCTTAAGTGACGCACGGTACAAGTCAAAAACCCTGCATTTCATATGCAATTTAATTTTCTTTTTTTTTTACCGATTTCGAAGAGTAAAATTTATTCCACTCGCGGATATGAATTAATTGTACCCACCACATAATATATAAGATTATCTTAAGTGACGCACGGTACAAGTCAAAAACCCTGCATTTCATATGCAATTTAATTTAATTTTTTTTTTTTACTGAAATGGAAGAGTTTTGAATGAATAATATTTATACCACTCCTGATATGATGTATAACATTATTTTACGTAACGCACGCAACAAGGAATGGACTCTATAGTTCATACATGATTTATTATTTTTTTTTTCACTGAAATTGAAGGACATTAAATAAATAAAATAATGATTTCCGTTCGAGCGCTTCATATTAACACGAAAGTTAGGGATTGAAGAGCTAAAACATTTTTAATTTTTACATAAAATCCAGAGGAGATCTCTATTGAGGCAAATTGTCAATAAATTTTGTGTTAACGAGTAGGGAAATATTTTTTAAATATTTCATTAAGAAATTAAATTGAATTATATATTTAGAGATAAATAAAATTCCCTACAAATAGAAATATCAAATCATTATTCTCTGCACTCCCCATTTTCATTATCGCCCCTCAGTTAATTATGTAACTGCCCACGTATTTGCATTGCATTCAAGCTAAACATTCTTTCTTGGAGATAAAATTTTTATAAAATTTGCACGTTTTTTATTACTATTTTATTACACATAAAAAATGTAGATGTTTCTTTCGTATTGTTTGCGGCTTTGAGAAATCATTTTTCATTTTCCGCTTTTGTTTATTAATTGCAAAAAAAAAAAAGATATATATGAAATTTCCAGCTTATTTATAACATAGAAAATAATAAAAAATAAAAAACAATAATAAAATGATAAATTGCAAAATTTTATAATACCCGTACACAAGTAGAGCAAAAGCCAGACAATCGCATGCAAAGTATTACCCAGAAATATATTCATTCAATTTTTCTTTGAAATTATAATGAATAAAAAAGCGTATTATAATTTAAACTTTCATTCTAACCCATAAATAATTTCTACTTCTCTTGCAACTTGAAACTTTCTCTTTCAACTTTTTCTTCTCCCATCTTCCATCTCATGTGCGTATTTTATTTTATTTTGCTTTCTTTCTTCCACTACTTCCTTTGACATTATTCGCTATTAATGTGGTTTCCTGTGGTGACATTTTTTTTTTAATATTTTTTTTTTTGTTGCAAAACTATGACACACATATCCAGTTTTCCCACTGTATAGACAGTTTCATAAGGTTTTTTTTTTAATAAACTTACAAAATGGAAATTATTATGAATTGAAAATTAAAAGTGATAAAATTATGTTATAAAAATAGGCCTGTTTGCTTATGGGTGTTTCCATATCAAAGAAAGAGATTCGGTCTCTTTCTCTTTGGATATAATTCGCTCTCTTTCCTTCTATTTAGTACTTTAGCCGACGTAAAAATATTGTAAAAATTGTTTTCTAAAATTGTGTCACATTAAAAATTTCACAATTTCGCCAAATTTGTTGAGTTTATTTTTTTAATATCTCAAAAACCATGTCGAACTCCGATATTTCAAATCTTTGCAGATTTTAAATTTTTCCAAAAATTACTTACATATATTTCTTTAATATTCTTTAGCCTTAAATATGCGCTTTGAAATGACATAAGAATAATTTTTGAGTACGACATGGTTTTTGAGATACTAAAATAATTAACTGAACGAATTTGGCGAAATTATAAAATTTTCAATGTGAAACAATTTTAGAAAACAATTTTCAAATTTTTTAACGTTGGCTAAACTACTAAATAGAAGGAAAGAGAGCGAATTATATCCAAAACGAAAGAGACCGGGCCTCTTTCTTTGATATGGAAACACCCATAAGCAATCAGGCCTCTTTTTATATCACAATTTTATCACTTTTATTTTTTAATTTAATCGAATTTCAATCAACGGAAAATCCCAATAACAGTTAAATGCTCTGTTGATTTAGCGTTCGGCAGATTTTGATGTCCACAGTCCACCGGCAACCTTTTGTTCTTAATGCTCACAGATTATCATTAACGAAATGACGAATGAAGCCCTTCATCACATGATTTACCAACTGCAACACTCTGCTCTAATCGGACAAACCACTACAATGTTGTTGTTAACTTAATTAAATCGAGATTTTTTGTTTGCAAATTAATTGCATTATAACAACAAACAAAGAAAAAGAGAGAAAAACATGTCGCTGCACATTGAAATTAACTTGTAAACATGAGCAAAACAAAAAATACAACAACTAAAAACCTGAGAAATTCTTTAACCTTTTATTTAAACGAAGTCAAACACTTCGCATTAAATCACCTTAAAGAAAAAAGATCTGGCAACGTTTTTTAATCAGTGAAAGTTTCTAGCTGTTAATGTACAAACAGACAAACGCACGCAACATATACTTAAGCAGCGCCCATAAACAAGATGTCACCGTTAAAGGTCGTGAACTAAATACATACACATACGAAACATAATAACATGCAAAAGAGGCGAAATGTCATTCGTTTACAAAAGAAACAAAGAAGGCTTAGCACTTAAAAAAAAAACAAAAACAAAAACAAAAGTTTACGAAAATAAAAAATAAGAGAGGGAAAAATAAAACCGAAAAGTAGGTTACACTGTACAAAGACAGGTGAGTGTTATAATTAATTAAAAAAGGAATTATAAACATAATTAAGGCAAACACAACAACAACAACAACAGCAACTGAACTAGATTCACAGCCCCCGAAACCTTTTGTTTGATGAAGGAAATAAAAATCCATAACTGGCATATATATTTTTAGAAACTATTTAGATTATATTTAGAACAATAACGAGGGCCTTTCCAGAATTAGATAAAGCCGAGAACACTTTAAGTTCATGCTGCGCTTAAGCAATCGTGAATACTTTTTCCCTGGAAAATTTTTCCCCTGACCCTAAATTTTCAATCATCAAGAAATACCCCCGAGCTTAAAAAAAAATTCCCCTGATTGTGGATTTTTTTCGTGAACATTTTACTGTTTCCTAGATAATTTTTCCCCTGCCCCTAAATTTTCAATCAAGAAGAAATACCCCGTGCTAAAATAAAATTCCCCTGATCGCAGACTTTTTCCGAGAACTTTTCACTGTTCCCTTGACTTTATTCACTCTATTTTTGCTGGGTAACGGAATAGCTTAATGTGGCAACAAATACCGGAATTATTTTACTACTTGAAAGTCAAATAGGTCAATAAACAAGCGATGAAATTAATAGTCTAGGCATAAATATTGATAGATTGATTGTAAATATTGAACGTTATGACGCCAGCGACATTTTGCCGAATGTTACAATCTGTTTAGTCTTATCAATGCTGAAAGAGGGCCATAGAGTTGTGGATAGATACCCTACAGGTGGCAACTGTTGACAACATAAAGTACCCAATACACTATACAAGCGGTTTGGCAAACAAGAAGGAAATTTAGAAGAACAAGCACATAATTAAAGTTAAAGCGTTTAAAAAAGGAAAGAAGGAAATTTATTTCGTACAATCCCGTTGCATTGTTGGGGATTGAAGAAAAGTCAAATAATTGGGCGCCATATTAACTTTTATTCTCCGGCCGTTTTGAAAAATCTATGCTGGTACGCGTGAGTTTTATGTGGTCTGAGGGAATATTAAAATCCCATAGTGGGATTCATGCATCCGAGACCAAAACTTTTTATTCTTTTTCTGCTCAGAAACTCGTATTATCTTGACGTCATAATCTCTCCAGTCGATCCATATATTGAATAAATAAATGCCAGTAAACGATTCGATTTGGTCGAGTTTGAATTCAGGGCTGCCAGACTATTAGCTCTCACGATAGTGACAACCAGTTGAGATATCTGGCAGCCTGAAAGAAACTTCATTAGAAGAATTGTACAAGGGTGTTTTTTATAGAGTGATACAAGTTTAAATCATAATAAAACATAGTATTATATTTTTGAT
Source organism: Linnaemya vulpina (assembly GCA_963675445.1). Taxonomy (NCBI): domain Eukaryota; kingdom Metazoa; phylum Arthropoda; class Insecta; order Diptera; family Tachinidae; genus Linnaemya; species Linnaemya vulpina. The sequence goes on along the minus strand of OY776280.1, from coordinate 71,401,437 downwards.
ATGAATGAAACGGTCTTTATTGGATAGAAAATTTTATGACATTAATGTCTAAATATGATTTCGGCCATGTGGCCGCCACGGCTGGCGCGTACAAGGCGCAATCTGGAATACCAATTTTCACAAACCTTTCGCAGCATTTGCGGCCGTATCTCGCCGATAACTCTTCGAATGTTGATTTTCAGGCGTTCAGTTGTTTGTGGTTTATCGACATACACAAGTGACTTACAAAAATAGTCGAAAAAGGTTAAAACATACGATCTTGGGGGCCAATTAATTGGGCCATTTCCTGAAATTATTTTTTCGTCAAAAGTTTCCTTGAGTAAATCAATTGTAGCGCTCGCTGTGTGGCATGTGCCTCCGTCCTGTTGGAACCACATATCGGAAAGATTAATGCCAGCTGATTGAGGTACGAAAAAACTTCGAATCATGTTCCTCTGTCGTTCACCATTGACAGTAACATTCTGGCTATCATCGTTTTTGAAGACATATGGGCCAGCGACTCCGCCAGGCCATAAAGCGCACCAAGTAGTAATTTTCTGTGGATGTCATGGTGTTTCGACAAAAGCTTGAGAGTTCTGATCACTCCAAATGCGACAATTCTGTTTATTTACGTACCCATTCAACCAAAAATGGGCTTCATTGGAAAAGAAAAATTTTGAATGGACGAAGTGCTCGATAAGTTTGACGAACAGAACCGTTATTTTTATTAAAAGTTTCCACAATTTGCATGCGTTGCTCTGGTGTAAGTCGATCCATAATGAAATGTCGAAGCAAACTAAACAAAAAGCAACTCTCAGCTGTTAAATGGGTGGTCAAATAAAGCAGTGATGCCAACTCAAAGTTGTATCACTCTATAAAAAACACCCTATATTACTTTTTCTTCCGCAACACCATATTTATTGTTATCAAAATTCTTTTATTTATTTAATGTTAAGTGGTGCACCGGATCTTTTAAAATCATTTTCATATATAAATTCCGCACGCGTTCATGATCTTATTTAAATAAAAAACTTGTGTACACATTTTTATTTTCTAAATGCAACATAGTTTTTATGCAGTTTTCTTTTCTTATTTTTTTTTTAATAACATACTCTCGTATGCATGAGAAGCATCTCATGCATGATGATGCTGTGCTGCTATTGGGAACATCAGCACCATTTAAAAGGCGTGCTGGGTCAACAAACAAAATCGAAAGAACAAAAAAAAAAATAATAGCCGAAGTAATGCGTTCTAGTCTTCAGAACCGTAAAGATCATAGTGATGCAAAAAAAAAAAAAAAAAGAATTGCCAGTATAGCGGCCACATTTTAAGCGATAAGTTAAAATTTATTAGAAAAAGAATATGTTCAAAACAAATTAGTGACAGGAATTGTAGAATTTGCACAAACAAACATCGTCTTTGATTGCAAGGCGCCGTTTAAAAAAATACACTTTCAATCTTAAGGCAGCTCGCACGCGTTAAACCGCGATAGTTTTATATGGAAAAATAAGTGGGAATATTTTTGATTTGTTAAAATAAATGGAACATAATTTTTAGTAACGGAGAATTTAATGTTTATAAATTTATCGTACTCCTCATAAAAGAAGATATTTAAAGCCGACATCGCAAGCAAACCCATCAAAGTGTAAGCAAGTGGCAACATTTGGGATTTTTCCATTATTTATATTAAAATTTGATCTGGTAAGTTTTTTCCTTCTTGCAAATGTTGCAGCTGCCACCATTTTCATAACTTCAAGTTAATTAAAAGTAGGATTTCATAGGACGTATAAAAAGTGCGTCCTTTTACAAAGTTTCTTTAGCCTGCCAGGCAGGCTGAACCCGCCTTCAATTTATCGTTTTCTTTCAATTTAAATTAAATTGTAATCAAAGAAAACCTTTTATACGTCCGGTGAAATCCTACTTTTATATAACTTGAAGTTGTAGATATCGGGTGTTTTTTATAGAGTGATACAACTTTGAGTTGGCATCACTGCTTTATTTGACCACCCATTTAACAGCTGAGAGTTGCTTTTTGTTTAGTTTGCTTTGAAATTTCATTATGGATCGAGTTACACCAGAGCAACGCGTGCAAACTGTGGAAATTTTCAATCAAAATAATGGTTCCGTTCTTCAAACTTATGCATTCAAAATTTTATTTTCCGATGAAGCCCATTTTTTGTTGAATGGGTACGTAAATAAACAGAATCGTCGCATATAAAGTGAGGAGAAGCCACAAGCTTTTGTCGAAACACCATGACAGCCACAAAAAATTACTACTTGGTGCGCTTTATGGGCTGGCGGAGTCGCTGGCCCATATGTCTTCAAAAACGATGATGGTCAAGAAATTGCTGCCAATGGTCAAGGGTATAGGAACATGATTCGAAGTTTTTTCGTACCTCAATTAGCTGGCATTAATCTTGCTGATATGTGGTTCCAACAGGACGGATACACATGCCACACAGCGGGCGCTACAATTGATTTACTCAAGGAAACTTTTGTGGAAAAAATAATTTCACGAAATGGCCCAATTAATTGGCCCCCAAGATCGTGCGATTAAACCCCATTAGATTATTTTCTTTGGGGTTGTGTAAAGTCACTTGTGTACAAACAATTGAACGCCTGAAAATCAACATTCGAAGAGTTATCGGCGAGATATGGCCGCAAATGCCGCGAAAGGTTTGTGAAAATTGGTATTCCAGATTGCGCCTTGTACGCGCCAGCCGTGGCGGCCACATATCCGAAATCATATTTAAACATTAATGTCATAAAATTTTCTATCCATTAAAGACCGTTTCATTGATATCCAAAATATATTACTATGTTTTATTATGATTTAAACTTGTATCACTCTATAAAAAACACCCGATAGGTAAAAATATTTTTAGCAGCCTTGGAGTTTATTCATTCTTCCATTAAAAAGGAAGAGAAGCAGTTTTCAATTCTGAAATATCTAACAATATCTAATCTTAGGCCGCTTATTTTTCGAGAGTCTTCCCAAGAAGTTCCATTACAACCAGACCCAGTGAAATGCGCATAGGACCTAGCTAAAGCTTCTTAATTGATCCTTTGGAACTTTTTTTAAATAAAAAAAGCTTGGGAAAAGAGAATCAGCATGATATTTAAAATTAATGAGTTTTAAGAACGATAATTCCCAAAAAAAAAACTTAAAACAATTTTTTCGTAGACATTTTTAATAGATTCTGGTTTATGAATCTCAGATTAGGTCAAGTCTTCACAAGACCATGAGGTGCATTATGATGACCTTTTATTTACCACATCTAATATTAAAGTTCTTAAGTCTCAACTCTTGAAAACTATATTGAGCTTTTCGGAAAGTCAAACAGCCACATCTCGGTAATAGTGCACTTGCCTACGTTCTCTGAAAGTCGTGTTGCACTGACTCTTTGTTTTAACCTGAAATCAGCTGTTACAGGGAAAAGCCTTGTCAGCTGTCATGCACAAGATTTCATACTCTCCTTTACGCTGCAAATTAGGAGCGCAGTAGACTTTATTTCCCCCATCGAAAATATTTCAAACAATTTGACGTCATCAGGGATGTAAATTGATGCGGAAGTTATACAAAATTAGATATTTTAAACAGCCTGAAGTGGCACACAACGTGTTGAATTACTAAAAACCAGTTTAATCGTAGATGAAAGCTCAGCCAAGAAATTTCGGTAACTACCAGTTGGAGCCCATAAAATAAACAGTTTCTATGCATGTTAATTTTATAATCGATAATTATTTAAATAACTTTAAATTTGATGCTGGTATTTATTTATAAGCATGAACTGATAGTTTTATTCAACAGATAACGTCTTACGTCTTAATCACTTTAAAGTTTTGTTGGAAATTATTAAAATATTTAAGGGCTACTAAAACACATGCCACCGATAGCCGGAATGTAATTTTCAATTCCATTTAGCGCCGTATATTTTAATAAACATTTAAATGTTTATTAGTTCTTCTTTTGTTAAGACCAAAAAGTTCTTTCAAAAAAACGAAAAATTTTAAGAAAAAAAACTAACAGAAAAATTAAATCTTCCTGCTTAATTTCCTAACAAACGTGGACGCATTGAGTCTTTATATTTATTGTTGCATTAACTACATAAAATATTCTCCAGACATTTTATGGTCTCCTGGTTGATTGAACGCTGTCAAGGAAAATATCAAGAAATTTATATCTTAATAGTAGATTCTTCTGCTGTTGTGTTTTTTCGTCCTCCTCTTTCTCCACATTTCTGAGTTGAAATGCAGTCCGTCGTCAGTCAGTCATTCATTGTTAAATAGTACAAGAAATTTTAAGAACAAGAATAAAAAAAATTTATGAACAAGAAACATTAAATTGTTAAAAAAAATATAAACACACAGACACTTCAAATCATTCCCAATGACGCAGACGGAAAATTGTCTGATAAATGCGAGGGTGAGCCGGTGAAATTTTGAACATTTTAGTCGTTTCCATAAATATTTTCTTAACGAAATGTTAAAATTCTTTTGCCTTCTGGGTACGAGTAAATAAATGGTGGGATAATCTTTTAGAATTATGGGGGAAAACGGGAGGAGTTAATGAACTGAAGGGGTAAATTAAACCTTCTTCTTTTTTTTTTTTGGTGATCCACATCACACCGATCGCAGTTTCCCCGGCCTACTCAACTTTATATTTGAAAACACCCATCACATTTCGAAACAATCGACAATATCCTTCAATTCTCTTTGTCTAGCAGAAACAGCGCAGAGTTTGCACGCTAAAAATAGGATAGAATGGACAATTTACTTCGTTTTATTGACGCCTAAGAGCGAAAGTATACAAACAATTGTTTTTGCTTTTACTTCTCCCCAGCAATTTTGTTCACTGACTTGACAAAGTGCATCATGATTGCATGTTTTGTAGCTTCCCCTTAAGAACTGGCCCCAGTTTATGAGTTTTTTTTTTTAATTTAATTTTTATTATTTTATTTTGTGCCTTTTATTTTGTTGGGCATTACTCACTCGAGTATCATCCATCCACTCAGTTAATAACAATTTATAAACAATTAATGTAAAATTGTCTTTTGTTCAATTGTTTTCCATGTAGACACAAACATATTTAATTGCGTGCAGATGTCAATGTAATTTTAATTTAACTAAATTACATAAAATATAAAATTTCTGGATACTAAATTCAATTCGTCATTTGCTTTTTATGTCTCGGTACGTGTTGTTTGGGGGAAAGAAAAACAAAATAAACAATCTGTGAAATTAAATAATATATTAACATGAATAAAAACAATTATTATTTAAACAAATAAATAAATGTAAATATTAAAATTGGCCTTCAGTTTATTAAGTCACGCAAATATGTGGACGTTGTATATGTTTCATTGTTTCATACATCATCAATTGTTTGAAAGCAAAATTATATTTTAAAAAATATTCTAAAAGCCTACAAAAGCGGATTACAAGCGTATTAACTATTTCGTAGTGATACACCATTGAGTTGGCATCACTGCTTTATTTGATCACCCATTTAACAGCTGATAGTTGTTTTTTGTTTAGTTTGCTTTGACATTTCATTATGGAGCGACTTACACCAGAGCAACGCGTGCAAATTATGGAAATTTTTAATCAAAATAATGGTTCTGTTCGTCAAAGTCATCTATGAAAAATTTTATGTTCTGACGAGGTCTATTTCCGGTGGAATGGGTACTTAAATAAGCAGAATTGTCGCATTTGGAGTGAGGAGAAACTACAAGCTTTTGTCGAAACACCTTGGCATCCACAGAAAATTACTACTTGGTGCGCTTTATGGGCTGGCGGAGTCGCTGGCCCATATGTCTTCAAAAACGCTGATGGTCAAGAAATTGCTGCCAATGGTCAAGGGTATAGGAACACGATTCGAAGTTTTTTTCGTACCTCAATTAGCTGGCATTAATCTTGCTGATATGTGGTTCCAACAGGACGGAGGCACATGCTACACAGTGGGCGCTACAATTGATTTACTCAAGGAAACTTTTGACGAAAAAATAATTTCACGAAGTGGCCCCATTAATTGACCCCCAAGATCGTATGATTTAACCTTTTTGGACTATTTTTGTAAGTCACTTGCGTACGTCGATAAACCACAAACAATTGAACGCCTGAAAATTAACATTCGAAGAGTTATCGGCGAGATACGGCCGCAAGTGCTGCGAAAAGTTTGTGAAAATTCTGTGCTCCAGATTGCGCCTTGCACGCACCAGCCGTGGCGGCCACATGGCCCAAATCATATTTAAACATTAATGTCATAAAATTTTCTATCCAATAAAGATCGTTTCATCGATATCAAATATATATTACTATGTTTTATTATGATTTAAACTTGTATCACTCTTAAAAAAACACCCATGTTAACAAACTGGTTACAACAACAATTTTGGGCACAAGAATTTAATTTTTCGGTCATTCGAAATACAGCAAAATGTATTAATACCCACCACCTCTGGTTAGTACTTTACACTTAACAAATGCAACCATGTGTGACACATGTTATCGAGTGCAGTGTTGCCAATACACTAACATCAGATAAGTTGCCAGATAATCTAGAATCAAGGATAACTGCCACATGTTACGGCAAGAGTTTGTTTAATTTTAATTGCAGTGGCTAAAATATATTTAATTAGTGATTTTGGTTTCTTGAGAGTGTTAAAATAAAACGCTTTTAATCGTGAGCGATATTTTCCTCTATATTATTTTTTACTTTCCACTTTGTTTTTGCCGGGTAACTGAACAGAATATGTAAATAGTTTATCTTATAATTTGAATATTCGTTGAGAAAATTAATTTCTGAAATCCAAGTTCGTTAATTAGGCAATTTTGTAAACTTGAATTTGTTTCAATTCTCTTTGAGCGGTCTTCCTTTCTTGTGTATCATGGGCGTTTAGAATTTTTTATTTACGGTTTTGAATGAATACAAATTTTATTTTAAAAACTAATTTTAAAACCTTTAAGTAACAGTTGGCGCTATTATTAAAACTATCAGCCAAAAAAACCATATACGAGGTCTGATAAAAAAATAAGCAATTCGTAAAAAACGCACAGAATTGTGGAAAAAACAATCATGGATTTTGCACCATAATAACGCACCAGCTCACACATCGATGCTTGTGCCTGACTTTTTGGCAAAAAACAAAACCGTTATCATGCCTCAACCATCGTATCCACTGGACTTGGCCACCGGCCAAACTGAAGACACCTATGAAAGGAAAGCGTTTTGCTACAATTGAGGAGATAAAAGAAAAATCGAAACAGGAGCTGTTGGCGATACCAAACAGAGCGTTTCAGAAGTGTTTCGAGGATTGGAAAAAACGATGGCATAAGTGTATTAGATCTGAGGGGGATTACTTTGAGGGGGACAAGGTAGTGAATAAAAAAAAATACTTTTTGGAAAAATTTAAAATAACGGTTATTTTTTGATCAGACCTCGTTTAAATCAATTTTTGATACTTCTTTACAGATTTACATTAATTTTTTTTCAAAAATGAATTTGTATTTATTTAAAATTAGCTAAAAGTTATTTTTTTTATCAGATTATTTTATTGAAAGTTTTTAAAGCAAAATATTATGTCCAAAAAATAAATATTATGTCCTTGAAGTTTTTCAAGATCAATTTTAAATCAGCCAAATACATTTTTTGATTGATTGAATTTTGGCAAATTCAAAACTTTGTAGAAATCATATTTTTCCAAAACAAAAGGTATTTTTTTAAATTTTTTTAAGCCCCAATTATTCCCTTTCAAATGACAAAAGAATAATTTCTGAGCTCGAGATAGTTTTTGAGATATTGGAAAAATAATCTGAAGAAATTTGGTGAAATTAGGAAATTTTGAATATGTTGCCAATTTTGGCAAAATAAATTTCTATTTTTTTTGTAATTCTTCTAGTTTTGTCATCTCTTTTTAATTAACAATATGCACTAATATTTTTGAGCTTCAGGTCTCTTTACATATTTTTACAAAATTTTTTTCAAAATTACAATTTTATAAAAATAAAATATTTTTATTTTATTTTTTCGTTATACGAAAAAGACTCTCTGACGGAGTTTTATCTAAATCGATTCTCGTCGATTTGACAGGAAATTACCTGTAGACGTATATTTTTGAAAAAAAACATTTTCTTTGCTTTTTAATTTTATTAACCTTCTCTTTTATATTTACTGAGAACTGAGAGAGGAGGTAAAATTGTTCACAAGCGATTCACGATAATATTTGCCCCTTCGAGGGGAATAAATATTTTACGGTAAGAAAAATTCCACTTGTTCCGATAGAAGTATACGAGTTAAAAAAAAAAAAAAAAAATCTAGTGCTTAAAAATACATGCCATGTTTCCTGCAGCATGAAAACTTTTATATGAGAAGTTCTCAAGCCGTAAAATATTTATAATAAAAATTTAAATTTCTTGTAATTTTTATATAATTTAAACTTTTTTGGGCCTTAAAAATATCCTTAACAAAAATCACATTCCTTTCTATATGACATCGTGAACGGCCTCATCTTGAGAAGGAACAAGGAAATCTTTCCTTCTAGTGAGCAGAAATATGGCAACCCTAACCTTCTATTTTC